>OZ004667.1:11445493-12045493 GCA_963924505.1 Agonopterix alstromeriana
TTATTATTGGTTTCAAAAATCTTAGTAAAGCAGATTTAGATTTTTAGTAAAAATTTAAGAAATTATAGGACCAATAAAAATATAAACCAACGATAAATACTTGTTAAAGTACATAATATAGATTGTAACAAAACACCCTATTAATACAAATTTAAGTATTTAAAGTGGTGGTTTATTTAGACCATCAAACTGAACAACTTTCTCTATGGACCCAACTTCGAGATCACGAAAAAGAAACTACTGTTTCATGTAAATCTGCGGCCGCAGCATGATGCACTCGATGATTCTATATGACGACTTCTGTCACGTTCGTTCCCGCACAAACAGAAAGAGAGCTAAGGTGAGATAGCGCTATAACAAAATGCCATGCTAAGTCCACTACCTACTCGATTGAAATGTATGGGACAGCTGATTTTTTAAATGTTTTTTTCTACTTTGTCTCCATAGTGAGAATTGTTCAGTTTGATGGTCTAAACTACCCCTTTTAATATTATTAGGGTGTTTTGTAACGAGTACACTCTGTTTAATCAAATAATTGTATATTTTGTACCTCATTCCAATTTCGTACCGAGACTGTCTCTGCGATATGTCATTGGCAAATTGAAAAGTTAATTTATGACTCTCCCATCGCTGAGCTTACTCATAGATTACTTCCTTTGGCATCAGATATACTGAACATTTTCTTATTTCAGACCGACGATATAGATAAGATATAAAATAGTTTTCATTTGCGGTTTGTAAATGATTCGTCCTATTTTTATCCAGCTTTGAAAAATATGTGAATATTACTTTCTTTACATTCATGCATAGCAGAAAAAAATACATTTACTGTCGAATCATTGATTAAAAATATTCGAAAAGCTGTGGTATTTTTGATTAGGAAAACTAACATACAGGGTCCTTCTGAATATGCCGAAGGTTTTTAAGGGGATGATTAGACCATCAAACTGAAAAATTTTCACTTTGGGACCAACATAGTGATTTGGAAAAAAAATCGTAGGTACAAAACTGCAATCTCAATCGAACCAGAGAGGAGCGCAGATTTTTTTTTAGATTTAGATTCTAATCCCATTGAGAAAGTTCTTCAGTTTGATGGTCTGATTAATCTCTTAAAAACCGTCGTCATATTAAGAAGGACCCTATATAGGGTGTAAAATTAAATGCGTTTGTATCTTAAACGGTGTGACTACTTCAGACCATTAAACTGAACAAATTTTATTTACTATATGACAAAAATTGCTTGTTCCATAGAAAATGTCCATGGCTTGGCTACTCGACCCATTTGTATGAAATAGCAGACTTTTTTTCGCGATTCCAACTTTTGTCCCATAGTGAATGTTGTTCAGTTTGATGGTCATCAGCAACCCATTTATTATGTAAGGTATTTAAGTTTACACCCTGTATAATAAATCCAACGTCACGTGTCAGGAATGTAACGCCATTACTTTAAATACATATAATAGAGATAAAAGGTATAAATGGGGTGGAATCTAATAAATTCTCAGCGCGGAAGCGTAAACGATGTACGTTGAGACGGGCACGTAGCACCGGCGTAGCAGCGTAGCTCGTAGCCCGTAGCCCGTAGCAGTCCCACCCGTGTACCGCAAATGAGCAATATTAATCATCCCCATCAAGGCAGCTCGACTTCTGCGCTTCCTCCGTTCCCAGATTCTCCTTTAATAAGCGGAGTTTTCCTCTTAAGAGAAAACAGAATTTCAGAAATGATAGCTGAATATATCTGTTACTGTGCTTTTCAACAACTCAGCTGTGATTTTCCGCAAAACAGGATAGATTGGTGATATTTTTTGTGAGCTGAAATATTTTCCGACTACAGAATTCTAGACTACTGGCCCTGTTTTTTTCTTATCAGTTTTTATTTAAAGATCCATTTTTACGAAGACGGGTTTTTTCATTTTTTAAATTAACGTTTTATTTAACACTTTTAGTTTCAACTTAAAATCGTTATAGATCGTATATGGTCATTTGAAATTAAAAATGATTAGAGAAACCCAAAGATGATTTTCAAATACCTACCTATTATATACCTATTTCAGTTTTTTTCTTTTAAAAAAATTTGGGGCGATTTTTTAAACATCTAGGATCTCTTCTCTTCTTTTATTCTGTAAGTTTCAGATTATATAGAATTCGGTAATTTAAAGTAATATTTTGTGTGTGTGATAATCATATCCACTGTCTTAAATTTATACACACATAAACTCACGACCATAAGGCCTGTGGGGGTGGTCGATTCATTTTGTACAATGGATGATGATGACCACATAATCAAAATACTACTGAAATCCGTTGCGTGGTTTACATAAGAAGTAAGCGGAGAAACAAAATGAGAAAGAAACAGACGCGGATAACGACTTTGTTTTATACTTTCTAGAGAACATGTCAATATGCGCGTAATCCACTATTTTACTGAAACCTATAAAGAGACAACGTGATACTATTGTACCCATAGATGTGCTAATTGAGCGTTTCAGCAGCAACGACAGCGCGGCGCGGCGCGGTGCGGCGCGCGGCGGAATGGCGGAATGCGCGCCGCCGCACATTCGTTAGCAATATTCCGCTAACGAACCAAACTAATGGCTATTAAGTTGAATAACGCACCACTTTGCGACTCAAATACTGTACACAAGCGGTGACATATCATTTCAGCAAGGCTTACGTGTTTTGTGCTCACGTTCATTACGTTGTGATTAAAAGACTGCAGTGTCACCTGAACTTGTGACGCATTGAGTCTGCTTTGTGTTATGTTCGATGCTATGGGATTTTATGCTTACGTATAGCATCATCAACATTATTATCAGCCGCTATATATGCCGCGTGCCTACTCTCAAGACCATAACGCATGCTCAACGCGGATTGGTAAACTTTAAAAATGCATAAAGCATCAATTTATATGTTTAGAATCTTCCATTTTTGGAGCATTGACTGTATATAAAATTGTATAAGTAATCTATGTTGATCAAACTAATGTCTATCTATTATATACAGGGTTTAAGTGACAGCCTAGCAAATACTGAAACGGTGAACTCAGACCATCAAACTGAACAACTCTCACTATGCAGCCTACCTCAGGAAACGAGAAAAGAAATCAGCTGTCCCATACAAAACTGTTACACCTATTATAGTTGCAGTTTGATGGTCTGAGTTCAGTATTTGCTAGGCTATCACTTACACCCTATATAGTACTCTGTGCTATTACTTTGATTAAGGTGGTGCCACTTTGGGACCCAAATAATGTTCAGTCGCCATCAGATATACCATAGCAGACAAGGTGTTCAAATATTTCTAAGCAGTGTTAAATGTACAGTACAATTTACATTACAATACAATATATGTTACCTCTGCTATGTCCCTATGTTTTGCTTTTTTGCATAAATTAATAACTGTAAGAACTAGGGACCTTCGAAGATACCCAATTTTCGTCATATTTGCCATACTACTTCCTGGTTTTTTTTTCAACATTCTACAGTATTGACATTTATCTTAAATTAAATTATTTAAAATTAAAAACAGATTCTCTATTCCATTGAAACCAATTTTGTAAATATCATTTTGTATGTTAAATAAAATACAAAATTAAATTATAACTAGAGATCGGATATTCGGATGAATTGCATATTTCCCCAAAGTTTATTTTTGGCATGAAATTGTGGTAGAGACTTTTTAAAATATTTTTTTAAATAATTCGCGATTTGCCAGGAAATTCGCAACTAATAAGATGCATAGTAAGGAAGCGACTTCCTAAAATTGTTTAATTAAAAAAAAATCGGTAACATAAATCTCGGGATGCCAGGATATCCGGCAATGCATTACTAATCGTATGCGTAGTATGGAAGTGCCTTCTTAAATTATTTAAAAAAAAACGATACTATGGTGATTGTAGCGTAGGTAGTAAAAAAGATAAACAATTATTTTCATCATTTTATTTCACATGCTTAATGTGATTTTATTGCAAATATTGCATTATGTTCTACACTATAAATAAATAAAAATCTACTATCAGTGTTTGATCTGTAATCAATGAAGTTGAACATAATTTTTACAAATACCAACAGTACATTTTCTTTGTGTTCTGAAACTTAACTGCCACCCACGTGCCAATGAATGTCCGGCGAATGAAAACATTTTATTAAATGCTGGAACACGTAAAAACCTTGGTGAGAGCGGTGAGAAAACAACATGATTGGTGTAATTGGTTTCTAATGCCGCGTTAACCCCCCAAACGTGTTGGGAGGCTGGACGGAGAGATAAAGTGCACAGACTTTTATGTACCTTTTATTGTTACATTGAAACTTAGGAAGCTAAAATATCGTGAATTTTAGATTTTTCATTATTTTATTTTATATCAACGTCACTGTTTCAAATAAAATTTACTTTTAATTTTAATTGTTCAGACATTTAGACTATAAAAACAAACAAAAATTTGCTTGCAATTAAATCATTATTTATATAATCGAATATAAAATTTTATGTAATTTCCGTACCGTGTATCGGCATTTTTTACTATGTGGAAATGATAAATTGCTTAGATAGGTTAGGGGTGGGTTCGATAACTTTATGCCGTTGTGATGCTTTGTGCAAAAAACGTTTAAGTCTGGTAAAACCTAAAGTACGAGAGATCCAAAATAAAACCTCTTCTTTCAGGAGAAATTGTGAGTTTTTCAATTGACAACATTACATTTTTTTAACCACCTGTTTTTAATAAAAATATAAAAAAGGGTTAAAAAATAAGAGATACTTATTTTTTCGATTTTATTTTTGACCGATATTTCTACTTTTAATTTACTTTTGAATTTTCTGAAAAATGTAGGATTTATGGCAAAGATACCTTGGCCGCAATAACAATAAAAAAAACTTTCAAATACAATAGAAAAGCCAAGCAGGCAAAGGAATAAAATCTCATTCAACCTCTATTATTTTTCAAATAACTCGAGAAATAATGGATAGAAAAATCGGATAATTTTGATATGAGCTTTGAATCACATAATCTCCAAATGGTTTTCTTATTTTGGTACCTTTTTTAAAATGAAATGTTGTCAATTAGGAAAAAAAGTTGGACTCGTTCGACTTCGTTTCCGATATATTTGATCCACATTATTGTTAACAAGTACACACGGTGACACATCAAGCTACGAAAAACCAATATAAGCTGGCCGCGCGTAGGTAGAGTAATATATAACGTCGCGCGGCCAGCTTATGTTTGTTTTGCGTAGCTTGATGTGCCGCCGTGTGTACATACCTATAACAACAACAAATGTTCACTACTGCAATCGAGACGAGAATAACCTGTTAAACGCTATATGTTAGTGCTGTTAAAATTTATAAATATATATTTCTTTTTTGTTAGTGTCTTCATTTTTTCGGTGCTACTGGTGAAACGTGGATGTTCTAAGGTTTCAGAATATCTCTGACTACCCCCTCGGGGAATATAGTCGTGAGCATATGCTTATGCTTAATTTTTTTTTGGGGCCTTTTTTAACCATATACAATCTGGAGATGTATGATATAAAACAACCCTAAGTTGTTATTGAAACTTCACTAAAAATGCAAGCATAACTAAAAAATAATGTGTTTATCCATAAATCAGAGTTAGTTCACTGGAGAAGAGAAGGGTAAAATGTATGTACGATTCGTTCGAGGCGTCCCCTCTTATTGTATCAGGATTAGGTAAATCCAGCGTGAGACGATCGCTCCGACATCCTGATGTGATGTTTGCATTTAAACGAGTCCAGGAATAAGCACGATTTATTTAGTTAGTTGACAACGACGGTGAACGAGTTCATGTAATGAAGTATTGTTAATAACAACCAACAGTAGGCCGCTGAGAGCTATGTCATGTTTTTTTTCCCGCCAGCCAATACCAGTCCCACTTCTGGCAAAAACCAAGTGTGCATCTTTAGCGCGTTATCCATTTCCACTAGCAACGGATCGCGAGATCAGAGTGGACTAACCCTTACTTTTTATCTCGTTTCAATCATGACATGTTTAATAAGTGAAAAATTACGTACTATGTAATTCCTGGAATTTGAATTGTCAGTTACGTATTTTACGGGATTAATTGATTTAGCACATAACATACATCAAATACCATATTTATGAAATTTTGGACAGCAAAACTAAGGGCAACAAAAGCATTTTTAAACGGCAGCTTGTTTTGAATAAGGATACAGACACCCTCAGGACATATTCTATCTCGAAAATGACAATGGAAGATCGATTGAGTTAATGTTGACTATGACTACACATGCAGTCTTACAAAGTAGGCAGGTACTTCATAATCGTAGAACTTGGAAGGTCATGGAAATCTAAGACTTTCTAAATCATAAATTCTACTATTTAAGGAAAATTAAATATATACCAATTACCTAAACGAAAGCATTTACTATAATTTATCAAAATAGAGGGACAGAAAGAAGATATTAAACAGAATTAAATTAAAGTTATTAAAAATTATACCTAAGCATATGCATATGCTTATAAGCGCAAATCCTCATACACCCCAGCTGATTTATAACAAAATAATTACATTGAAACAATAATTTCTTTATTTTGATAGTTATAATTTAAAGTTATTCGCATTTTAAGTTTTGAGGCAAAAATTATTTGTTATCATTTCAGCAATGAAAGAAAGCGCTAACGTGCTCATGGATACATTTCAAGAATCTTGTTTTGGTAGTAAGTAGGGTGAGATTGCCCGTGCGGTGGGTGAGATCAAGTTCAGTAAATTGTTAAGTAAAAATTACCTATGTTGAAACCATGATAATTCAATTCTGCTCTCGATTTTAAACAAACTACTTTCTAGTTTTGCGTTAATTCATTAACACGTTGTATTCCCCGAGGGGGTAGTCAGAGATATTCTGTAACTATAGAACATCCACGGTTTCCTCACGATGTTTTCCTTCACCAAAAAGCCAATGGTGTTACAAATCGTACATAAATCTCGAAAAACTCATTAGGACGAGTCGGCTTGCACGGGGAAAATAATACCTAAACTTAATCAAAAACTAAATCTAAATCATCAATTACATAATTTTTGAAAAGAGAAGCAACGGCCGCTTTGCTGGGCTGTCAAACAGAGCAGACTACTGAAATGAAAAAAGTAATTCTCAGATTAACAAGTGGCATAACACTCACATTGTCTAGTTCCTAGTTTGCTACTCTGTCAAACGTTTAGTGATTCAATACAATATATCAGTATCCAAGCGCAATAGACGATAAGTAGGTCTAATAATAGTGTGATATGTTACCAGTGAATCCTCCAACAGACCGCAGCGGGGACCAGCTAGAATTTTTCAGTGCAATGCTCCTGTCGTGCTCGAATCCTTGTAAATTTATGACCCCCGCTCGCTGACGCTGCCCACTTTTGCAAATACCGGATAGGGTGCTTTTGTACACGTCTAGCCGAAAGATGCTAAGGGTATACAAGTACCTATGAGTACTAGAAATATGTGCAGGATGCAATGGTAGCATGCATTTTTGAAATGTATCCATTATGAGATTGCATGCTTATTGTTAAACAAATCGAGTATTAGATATCGAAGGTTAGATTTACTCAACATCAGTTGACTTGATAGGATAAAAAGGTATTTCTTTATTAATTCATTTATGTAGGAAAAATATATTTTCAGAAAATTTATTTTGGCGTAAATAGGACTTGATCATATTATTTATAACCTTTACGAGTATGTTTTGAAACTCACGATAGTAATTAAAATTTTTGGATAGAGCATAGCATATGCTCACGACTGGTTCACTAATGTTTGTCCAAAAACTTTTTGGCAAATTATTACTTAACAAGCAACGTTTCATGTAATATTCATTTTACAAACACCTTGTTCCGCAAATTGATCATTTTACAAATAATCGCTTAACAAAAATATTTTTTGCAAAAGCTTGTCTTTACAAATGTACCTAATGTATTTTTTTCTTTTATGTATTTTTCATGTAATATTGTTACTATTTTACAAAATCACGTATTAGCAAAATAGATAGCTTATAGAATATGGAACAGAAAATAACATTGATTTCAAACCAAAAGTCTGCTTATTAGACTTTGAAAAAGCAGCTATCTTAAGCTTGCGATCAAATTTTGAAAACACAGTCCTGCATGGTTGCAATTTCCATTTGGGCCAAATAATTTACAGGTAAGTAAGTACTAAAGTTTTTTTTTTCTTAAAACAAAAATGGTTTCTGGCATCATTGTTGTCGCAAGTCAAACCTAACCTAACCGACTCATTTTACTTTGGATAGCCTAGTGGAGTCGGCTAAACTAGTTTAACACGAGCGATTCGGTTCTGGCACACGCCGGCCGCTGCCGCGGCACGCTCGCTCCGCTCGCTCGGCTCGTGCGGCGTGGTCGCAAGTCAAACCTAACCTAACCGACTTAATATATTTTACTTTGGATAGCCTAGTGGAGTCAGCTAAACTAGTTTAACACGAGCGATTCGGTTCTGGCACTCGCCGGCCGCTGCCGCGGCACGCTCGCTCCGCTCGCTCGGCTCGTGCGGCGTGGTCGCAAGTCAAACCTAACCTAACCGACTTAATATATTTTACTTTGGATAGCCTAGTGGAGTCAGCTAAACTAGTTTAACACGAGCGATTCGGTTCTGGCACTCGCCGGCCGCTGCCGCGGCACGCTCGCTCCGCTCGCTCGGCTCGTGCGGCGTGGTCGCAAGTCAAACCTAACCTAACCTAACCTACTTAATATATTTTACTTTGGATAGCCTAGTGGAGTCGGCTAAACTAGTTTAACACGAGCGATTCGGTTCTTACTAATTTTTACTTTTGTTGATTTATTAAAATTACGAATGATAATGATGTTTTTTTTAATTAATTATTTTGGTTGACATTAGTAAAATGTGTGCCTAATAATAATGCAACATGTCAAATAATGCAATACACCAAGTGTTGTTTGTTTAAATAACATGAATGATAAATGAATCGTTTGTCAAATGATATGTCGCAAAATGAAAATAAGTCAGGTGATTAGTTTAATACTTGAATAATTTGTAAAATCAGTAATTGTGTAAAGATGAAATAACGATTCATTTTTTTGCCAGTAGTTGGTTGTCAAGTAAAAATTTGCATATTGACTGTCGGTGAAATGACAGGACACCGCTCACGACTATATACCCCGAGGAGGATCGTAGTAGTACCAAAACTGCCCCGTTATTTTGGTATTGCATTTAGTTCGACGTACTTGTCAAGAACTATGAATAGGTACATTTTAGAATTGACTAAAATTACGCCATTAAAATCGATCAACTAAATCAACTATCGATACTCTTAAAACCAATCTACATAATGTAAAACTATGTAGGTAAGTACTAACGTAAATCCATCCACGATTCGCTTCTAAAGAAATGTGTAACAGAAATTCCTCTTAGAGCGATCCGTGGGGTTAAAGGAAATAAAGTTTTGATTTATGCAAGCGAAATGTGTTTGAAACAGCGAACGCTGTAAGCACTCGTCCCGCCGCCGCGCCGCGACAAATTTTACTCTGTCGAGGCTGTTCAATGGAATTTACGTGAACTTGCGCTGGATTTACTATGAAGTCTTTGCGCTTTTCTATTTTATTACAAATTATAATGCTGTATGTAATTATAATTATGTGCATATTATGCATTTCCGGAATATTTTGTAACTTTTTGAATACAAATAAATAATAAAAATACCGAGTATTAATTAATTTTTGAGTAGTACTCGGTAGTAATGAATTACGTCGTATGTTTTGAACGTAAACAATTCTTCAACGATATATTGCGTTGAAAAAAATCAAACCACAAAGAAACGTTTTAAATACCAAAAAGTGATTAAAATCCGTTCAACAGTATTAATTGATTTCACAATCTTAGATTTACGTAAAAAAAATCTGTATTGGATTTAAAAAATAAAGGATTGCATATTTGTTGCAGGATTCCATACGCTGACAAGATCACCCCGGAGCCAATCCTGAACAACAATGCGGAGCGGGATACAAAGGCAGACTCGATCAGGAACAGTTATAATAGCCAATTCAAAGTTGGCATCTACGGCTGGCGGAAGAAATGCCTTTATATTCTCGTCATGGCGCTCATGCTTATGATGATCATTAACCTGGCGCTGACACTCTGGGTTCTCAAAGTATTGGATTTCAATTCCGTAAGTTTGTTCGTATCTTAGTTTTTGTTTGATAAAGTTTAATAGGAAACAAAATTTGGGAGTTTGCTAAACGGGGGACGCCGTATTTAGGCCCAGATATAGTGTACATCAAATTAAATTTATTAAGAAGGAAGTAAGAATTTATAAAATATTCAATCATAATTTCTCGCACTATTTATTAATTACTAGAACTACGTAATTGTTTTAATATCGAAGATGAAGATATTATTTTTGTATTATTAATTTCTTTCTATCAGTATAAAAAGGCTCCCAATCCATCTCGGGATCATTATGAAATTGCAAACTACTTAATATTTATTATATTATGGATCCCGAAAACAAGTAAAACTACAAATAAAACATAACCCTCCTTCTGGCGCAGTCGGGTAAAAATATAGGTAATTTCGCATAGTAGAATTGCAAACCACGAACTTTCTATAAACCTTTTCCTTTGCCATTTTAATAATTGACATTACAATACTATTATTTCCATATAGTTTCATATGTGTACACTGTTGGTTTAAGTTTCTTTGGAAACCTGGCATTGTCTAATGAATTAGTACCTATATATAGGTAATATTGGTTTCCGGCTCACCACCAGAATATTTTGGTTTACTCGCTTACTATATGTGTGTGGACTCAATACGACATAATTAAATCCACAAAAGAACCAATACGAGTAGACCGAGAACTAAAAACATTTGTTTTATTCCTGATAGCAAGCATGACATTTTTGAAACATTTGAACTTAGGTATGTATACGAGCGTTATTTTTTTGTTTTTAATTATTTTATTTTTCAATCAATATTTGATTAACAGGAAGGAATGGGCCAACTACGAATAGTGCCGGGAGGCCTGCAGCTCCTGGGTCAGGCCTTGGTACTGGATTCCCTTTTCACATCTAGTATCAAGTCCAGAAGGGGGCAGCCCATCTCCATTGAGTCTTCTAGAAACTTCTCGGTTTCTACAAGAGACTCACATGGGTTATTGCAGAGTAGGCTATTTTTAGGTAAGTCCTTATAATTTGATCATTCTCAGTAGCATAACATGTACGATCAATTTAAAAATGAAAAACACCACTATTTTTCCACATTAAAATCAGGCTCGTAGAGTAATAATTCTTCATTAATTGTATAAATGACTCCATCAACACGCTACATTAACAATTTATGCTCTCACACAAAATGCCTCGTACATCAGTTAAATTACTCGATGAAGCTGTATTACTAAAGCACTATTAACACAGTTTTATTCCTCTCCAGGTCACGACCGTTTGGAAGTAAACGTAGGTCGACTAGAGGTCCGCGATGCCCGCGGTGCATTAATATTGGGAGCAGGTCAGGACTCGGTCACAGTAGGCGCTGACACACTGGTGGTAGCAAGCCCCGCCGGCGCCACGTTCCACACGGCGGTACAGACTTCTCTCGTAAGAGCACCGCCTTCCAAACAACTCATGTAAGTCTGTACGGTCACATCTTTACTTGACTAGGTCACAGTGCGTGCTGCACGCTGGAGATGGCTAGTAAACGCGTGCCAAGTAAACGTGATCCACATGTCAGTACGTAGTGGCTAGTGAAGGTATCACTCTGAAAAGCAAGTAGGTAGGCGTCAAAGCTTTGTATTGACTAGGTTTCTTAGGCCACGTTGGTAGAGATAGAGGTCTGAAATTACTTCCTTACATGGCGATGCAGAAAATTCCGCTACCGCTACTTTCAGGGTCCCAAAGAACGCAAATGGCAAGTTCTAAGTAGAACTTTAGAACAAAGTACGTACTTTAATTAAGTTATCGCAATTTTAGATTTAAGAGCTATTTGTTCTAATTGTAAATGGCACTTCCGTCCCTTAAAGATGCAAGAGAATATTGAGTTTAGAACCTAACGGAATAGTTCTAGCTTAAGCGATGAAAGTGCAGCCCCGGATTAGCAGGATGCGGGTTCAAGTCCCGTCCGATACTAAAATTTTTCATTCTTTAATTCGAATTGAAACAGCGGAACTTGGCTATAACAAGTTGATAAGGAATCAATAAACAAGTATTTGAACAATGTTCGATTTAATATATTTATAGACTCTCCTCTACAAGTGTATTTATAATGTGTTTTCGTAAATATTAAAAAATGCGATGATCGGCTATGCCCACTCTGTAGGTGGTTGCGTTAGTGCACAGAGAACTATAAAACTACCATAATTATACTATGGGCCTATCCATATAGCGCATTCAGTTGAAGCTCACAAAGTAGGCGCGCCGGCACCGGCGTATACTTCGTATGTCACTTCGGTGCGTAGGTATATGAAGTATTTTGTTTTGAAGTAAACCAATAGTTTTGATTTATTATCCTCGTTTGAAATGATCACTTAAGGCCAAAGACAACATTCTAAAACGACGTGCTCTATGCACAAAAGACCTAGTTCGCCTAAATGGCCAATCCATTCATGTCATACTTATATTACGTACTTCTTCTTTCATCATAAGAAAGTGCCGTAACAAGCCATGTGCTTACAGTTTGGAGTCACCGACTCGTTCGTTGGAGATGCACGCGGCACAGAACATTGCGCTGGAGTCTAGGGCTGGCGACATCAGTGCCAGCTGTCTCTCCACCTTCAGACTCAAATCCATTGCTGGTTCGGTGAGTATTCAAGGGTTTTATAACTATCTGGCCATTGTAAAACATTTTATTGAGTTATGATAATTTCCCAATCCATGTGTATTTGCTTGTGTCATCATCATCATCATATGAGCCGTTAGATGTATACTGCTGGACATAAGCAACCAAGAAGGATCGCCACAAAAAACGTTCCTGCGCTACCCCTCATCCAACGGGTTCCCGCCACATTCTCACTTCGCATTCACTTGTGTGATAATATTTTATCCAAATAATATATTTTGATGAACTGAATTGATAAAGGTGAATCTTACTATGCTTTAAACATAGTTGGTAGTTAAAGCAAAGTTTCTGACTACCCCGAAAGGGATTATGGTCGTGGGTTTATGTATGTATGACATCCATACCATAAATACAAATCTAGACTTATGTCTGGGACTTCAATCGGGATTAGAAAATGTGTCTAACAAAGTCTAAAATAATTATAATACAGGGTGTTAGAGTAAACAAAATAGTTACATTACTTTAAGGGGTGATTTTACCCATGAAACTTAAGAAGTTTCCCTAAGAAATCCACAGAAAGTTGGCAAACATTTTTTGGAATTTCCATAGTAGGTACCTAAATGCAATCGACTGTTCGAACGTTTGTACGAAAACTCGTTTTTTTTTTGCAAATTTCCCTTATGTTCTGTTTGGAGAGTGTTTAGTATTTAGTGTTTAGTAGTGTTTAGTATTATGAGTACAATCACCCATTAAAGTAATGTCTTCCCTAACACCCTGTAGCGATTCGTATTATTCATACAGGCATTGAAACCTGCGACAAGTGTGAACGCAGTGAATTAATGAGCAAGAACAGATAGAAGAGCACGTTCGTGACCGGTCTCCCTCGATCATTCTTTCACTTTTCCATTCGTATTCTATTGCCGTGATGGCGTACAAGTATTTTGCAAATATATCTATCTCAGTAATTCAATAAGATTCAGTTTATCATTGAAAAGGAGTCCTGGAACACTATCATTAACTGTCACCTGTGTGACAACGCAATACTACTAATAACTACCATTGATTGAAATACCACATTGTTTGGTTTACTTTAAACTATAATCTACGGTGTAACATACTTCAGACCATCAAACTGAACAACTTTGACTATGGGCCCCATAGTTAAAGTTGTTCAGTTTGATGTTCTGAATCACCCCTATAAGTATGTAACCCGTTTAAGTTTACACCCTGTATATACAAACAATTAATGAATGTATCATATTGCATGCTCATGGGCAGATTACAGCTCACAGCTCTAAACTAAAACACAGTTCACCACTTTTAACTTACCTGTGTGTCGCAATAAAGCTTTGAAATTGATGTTCTCACAAAGTATGTCTTTACAGATACGGTTAGATGCCCCCAGCATATACATGCCAAAGCTGAAGTCAGCTCTTCCACTGCCACCATCAGCGCCACACGCGCACGACCCCCACCATCAAAACATTTATCAGCTGTGCGCATGCGCTAACGGCAAGCTGTTCCTAGCACCACCGCACGGCGTCTGCGCAGCGAGGGAGGAAAGCCTTATCTGTCGATGATGAATTTTTTATCTGTAAAATTTAACTATACGGGAACTTGTACAGGTTGTTACATTTGTTTAGATTTTTTGGTTTTAATAATTGTTGAACGAAAAATGTGAAGGTGTTAATTTGAAGTGCTGACATTATTCGAGTACTTAATTTATGTACCAACATAAGCTATTCTATAACTATGAGTGTGTTTATGACTAATGAAATGTACCACCGAATTCGGTCTTCACCTAATTCGACAGATACATATTCAGTTTCTAGAAAAAAATGTTACTATTACAGATATGTATTTAGAAAAAAATTGTAATGCGTGTTGAACCTCGGAAAATTATTTGCTTACTTATTATTGGCCTACAATTCTAAATTCAATATAAAATACAACGATTTTCTAAAACGTATCAAAATATATTTACGACTAGTGCCTTTTGGAATCGCATTTAGGATAAAGGTGGTGAAACGTATAGGTTTGGTTCCAAAAATGTTTTATCGTGTTCGATTAAAAGATTTTAAGTGACATGCTTTTGACTTTTTATGAAAATGTTTGTAATATGACGTCTTTAATCTCGCGAAGAAACATTTGGTTTTAAGTATAGTTCCCATGTTAACGCTACGTGATGCGACACGTTAATTCAGATTCCATTGAGTACAGTACCGATCTCTCCCACGATTTCGACTATCCAATAGTCATATAGGTACATACATACATTAACCTAATGATTTGTGCGGCACTGAGAATTCCTGCGCTATTTCTTCGTTGGTGAGATAAATGTACTATACACAGGGCCCTCTTAAATGGTTTTTAAGGGGATGATAAGACCATCTAACCGAACAACTTTCTTTATGGGACCAACATCGAAATTGCTAAGAAAAATCTGCTGTCCCATACATATTGGTCGAGTATGCTTGCAGTTTTGTGTAAAAATTTTTTTTCGTGATTTTGATGTTGATACCATAGTGAATGTTTTTCAGTTTGATAGTCAGGAGTGCGATTTTTGAAGCTCATTCGCCGAGCTCAGCAGTTGGAAATGTCAAAATTACTATGGAGATATGCATCTTTCTACTGCTGAGTTGACTTTCAAAAAGTATCTCTGATATTTCAGAAGTATCTTCTCCATAGTTATCTCCATAGTATTTTTTACATTTTTAACTGGTGAGTTCAGCGAATGAGATTCAAAAATCGCACTGCTGATCATCCCTTTAAAAAAGCGTCAGCATATTAAAAAAGATCCCATATAATTATACGTTATTAATATAATTATCGTACTTATTTTAAAATTTTAATCATTTTTCCAGACTTTCCATACTCTTGGCATTGACCACTGCCTTGCATTGAAATTATTTAAAATTAATATTGTCATTCAGTCAGTACGTTTAAAAAAAGAAATTTGATGTCTTTGCTAAAAGGGCTATCACAACTTTCATGAAAGTAATTAAAATGTCTGGCATCTACTTCTAGAGACAGCTATTAAAGAAATCCTTTAACTATACCATATCAGTTTAAAGCATGTTGATTTGAAAACAGGTACAGACTCGCTTAGAAGCATTTGGTGTTGTTATTTTATTGAATTTTTTAGTATCCACATTATCGGAAGTATTGACGGAAACCAATCTGTAATGTATAATAAGAATATAAGGTGTTCAATGAATATGCGTATCTATCTTTCAAAAAGAATGTCAAGTTATCTTGTAAATTGGTTCATATGTAGACATTAAAAAGCATACTTAGATATAGAAGTACAGTATTAGAAACGTTTCTGTTCCGGTGTCCATTTTGACATTATACTAGGATTACCTATTTTAAAGTGGTTGGCCAGTAAACAGAAATATAATTTTATTTAGCAAACATCATTGTTAAAAGTCCAAGTTTTATACAACCCTGACTCCCAACTTTCAATGAAGTGCATGAGTCATTCCTAAAGGTATTTAAGTAGATACGCGATAATAGTTAAACGAGATTGATATATTTATAAAAGAGTTTCCTCTGTAAACAATCGCATTTTCTTTGCCTCTTTTGTCTCACAATCTGATTATACCGCATCATCGGTTATCGATCTTATTACAATTGGTGATGGGAATTTTTGGAGTGCCAAAATAATGAAGCTGTAAAGATTTAAAATGTAATATTTCACAATGTAATAAATATTTGGTCATTACACGACAGCTACACAGAAACGTTTGTAGTACTGTATATACAGGGTCTTTCTTTATGTGCTGACAGGTTTTAAAAAAGATGATCAGACCACCAAAGTGAACAATTTTCTCTATGGGATTAACATCGAAATCGTACAAAACTATATATCGAATGACAGATTTTTTTTGCGATTTCAAAGTTCCTATTTTAAGAAAGACCCTATTTATTTCCCTTATTTAATTTTAAATCAAATATTATATTAAATATTAATTTTATAGCGTGTTATGAAAGAGTCTTAAAATTATTAGGGATCAGTATCTTATAAAGTATTGCCATAATTGCTATTACTGTATGAACCTCTATTAGGTTAATATTACGACGTAGTTGTGGTAAATAATTGTTAATATTGTTGTAAATAATTTATAGAAAAATATAAACATGAATATGCGTATTACGTCACGTTCAATTTATTTTTACTTTGTTTCAACCCCGAATAGTTTAAACGTAGCAACTTGTATTTATTGGGTAAACAAAAATTAAAATATTTCACAGAACGTTTAAAATAAAGGGTTTTTACAATTTGGTTGTGGAACCCTGATTAAATATAATACCTATCTCTATGTTACAATAACGCGTGAGAATCACAGTTAATTTAAAACTTGTAAATCGTCTAGAGTCTATAGGTATAACTGAATGAACAACATGCGAAATGAACAATTAAGATTTCAAGTTCAAATAAATTATACAAAAAGGAAATTTCATAAAAGCTAATGTTCAATCTAATGGTGTTCTCTTATCGATTAAATATCAGCATCTTGTAGGTTTACGTATTGTTTAGACATGAAAAACAAAAGATACCCAACCGAGTATCCCTGAAAAATAGATACCCATTCCTCTTTTATAGCAAGGAAGAAGTTCTTAATTGAATCCTACCGGCAAACTGGCATGAAGTACTTAATTTTATTATAAACTCTGAATAACTTCGAAAGTTTTATTTAATTCAGTTGTTAATGATGTTTATGCAAACTTAACCAAAACTAAGATTGCTCTACAAACTACAGAAAAAATTATTTAATTAAAATTTAAGCACTTAATGTATGTATTAGGAAAAAAATTAAACACGTACTAAAATTAGGTAACGTTTTAAATTGAATTTAAAGAACAAACATTCTAAGGTATTTAAAATAGTCAAGTGCGAGTCGGGCTATTTGGAACCCTAGGTTTCCGTACCACAACACATACAACGTGTTAATGAATTAACGCAAAACTAGAAAGTAGTTTGTTTAGAATCGAGAGCAGAATCGAATTATCATATTTTAAACATAGGTAATTTTTTTTCAAAATGTTAAAGATGACAATTATATTTATTAAGAACAGAAATAATATGCATAGTACATAAAACTTAACCAAAAGAAAATATTAAATAATTTGTTTGTAAAATTTTAAATTTACTGAACTCTATTTTAACCCACCGCACAGGCACACTCACCCTACTTACTACCAAAACAAGAGTCTTAAATTGTATCCATGAGCACGTTAGCGCTTTCATTCATTGCTGAAATGATAACAAATCATTATGCCTGAAAACTTAAAATGCGAATACTTTAAATTTGAACTATTAAAATAATGTAATTATTGTTTCAATCTAATTATTTTGTTATAAATCAGTTGGGGTGTCAGTTCATTCAATCAGGTTTTGCGCTTATTCATCAACACGTTGTATATGTACTCTTACGCAACATATACAAATTTTTGTTTTCTCCGGGATCTTTAGCGTGAGACCGACTCACACTTGGCCGATTTTTATAATTTGTTGTTATACTGTAGAGTTTGCTCTATAATCACACGAAGTTTGTATGTATTACACTTGTACATTTGTATGTATTGTTTTTGCGTTAGAGCGAGAAGAAAAAACGATGATAATACTTCTTTCTTGTTCCCAAAATTTTCTACATTTTGAAATTTTTATTATTTATTTGTTATGGCGGATTTGCTAAATCCGCCATAACAACGCACATTCTATCAAAATGTCATCTGTGTAGCTATATCGGTTCAAAAGTTACAGCCCTAAAAGTTAGGACAGGCAGACAGACAGACAGACGGACGGACAACGTAGGCTTAGTAATATGGTCCCATTTCACTGTTTTAGTACGGAACCCTAAAAACACATGCATTCAAAATCTTCTACAAACAATGAACAAAAACCCATCAGTCAAACGCTATGGTCAAAATACCGAGCTTACCCAAAAACAGCAATTAGTGCCAGCAACTAAGTAAGACACAATAAAGTAGGAATCGATTTATAGCAGACTTATTGCGAGAGACAATGAGTCCCTCTGTGAACAGTCACTGCTAAAGTTTAATTAAAGATTCATGATAAATTGTCGCAGGAAGCTGCATTCTGCGCCGCGTCTCGCACGTGAATAACGCCCGTTCCAAGAACACTTAAATAACTTAAGCCAGTAACCTAACAATAAATTCATGAGCCTTCCCGCCTTTTGTTTGGCCCACAATGTTTCGTAACGCTAATTGGCAGGAAGGTTGGCTAAAACGATCACAAATGAGCAAGTGTTAAATCTTCCGCTTATAATTAAACATTGTTTACCGGCACTTTGTTTCGTCTGATCTAAGGTACTATTCGTAACGTAGTAACAACGCCTGCCACACTACACTATTTAATGCGGAGTTTTGCAAGGAGATTAATTATGTCGCTGCGTGTACAGGTACAAAATTGGGTACAAAGTTAAATCGGGTTCGGTAAGTCGTTGCCAGAATTTCAGTCTAAATTAAAGTTTCGCCGAGCTCATTGCATTAAATTGCATATTTAGAAATAATATTAACGTCGCGACGTTCCATCTACACCTAATTTAATTTCGAAATCCTTTGTTGCGGTATAGCCAGGACTCTTAAAGCCATTTCAAAGACACCTCGCTCCAGCCGGCTTGCAGTGAGCGAGAGGAAATAAAGTTATGATTTATGTAGTGAAATATGTTGCTAAGAGCCAGCGCTGGAGCGCGACGCCACGCTCGACGCGACGCGTCCTGTCGCTGACAACATACATTTTTAGAGAACGAGAAGACAATCGTTTACTTATTATGAGTAAGAACGTAAAACGTGACAATGTTATCAAGAACAAATAGATTTGAAACAAAAGGAATTTATTAGAGTTATTCCAAGTTGGTTGTTAAGTTTGTGCACGTGGCGGTTACGGAAAGTTTGCGACGGCAAGCTTATGATGCTAACGATCAATTTATTAAATTACGCTACTTTGCTGTGGCTAATGAAAACCTTGTCGGTTCAAACTGGCCAGGACGAGATATGAATTCTTTCATTTGGATCTTAACTGGTTTTGTAACTTAGGATTCTAGTTTAATAAATATTTTATCTAAAAAAAGTACACCTACCTTCTTCGGTTTCAGCATTAATTTATTTTTGTGGTAATTTAATTAATATAAATAAATAGACAGGTAATCTGAGCTCCAAATGAAAGTTCTTGAATCAATGTAGACTTTGTTTGTGGTAATAAGTATAATATTGTTTGAGTTCATACAAATACCTCTTTTTGGTTGCGAACTCAGAGTCCGTGTTTGCAACCAGAAAGAGGTACCTGCATGTTTAGAATAATTATGTAAGTCTAAATAAAAAATTAGAAACCTGAAAGTTGGTCTACAAAGACGTGCACATATTTCAGCCAGCCAGGGTCGGTCGTGGGCACGAAGTACCTAAGTATATCCAACAGTTATCTCAGCGTTGTGACACTCAGGTCATGTTCCTTAGCCCGATTTGACGGAGGTCGAGCGTGGCTTGCCCCGATTAGGATATTCGGCTCGCTTTGATTAGGCATGAGGTGCGGCATGCTAGGCTGGGGATTATTTGGGCAGCTATATTCTGCTATCTAGTTAGCTTGTGTAAGAGTTTGTTATTTTACTATTGGTTTGAAGATTAGGCTGAGATGAGAGTAAACATGAAATAAAACTGGTAAAGTGCGAGTCGGGCTACTAGACTTAATTTTTTGTCATTTTTATTTTTCGTTAGGAAATGCGCCATATTAACGCACATTCTGAGAAAATTGCATCTATCTAACTATTACGGTTCGAAAGTTACAGCCCTAAATAGTTACGACAGACAGACAGACATACGGAAGGACGGACAACGTTGGCTTGGTAGTTTCACGTCGTTCGTGTTCACCCTTTGGGTACGGAACCCTGAAAACGTTTCCTTAAAGTACCTAGTAAAAACATCCACTGCACGAAAGTTTGAAGCTTACGAGATGCGCCAAAGTGTAGGTACTTGTCTGGGTACCTTCGGCCGAGTGACGGAGGCCTGCCCAGACCGCATACATGGTATTAGGGTAAACAGTTGCATCGCTTGAAGGGGTCATTGTACCCATGATACTGAACACCTTTCCCCAAGACTCCAATTAGAAAAAAAAAATTGACTTCCCATAATAAATGCAATCAGCTGATGGGACGTTTATACGTGTTAATGAATAAGTGCAAAACCTCATACACCCCAACTGATTTATAACAAAATAATTATATTGAAACAATAATTTCATTATTTTGATAGTTAAAATTTAAAGTTACATTAGTTAGTTTACATTTTTAGTTTTGAGGCAAAAATGATTTGTTATCATTTCAGCAATGAATGAAAGCGCTAACGCGCTCATGAATACTTTTAAAAATCATGTTTTGGTAGTAAGTAGAGTGAGTGTGCCCGTGGCTTGAGATTGAGTTCAGTAAATTTTAAATTTTACAAATAAACTATTTAATATTTTGAAAAAAATTACCTATGTTGAAACCATCATAATTGGATTCTGCTCTCCATTCCAAACAAACAACTTTCTAGTTTTGCATTAATTCATTAACACGTTGTATATGAAAATTAGAATGTTTTTTTTTCTAATTTCTGTTTGTTCCTCTGGGAAGGTTGTTTAGTATCATGAGTATACAGTCGCCCATTAGAGTGATGCAACAGTCTCCCTAACACTAGAGTTTCAGCTCGAGAATTCTCGAGGAATGTGGCCTTAGACGAGACGAGAAAAAATTTGAGAACTCGAGAAATCATTCCAAAGAAACCTTACTAAAGAAACAAGCGCGTCACGTTGTTTTTTGTTTAATTTAGGGCCAATTTTTCAATTGTCAGATAATTTTTATGCATTAATTATATTTGTTGAAACAAATATAATTGACCGCATACCGGCGATCCAGGAAAATTGCTGGAAAAACTTTCGTTGTTTTAAATATTTTAATGTACTTTGGAAAATAAGCACCAAAGAGACATGAATATTTTGGGATTTCCGATTTTAAAACTTTTTATTGATTTTTTTTTTTCTTTTGAGCTGGCAAGATGTCTTGGAAATAAAATATCAAAAGCCATAAAAAATAAAAAAGGAAAAACTTTTTTCTTTTTATTTGTGGTATTTGGCGTAACGTCATTTTTTTCTGACAGATAGCTGCCAGTTCCGTATTTCTTAGATGTTATGAAAGCTCTTTGGTTGAATGAAAAATATGTAGACGAGAAATAAAAACTTTTTTTATTCAACTAGGCGTAGATAGCCTGCTAAACTGTTTGTTACAATATGATACTTATATCCTTAGATCAAAGTAAAATTAATGGATAAGCCTAAAGCGCGTTAAGTTGAAGCACACAACTAGTGCAATTGGTCCATACAAACTAGCACAGTTGTCTGTCATCTCGGTACAAGTTTGAAGTATACAATTCATTTGTTTTGCCTCATTTTACTGGTTTGAAATGTTCACGTAAGGCCTATCCATTAATTTTACTTTGATCTAAGCTTATACCTACGCTCTAATGTACACAAGGATATAAGATAATATTGTATTAACAATAAATATATTCTACAAACAAACGAACATAATAAAACATAGGTAGGTACGTTTGCACGAGTATTTGATTTTCTCTTGCCTTATACTTCTGACAACGTTAAAATTATGTACAGAATGAATAAAATCATTGTTATTTGTAGTAATATCTATTAAGTCTGTGTGTTATTTCCATCAAATCATTGAAAGAACAGCAGAGTGAAACCCCCGCCGGCGCCGGCTAACGCACCGTGCCACCCCGACGATTAGAACAAAATTAGCGGTGGGCAAGTCACGCCTCATGATTCAATTGTCTGCGGACAGGACCTTCTTCAACCTGACCTGTGTCATGCCTGTGTCACAACACAACGTCACGTAAACGTAAACGTCACGAGTTTGCGTTACGAGGTTGCTAAACCAAAGAACGTCATAAAAGAGAAAATATATTAATTAAAACATACTGTATGGAGATCAATATGAGTGATAGTCTACAACTGCATACATGACTACATCTGCATACATGACTACAACTACATACATGCCTACAACTGCATAACACCTAAAATTTTCACCAATCAAGGGTCACCAGTGTTATGTAGTACTAGATACTCTTTCTTATACTGTGCCAGTGTTGTCACCCAAGCCCCGTATAGTACTACAATTGTCGAACTGAAATATATTTATTACAGAAGCCTGAAATTGGTTAAATAATTTTATTATTCTAATAGATAAGTCTTGATTGCAATGGTAAGCACGCTGTTTGCTGCTGCAAATGGCAAGCTTTTTTACTTTTTAATTTGTTGCCAAGACAGCTTTGCTAGATTCCTAATCCCTCAGGCTAGCTAGACTTCATTGTTTAAGTGCTTTGAATTATTCGTTGTGATATGGTCCAAACTCAAACTCAAAATGTTTTATTCAAAATAATATCATGCTTTCTGATGTTATTTTTGACTCTGCCACCGCGTCGGAAGGTGTTCCGTTGTAAAGAAGATGCGGCCAGAATCTCTTAACCTGGTTGTGACACTAGTTACAGTAATGACTCGAAACCCAATTTGAAACGAATAATGGCTTCGGTATTTTGTGTGGTCGTTTATAATTTGTGTAGTAATTAAAAACTAAATAAGCAGCGGGCAAGTCGCGTCCTTTTGATTCAATTGTCTACAAAGAGAGGACCTTCTTCACGCTGACCTGTGTCACGGCACGATACGACACGACAACGTCACGTCACTGTTACTGAGTCTCTACACACATACGGAATTCCGAATAAGAATTACGATTTTGTATAGGAATTGATACTAGGGTATTTTACGCCATGTAAGAAAAAATATAAAATGCATGTTTATGATAGATTTCGAAAAAGTGCGTATCCACAACAGGCTTCGTCAAAGGTAACACAATACTCACATCCGCATCGAAAAAAAGCATCATTTCGAAAAAAGTTAACGAGAAACGACGACATTTATTCATAAAATGCAGTTTATATTTTATATCTGTTTTTCAAATGTCTAAAACGCCATTCGCCATATTGGATTCCGACGTGACGTCACTCCGATAGTACACAAATCTTGGGTAGGTACTTATGGTCTTTCGCAGTCGTATTTTTTACTAACGGAGTGACGTCACGAGCAGAAACAGCATGGCGGCTAGCGTTTCCGCGCGAAAATTCAAACTCATAAATAAAAATACATTATGAGGCATATTTCGGCTTACTAAAATTAAAATTCTACAGTTTCATTACGATCTCAGGATTACCTGAAAACAGTTTTTAAAAAAAAGGTACGAATTGTTATTATGATTCGGAATTCCGGATCGGAGATCATATGTATTATAAAAATATACTACTGTATGATTATATACTACTGAATAAATTACTGTATGATAAATCTCTTAACAGACGAGCGTCTGTTGCAATTACATATACAATAGAAAATCTATTGTGTCTGGACCAGATCTGCGTCTCAACAGAACAAGAGTTAAACAACAACTTTTTGTTTCATTCCATACCTAATCTTCATAATGATAGGCCTTCGATCTGAAGCAGATAATGTTGCAGCAGTGTTGCAGGAGAAGCAATTTCCCTGTAGATACACACATATTTTTTGTCATAGTCCTGAAATAAAACATTATTAAGAGAAATTTATTCCGAATGCGTAAATGCGCGCTGCATACAAACGAAGTCTGGTGATATTTTCAATACTAATCAATTAAACTCAATGACATTTTGCAGAAACAATCTAGAAACAAATCTCTATGCTTGTATCGTGTCCGATTTTCGTTAAAATATACAGTTTCAATGCTACGATTAATTTAAGATTTGTATGGAAATTTTTGAGGCACTGTAATTTTAAAACGAAAATCTGGCACGATACAAGCATAGAGATTTATTTCTAGATTATTTCTGCAAAATTTCATTGAATTTAATCGGTTAGTATTGAAAATATCACAAGACTTCGTTTGTATGGAGCGCGCCTACAGTAATATACCCTTAAGGTTACTATTATATAACACGTTCATACCCACTGTTTATAATGTCCGTACCTCACTCAGTAGCCGTCAACAATCGTGATTTGATAATTTACAAAGCTTTGATGTTAACATTAACACAACGTTGGCGACTGTGTGGAATTCCGAGAAGATAAAGATAAAAGGACATTTCGAACGTGGAGAGGGTATTTAAATACAGAACGGTTCAATATTATGAAGCTATACTTCATTTCAAATAAGGACGAAAAGATTTTCCGATTCCTACACAGGGTCCATCATAATATGCTGACACTTTTTGAAGGGGATGATCAGACCATCACACTGAATATCTTTCTCTATGGGACCACCATCGAAATCGCGAAAAAAAATCAACTGCTCCATACAAAACTGCAAAACTACTTTAGCCAATTGTATGGGACAGCTGCTTTGTTTCGCGAATCCGATGTTGGTCCCATAGAGAAAGTTGTTCAGATTGATGGTCTGATCATTACAAAAGTGTCAGCATATTAAGAAGGACCCTGTATAGCTTACTGGCTAATTCTGATTTGCAAATATAATTTATTTATCAGAAAGATATACTATCCGACATATCTTAGACGTTCGTTCAAATCTCTTTTTCTGTAATTCAAAATAGCCTTAAAATTTCGTAGCTATTTAAAATGGAGTATGGACCTATTAGGTAGATTATACTTTTAGTTTCAAAAATATTTGTCTACATGAGAGCAGAGAAGCGTGAATTAGTATTTTGTTTAGAAAAGTTTTAGAAGAAGCTACAATTTTTACTAGCTATTCACTACTTTGCTAAGTATACCGTGCTCGTACTCTGAGACATACTACATGCGAATCCTCCTCCCTGTATTTATTCCCAAAAGATTTGTTGTACTCACTGAAAGTTAAAACATGAAAGTTATTGAACTTTGTTGCATTCTCATTCTAATTACCTAAAGATTGAAAAATTAAGTCTCGGGAGGGACTTAAACCCGCACTCTTCCAAACCGGGGAATTGCGTTATCCACTTTCGCCACCGAGCCCACTACCCAGAGAAAAGAATCCCATTGATTCCCCGGTTTGAAAGAGCGCGGGTTCAAGTCCCGCCCGAGACTTAATTTTTCAATCGTTAATTTGATTCGAAATATCACAACATGACTGTAACATGTTTAAAATCAATAATTTTTGAAAACTCATTCTGTATGTGATCTATATGTAATCTATACTTATAAAAGATTTCCGTGACTGACTGACTGATAGTAAAGCACAGCCTAAACCGCTGAAGATAAAAACATATTTGTAATATAAATGTATATTCTAAAGAGGATGCAGGGGTGTACTAAGAAAGGATTTTTAAAAAATCTACCCTTAAAGGGGTAATCCATGCAGACAAAGTCGCGGGTCAAAAGCTCGTGTAAGTATTGTATAAACCCATTGTCCCATGCAAAGCTTAAGTAACGAACTATTTTTAGCTCCTTGTTAACATAACATAAATATTCTAACTGTTAATATTCTTGTTAACAATATGATGGAGAAACAAACAATCAAAATTTCCCTTGCATTTAATATGCAAGGGTAGTATTATAACAGTTCTTTTAGCACTCAGGTATTTAACCAGCTAACCCAACCTACCTATAACAATAACATCTAACTATTAACTTGTTTAGATAGAACAACTGGTATGCAAGCACAGAGCCTAATGTAATGCAATGCAACTAAACTGCGAACATTGGGTCGGAACAGAATCGGATTCCAGACGAGCATCCGGGCCCCGACCTCTGGACCTGCTAGAACGTCTATTTTGATAGATAC
Organism: Agonopterix alstromeriana; assembly: GCA_963924505.1. NCBI lineage: Eukaryota > Metazoa > Arthropoda > Insecta > Lepidoptera > Depressariidae > Agonopterix > Agonopterix alstromeriana. The sequence goes on from OZ004667.1 coordinate 11,472,063, forward strand.
CTACGATTACCTTGACGAAATAAGTACCTTTGAGTAATGATTTCACATAAGCATATGCTCACGACTTTATGCCCAGAGGGGGTAGTCAGAGACATTCTGTAACCTCAGAACATCCACATTTCACTACTACCGAAACTCTGTCCAGTGTGACGGGGAGTGAGCCCGTCACCATTTGTAATGAACAGTGGGTTACAATACATGGCTTGAAATTGAAGCATGCAGGTTTACTCACGATGTTTTCCTTCACCGAAAAGCCAGTGATGCTACAAATCGTACATAAATTCCGAAAAATTCATTGGTACGAGTCGGCTTGGACGGGGATCGAACCATCGCCTCCTGCACAGCAGGCAAGGTTACTCGCCACTGGACCCCCAGGTAATGATTTTATCCTCTCATTTATATGTGTATGAAGGTAAATGTGTGTAAGGAGTAAAAGCTGTTTTTCCTGACCAACATGAAATAATTTCTGCTTATAAGTTCGATAATTATTATGAGTGGTGGAAAATGTTAAAATTACTATGGAGATTATGCATCTTTCTACTGCTGATTTGAACGTGTGACTTTCAAAAATCGCGCTCTTGGTCTCACAAGTCATTTTATTTTATCAAACAGAATCAGTTAGTAGCTTTAGCGGTTGACATATTCAATGCAATATACATCTAGAAAAATTGATATGCTTAAATTTTATACTTAAGGACTTTGTATATTCCATTATACTCTACTAATTATAATAATAATAAAGGCGCTCGTTGGCGTAGTGGAGCTTCGGTATTGGATACGATCACCGAAGTTAAGCAACGCCAGGTCCGGTCAGTCTTTGGATGGGTGACCGTTTAGTGGTATTTCATCTTGAGCATCTCTGTGCTTCGGAAGGCACGTTAAGCAGTTGGTTTCGGATAGTTCCGTCAGATGGCGGTGTAACTATTCGTTAAGCCAGGTCAGATGCCTATTAAAGTGGCTTGAAAATTCTCTGAAAGCAAGTTGACCACTAACTTGCCTCTACCAATAAAGCACTAGGCCCGCGTGGTGGAGTATAGCCCACTCCCTCTCACCCTTATTCGTTAGATGAGACCTTTGCCCTGCAGTGGGATTCTACAGGCTATAACTTAATTTTAACTCTACAAATTCGTATCAAACGTTAACTACGTTTGATACGAATTTGTAGTTTTTAATTTTTTTTACGTAGGTTCATCGTACCCGTCTTCTTCGGTTAGTAATGTTTTTAATATTATATTATACGCGTTCATAAAGTGTGCCACTAATCCGTCCCGCACGGACGATAGTGTTAAATACGCGGCGCTATGGCCAAGTCCACATACTAAGTTCCTCATTTCAAAACATTTTCACACTTATGCCGAAGAATATAAGAGTTCTGTCAGGGTACTTTTATACTGAAATGAAGTGTAAATTCTATGTAACACCGACTGCCGGGTCTCCTCTACAATGACGCATTTTACACCCTTCATTAAAGAAGCAAAGACATTATTAACTACGTGCCAGCTAAAAGAATTCATTATGAAAATGCCTCTGAGACTACTGTCTCAGTTAATGTGAAGTTAGATTTAAGACAATACGTGATTATTCGTAGAAACTGGAGTTGTTTTATTTAATTACTTCTGTGTAACCTTTTTGCTTCACAAACAAATTATTTCAATAGGTAGACACTTTTTTCTACTTATTTGCTGTATCGAAGTTACGGTAATGAGAAAGATGTTTGAATTCTCCGTCAAGTACCAAGTTCCTTTCCAACTTTATTTGCGATAGCAAACAACATTGATTGACTGACACAGAATACTATACAGGGTGTAAGGAAAATTATCATTAACCTGTAAACCAACATACTCTACCCATCAAACTGAACAACTTTTACTATGGGAGGAAACCTGTCAGAACAAAAAAATAATCAGCTGTCTACTACATTTTAGTCGAGTAGGCACTGCAGTTTAGTATGTATTATCGGATATTTTTTTTTGCGCAGTTAGGTTTGCTCCCATAGTAAAAGTTGTTTAGTTTGATGGGTAGAGTATGTGGTTTAAAGGTCAATGATACTTTTACTTACAACCTGTATAATACTGCGTAAACTATACTTAGGTATATTCTATATTTATCTGTACCAAGGGCTCACTCCCCGTCTCACACTGGAACGAGTTTCGGTACTACCAGTGAAACGGATGGTTTCAACAGTTGGACGTAAAGAGTTTCCAAAACTCTCTGACTACCTCCTCGTGGAATATAGTCGTGTGCGCTTATGATATTAGCACAGATTTTTAACAGTTACGTCTTCTTATCGTGTGGGCAGCGAGCCCTGGTGTCAGAGTTTTTTCAGACTCCTTACGGCCTCTGACGTGGTTTTTATGTAACGACTACTACCACCAGAGATAGTAGCCGGGACCAACGGCTTAATGTGCCATCCGAAACACGGAATCATCTTTCTTTTTCAGACAATCGGGTGATTCAGCCTGCAATGTCCTAACCAACTGGGGAAATACGCACAAAGTGACATATCACTAGGTGTCCTGTCCCCCGTGGGACTCGAACTCACGACCTCTGTGTCGAGAGCCCAATGATCTTAACCATTAGACCACGGAGGCAGTTACGTGATAAGTGTTAACTAGTCGGTACAAACTTGCAATAATACGGAAATCCATTTGAATTTCAGCGAACAACGCTTTGACTTATGAATGTCATATAGACGCAAATTAGTTTATTTCCTCTAGGCGACAATTTAGCTCACGCTCTTGTCACAAATTGTCGGCGAGGGTAAATGCAGACTATTAAGGAAATACAGCAATTCAACCAGCCCTTACCCTACATTACGGCGCAATCTTACACCGGCAAAATTATAAGTAACACCTTCTTATGCCGTGTCTGGCAGCAATAACACGTACCCGCGTTCGGCCAATAAGTGAACGGACATTGTGCTTTGAAAATCTGTGATGGAATACAAAAGAACCTCTTTATGTTTAACTGCAGCCTTTCAACCGTTTATAATAGAGACGAGTTTGCATTTCTCGCAGTTCACTTCGCCAGGAAGACGGAAAAGTTTTTCCTCTGAATTACGTTATCAACTCTAGCTATTAGGTTAAAGATTCAAACTTGTTTTTCTAAAATTTGGATTCGAGCGAGAGTCTTTGCTGAAAACGCTGCGAGACATAGTCCAGTGACCTCAGAGTTAAGAAACCGACGAATAAATTTACAATTCCGTATGTGAGTTTAGCTGCACCGGACAAATTCTAAAACTCTTTCCCGTGAGTTGCTGTACTGAATTTAAATGTAGTAAACAAACAAATACGTCGTTGGTATGTCTATGTGTGTACTTACCTACATGCATGCGAATTAAACATATTATGTTCCGATCTTACTAAACTTATAAGTATGAATAAACAGTGAGCAAATCAGGAAGTGAGGTTCTCTTTTTATTGCTCTTTAATTAACTTTAAGAGGAAAATCATATCATTTAAAAAAACAATTCTTCGTTTAAATAACATTTTTACACACAACATTTATAATATTTTATTGACAACTAGGTGACTTTATTATTTCCCTACTAAACGTATGGGAAATTAATTTTGCGTTTTCTGAGAGTCATAGTTAGTTCTAGTTGATCTCATAAAGACTCTTATTCCTTATCAATAAGAGGACCGAATCGGTTGAAATTTGTTTTTGTGAAAATTGAATTTTTTCTCGATGACTGCAATTTTTTTTCAAAATCTTTGAATTCAGAAGTAAAATGCTCTAAAAGTTAGGGTTAGTCGCCTGAGAACGTTGCTTCTGGTCGCTGCCAGTTATGCCCCTCAATTTTCCACCCTGTATATTAATTAAAATTCAGTATGTTATAATATAAATTCTGCAATGAAGATGTAGAACATGTATTCTATTCCTTTTTAGAAGATTATAAAGTATCTTCCCAAAAAAATATAATAATAATAATAATCATTCTTTATTTCAGACAGTTAGTCCATAAAAGTGTTACAGAGAAACTAGAAAAAAGTTTAAGTTCTATGTTCTATTAAATGTAATTTGATAAATTGAAAATTCGACTGAGATACAACGCATTTTAAACTCTTAATGAAATTTTATTACAATAAATTCTGAAAAGTGCATTTCCAACTGATAGACTATTTTAAAGCCCGCTCCACACGCGCCGTGAACACCAGTGAAACAGCGCGAACACGAATGTGGATGGTTTTCGGGATTCACGCGCGTTTGCGCCTTGTAACGGGAAAAAATACCGACTCGGACGGGGAGTTCAGAGTCGATATTTTTTCCCGCTTCAAAGGGTTCGCCGTGAACCTAGCGTAAACGCAAACTATCTACACTTGCATGCGATCGTATTAGCACGCGTGACTCGGTGTCGTGAGGTTGTGTTGTTGTTGTTGTTTACGTTCCTACGTGTGCGAGAGCGACATAATGAGCGACTATTGGACGAACAAGCATGAGCTCATATTGATTTGAGTGTTTACATGCCGAACCAGTTTTATGGAATGTTAAACACAAAAACATGGCAATTAAATGAAAATACACCAAGGAACGTATAAGCGACATAATATACGGGGTATACGGGACGTATAAGCGAAATCATGAATATTCAAAAGATGTATTTCAAAAAAAGGATTGTCTAAGGTCCAGTTACAGGAATTCTAGGAAAAAGGTGAAGGATTCTATAAAATCTGGAGCAATAAGTTCTATTAATAATATTTCAGGGTCTATTCTCGTTGAGCGAGCGTGTGAACGATTGCGAGTGTAGAGGGACATGTTTTTCACACTGACTTTGCGGGAAATTCACAGCGTAAATTCACACACCGCGATTCACGCGCGAGTCTGGAGCCCGCATGAAAACAGCATTCTCTATTCCACTATAATTTTAGAGTAACGCGTTTTCTCTAAGTATGAAATATTGTACTACGAAATCCTCGTCTCTACGCTGTCAGGAAATAGGTATCTACTGTTAGGGATAATTATATTTGATATACAATTTTGAATTGCTTTAAAAATTTATTGCTTCTATCTTACTCATTAAAACCTTTGTAACTTTGTGGTTTGTACCTGGGCGGGCCGAGCATTTCTCGGCGTGTATCGTATGGGTGTTAAGCCAAAGCCTACAATGGCGTTGGAAAAAGATTTCGATGAAATTTTTTTTACGTGAAAATGGATTTTCTCTGGGGCGAAACATGTTTAAATTAACTTGGAAAGTAAAACATTAGATAAATACATAATTTCACCCAAATCATTAGAGCCGTGTCCAAGAAAACAATTCAATTAAACAAGATTACGTGACTTAAATTTACTTCAGAATATATAACTTTCCTATACCCTAGACTAGAAAAGAGTTACAGAAAAGAAAAAGAAAAACTTACAGTAAAGTTATTGTTGATCTATTCCTTAGGGCACAATATGCTAGTAGGTAGGTATCTATCATTTCCGCAATGCATAACTAAGCTGATCCTTTTAGAGAAGAATAATCCAGTAGGTAATAATTAGAATCATGCATGATGTTCAGTTCGAAAGAAAACAGGGGTGCCTTAATTTACTGTAGTCAGAGTTAGAACAGAGTGCCAGAGTTGTTCAGCTATTAGTTGGCAGGATGTCAGTTGTAGACGGCCGCTGTATCGAACTTGTCCAACTTTTCCTTTTCACGCGCCATCGACGCTATGAATTATGCATGGGAATTAAGTTTGACGCCTGATAAGCGCCCCCAAGATTTATTTGGCGATATGATGTGTAGAAAACAATCCAACTTGTTCCCAGTTTCTGAATTATGCTTGTTGTTTTATTGTAAGCACGTCAAACACTCGATAAACTTTTGGACAGTTTTCTGAATTCTTTACCATAGTTTTTATGCTTTATTTATTTATGCTACAAAAAAGATACACAAATACGAAATCGGTGTTTAGGCACCCGTCTTTTATCAGAGCTACGCACGCTCTTACAGGACCTTCCCCGGAAATTTAACTTCGTTAAGAATGAAATATGTCCCGTCGTTTTACCACGGCTTGTTGCGCGAATACTTACATTTTGAGTTCTCCACCTCTAGTTTTCTCATCAGACCCAACGGAAATAATTTCAACCGAGACTGAGTTATGACAAAACTCCAGCGGACATTGCCGCATCCGTAATGAGAATGGAGTCGAGATACGTCCGTAATTTATTATCACATGCTCGTATTCGGAGCGGTATTAAGCACAGAATTGACTGTTTTTACCACAGATATCGTAAACTGGTCAGATTTACGGCAATGACTTTGTACAGTGGTTAGTTTCGTTATTCTGCGCTAGCATTAAGAATATTATAGTACCTATGTGCTTGTAGTAGCGTCAGGGTAAGATAAGGCGGAGTATACGAGGTGAATTAGTACCTAGGTGGGTGGTGCAAGGAAGTATTTAATTAAATCTAGCGGGGCTCCTTGCTCGCTTTACATCACCGCCGCTAATCACAGGTAGGCCGTCGACACGTTCGCCCATTTGAATACCAAACGTTTATTTTGTTAGTGCCAGAAAACTCATTACCACCTTTTTGCTTTAAACCTCCTTTATTTTTTTTACAAGATAGATTAATATTAATTTAATACATATTATCTTCATATTATAGATTTAAATGGCATTTAATCTTCTTGGGTTAGACTATGGATTTAGAATGATAAAGGATACCAATCCTCCTTACACGCATGAAAACACGAAAATTGGCCTTGGCGGCCGCTAATGTTCAACCTTCTTTGGTATCGATATTTCAAACTTTAGGTTTGTCCCTTTCCGTCAGAGCAAAAATTTAATAAAAACTCTTTTTTTTTAATGTTCGTCGTTGGGTTAGAAAGGGACAAACCAACAACGATGATGAAAACGTACGAAAGAAAGTTGAACTGACCGCCAAGGAGTATTTTCATGTTTCACCGCTGGTAAGGCAGTCTGTACTCCAGATATAGACAACACCTATTTTCAGCTTCCTGGAGAATACCTATTTCCAGCTTCCTGGTTTAGACATTACCTATGCCACCTTCCTGACCGGGTACACTCTTATGTCTATGATTAGCTTTCAATTTTTTGAGCGTCAAATTCACAAACTAATAAGAGAACGTCAAATTGAGTTTTGATATCTTTTTGATATGAATAATTTTTTTAAACTACGATTAAAATGGAAAAAAATATAATTCACACAATACCAGAAAATGGAGAAAGAGTGACAAGTACTTACGCTGAAATTTATCTTGATGATGAATTTTACGCCAGCAAAAAACAGAAACCGAAACTGGTAGCCAAGGAGGAAAAACAAGATGCAGACAAAAATGAGTGGGTCTCACCAAGTGACTTACTCATTGGAATATTAGAATTAAAACCACCCTTCACCTCACGGATTACAAGAGGTATAACTCATGAAGGCATTCTCAAGATTGGTAATAGTGTATTAGAAAAGGAACATGCGAAATTTCTTCGCTATCTCTCAAATTTACTACGCGATAATGATTCTGCATGGATGCATATTCAAGAACAGGAAAAGAATATAGTTGTTGAAAAAGTAAGAGAGATTTATGAAAAGATATTTAAGACGAAAAGCCAAACTATGCAAAAAGAAATTGCAAAGTTTTATGAAATCTCCCTACAAGATTTAGAAGATCACATAAGATCAGAAGTACACACTGTATTAATAAGCGCTCATGCAAATATGGTTTCTGACTTAAATACTGAGATAAAGCAGAAATTGCTTCAAGAAAGAGAAATCTTAGAAAAATCATTAAGAAAAAGATACGAAGGTGAAGTTTTCAAGCTCAAAAACTACTATAAATTGCTCTTGAAAAATGAAGTATCTAGAAGTCATAGACTTATTAATCAATCTATTCATGAACGAAACGACGTTCTTAAAGCATATTGCAATTATATACAAGCTGAAAAATTTACATCTACCATGTATGTTATGTGTACAGAAAGGAAGAAATGTCGTATCAAACAGTTCCTATTAGAAAATTTCCATTCTTTAGAAGTGAAAGAAAAAATTCAAAAAATCAAAGATAGGCAAGAAAAGATTAACTCTTTTAAAGAAAAAGAAAGACAGATTTTTGATATTAACAAAGAATGGGAAGATAAAACAAAGAAAATACTTCAATTATTCCTAAAATTTATAAGTTTTAGTCTTAAACTATTGCCAGAGCAGACAACATTTTTATTAGATCTTGAAAAATTGGTTGTTATTCAATTGAATGAAATTAAAAAGAACCCAATAATCTCGCGTTCAATTCTAGTTGACAAAGACGAAATTGATTCTGATTTAATACTGGAAGGACCCTCACCCGTTAAGACTGTCTGTGACAAAGATCCATTCGTTATTGTAGGGGACACCGCGGATTCCACTCCCACACCTTACGGAAGCAAAGAAACATTACCTTCTCATGTCGACTTACCTTATATTAGAGTACAAAGAGAATTTGTATATGCCAAGTGCCAACGAATAGATGAAGTAAGAGCGTATCTAAAATCTAGGGAATGCAAATGCAAACAGAACCCAAACGATGTGTCTCCATCTCTAGCATCAGTTCCTAGTACAATTACAAGTACCGTAGAACCATCTTTGCCGACTATATGTCCGTTAGACGGCACTGTATCACCCAACGAGCTGTTACTGATTGAAAATATCAATCGTTTGCATGAGTGTCCTGTGAGAGGCTGTAAGGACTGGGCTAGACGAGCATCGTTTCCAAATCTTGTATCTTATCTCGATTTTACAGAGGAAAATTATTCTAGAGTGAAGGCTATACTTAGTAAAGTGCCAGAAGCAGTAACTGAACCAGAGCGAATTAAAGCAAAAGAAATTGCCTACAGTGAACTACCGTTTGCTGCCACCAAAGAGCGATACCGACATACGGCAACTCAATATTCTAGCCAAGCAGATGTGCGATTGCCTGATATAGAGTGTACATGTAATGAAAATTTCTCTGACAAATTGAGTTCTTCAAATGAATCTGCGTCTAAAATAGATATAAAGACAATACTGGCTAAACGAAAATTATCTCTAAGAACATTGATACAACAAAATCCAAATCTTCTGAAGATGTTCACCGATGAATCGTTTGATTTTCAACTTTGATTAGAAAATATACAAATTTACTTTTTAAAAATGAATGTGCTGTTTCTCTATTTAAAACTATACATCTAACTTTTTAGTTTTCGTGAATGAAAAAAATACTTTGGATGTACTCTAAAGGTTGAATGTAGGTAACATTTGGACTTTCTTATTAAAGTCATGCTGGAATCAAAATATATATAATATTTATGTTCTTAAACATACAAGTATAATTGGTGAACAATGGTTGTAATACCATGGATATGTTTACGTAGGCGTGGTTAAACTCATTCCGGTGTGAATGTGAACATAACCGAGTCCCGAGATCACATATTGTTTGCAGTATCTTCGCGGTTACAAGCTAAACTCTATTCATTTGTTCTTGTTAACCATACTATTATTTATTTACGTTTTGATGTAAATATGGCCGTGTCGTGAATTCGACATTCGGTTTTAAGAGAATAGTCCTAGCAGCGCGCCCGAGCGCGTTGCTTACAAACGAAGATAGATGCTATTTTCAATATTAGTGAACTAAAGCCAAAGAAATTGTTTAAACACGATCTAGGTACTAATCTCTGTGCCTGTGGTTTGTCAGATTTTGGTTAGTGTATAAATATAATGAAACTTCGTTTGTCTGGAGCGCTCTAGAGGGCATACCCTTTTAATTGGCAAGTCTGATTAACAGATACTGTTCCGATTAGTACAATATTTTATAAGCAATGTATTGCCTATAATTGCCTACGCCTGTGCCTATGCCTACATTACGTCCGGAATTCGAACCCGCGACCCTCGGCACAGCAGGCAGAATCAAAACTGACTGAGCTGTCGGGCCGTCGAAAATGAAACGATACGAAGCGTGATTCTGGCTGGATTCGAACCACCACCTCCCGCATGTAAGGCAACTTACTGATCACCAGGGCAATTTTATTAACAAATTTTATGGCACTACTATTGAATATTACTGTTGGCGCGCTCCATACAAACGAAGTCTGGTTATATTTTTAACACTAACAAATTAAAGTCAGTGAATTTTTTCAGAAACAATCTAGAAAGTAATGTCTATGCTTGTATTATGTCAGATTTTCGTTAAAATGTATAGTTTCAAAGTTATAGTACCTCAAAGATTTCCATACAAATCTTAAATTAATCCTTTGAAACTGTATATTGTAACGAAAATCGGACAAGATACAAGCATAGAGATTTGTTTCTAGATTGTTTCTGTAAAATTTCATTGGCTTTAATTGGTTAGTATTGAAAATATCACCAAACTTCGTTTGTGTGCAGCGCGCATTTAGACATTCGGAATAAACTTCTTTTAACACTCTCCCAAACATTTATACAGGGTCCAACTTAATATGCTGACACTTTTTAAGAGGATGATCAGACCATCAAACTGAACTAATTTCTCTATGGGACCCACATCGAAATTGCGAAAAAAAATCAGCTGTCCCATACAAAACTGCGAACCTACTCAACCTTTCAAAATGTGTAGGGCAGCTAATTTTATTTTGGGTAGAATATTGAGTTGGTCCCATAGACAAAGTTGTTCAGTTTGATGGTCTGATCATCCCCTTAAAAAGTGTCAGCATATTAAGAAGGACTCTGTATAAATTAGGTTAAGAAAATTACATGAATTTCGTATATACTACACAAATATTTATAGATTACGCTTAGCTAAGAATAATGTAGGGACAGAACGGGGTATAACGGGTGTTAAGGTAAATTTACACAAGCCGTAACAAGTTAACTTATTAACTCGTCACCCCGTATCGTCGCGTAATACGGAGACGCGACTTATGACATTCCGAGCTTGTCTTAGCTTACCAAGTGTAACTTCATGTAATTAAACGCAAGTTTACATTATTATAGAAGACTAGCAGCCCGTCCCGGCTTCGCACGGGGTAGACAAATATTTATTTTTGGAAATTTGGATATAAAACACTTTTTTTCACAAATATTTTATTTTCAAATTTTACCAAGGATCCCTAATTTTTTTCAAAATTAAATGTAGCCTATGTCAAATTGGAAGAATGTAGCATTCTATTGGTGAAAGAATTTTTTAAATCGGCCCAGTACTTTTTGAGCCTATTCATTACAAACATACAAACATACAAAAATAGGTACAAATCTTTCCTCTTTATAATATTAGTGTAGATGTAGATATACACTCGAGAATGAAGACTTAATTTATTGCGTTAACACATATTAACGACGTAATTGTTACTAAAAACATCAAGGTTCATCATCATCAGCCTCTATCGTAGGCAGCCTTACAGGTCTACCCTGATGGAGGATGTAGGTTTGGGTTTACCATGCGTGCCAAATGTGGATTGATGGACTTATTATGCGTCAAAATTTCTTCTTCAACGAATATTGACCTTTATTATGAAACTAGCGACCCGCCCCAGCTTCGCCCCGGTGAGATTTACAATATAAAAGCCTACACATAAACCTTCTGGATTTTTTTCTGAATGACAGTGAAATCCATTGCGTGGTTTAGGAGGAGTGGATACACAGACAGACGCATAAAGTGACTTTATTTTATACAAATAATAAGATGTCTATGCCTATTAAGGCGGCTTGAAAATTCTCTGACAGCAAGTTGACCACTAACTTGCCTCCACTAACACGCACTCCACTAGCCCGCGTGGTGGAGTATGGCCCACTCCCTCTCGCCCTTATTCGTGAGAGGAGACCTTTGCCACAGAATAGGTAATAGTATATAGTTCCACATACAGAACGGCCACTCTCCGCCCCCCACTGACTTCAGATACCCCAGCTCACCTCACACTTTCTGGGAAACTTGCGGGTCCAAACATTTAAACATCCACACAATGTCAATGTGTAAATGTTTAAATGTTAGGACCCGCAAGTTAAATGTTTGGATGTTTGTCACTCAATCACGCATAAATTTGAATTGGATGAAATTTGGCTCTAGTAAGAAAATTATATAAACAAATTACACTGATAGAATTCTTACATTAATATTCCATGCAAGGCCATAAAAAATGTATGGTTTTACATAAATGGCTAACAGACGTTACAGCTGTTGGTTATGAAAGTAATAAAAAGTTTAAAGTAATCTATTGTCAATCACAATAAAAAAATTAAACTGCCCAACCGAAAAGTAATCTAACAATCCAAGATTATCTCCAAAACTAGAGTCTGTTTAAACTTAATTTACCTACCTTGCTCTAAAGCGTAAGGTAAAGAAAACTTAGTACGGAAGTTGTCAAATAAATCTCCAAAGCCGAGAATGTTCGGTTAATTAAACATAATCTTGTTCAAGTTTCCGTAATGAAGTGACACTGAAGTCTCAACTCCCATGAAGATAACAATATCATAAGGAAAGCATTCGTGCCTTCATTATTTTGACGATAAAGCGAAAACAGAATTATGGCTCCGTGCATCAATTAAAATAAGCAAAGTAGTCTTTTTCAAGAAATGGAGTACGATAAAGGCCTTTGCCACAGAATAGGTGATCCTCCGTGGTCTAATGGTTAAGAGCATTAGGCTCTCGACACGGAGGTCACCTAGTGATATGCCACTTTGTGCGTTTTTCCCCAGTTGGTTAGGACATTGCAAGCCAAATCACCTGATTGTCTGAAAAGAAAGATGATTCCGTGCTTCTGATGGCACGTTAAACCGTAGGTCCTTGTTACTATCTCTGGTGGTAGTAGTAGTTACATATAAACCACATCAGAGGCCGTAAGGCAGTCTGAAAAAACTCGGATACCAGGGCTTCCTGCCCACACGATAAGAAGAAGAACAAAATAGGTGATAGTATATAGTTCTATGTACTTTTGCTATATAGAACTATATAACGTGTTAATGAATAAGCGCAAAACCTCATACACCCTATCTGATTTATAACAAAATAATTAGATTGAAACAATAATTTCAAGTTAAAATTTAAAGTTATTCACATTTTAAGTTTTCAGGTCAAAATTAGATCATTCCAGCAATGAATGAAAGCGCTATCCTGCTCATGGATACATTTTAAGAATCTTGTTTCGGTATTAAGTGGAGTGAGAGTGCCCGATCGGTGGGTTGAGATCCAGTTCAGTAAATTTTAAATTTTACAAACAAAATATTTAATATTTAAAAAAAAAAAACGATGTTGCAACCTTGATACTTCGATTCTGTTCTCGATTCTAAACAATCTACTTTCTAGTTTTGCGTTTATTATCAACACGTTGTTGTATTCTGTGCCTTTGCGTAAGGTTGGCGCCATTGGTTCAGTATTTTTAATGTAAACCCTATTCAATAAGTGAAATGAAATAAGTATCCGAATAATTTTCAAGGTCATGTACATTCTTATTTAAACTGATAGTAGTAATCTAGGAACCGGCGACAGAAATTTCCGTTGATTGTCGTCGTAATAAAACCGCTTTGCTGCCAGCTTTCATTTCATATTAGAACAGTCCGTGCATTCTGTACATGCATGCTAGTTAACAGATGAACACAAAGTCTGAAAAGAGTTTCTGTTTTCAAACGGAAAAAAATGACTTCATACAAATTGGTCGCGTCGTCGTCGGTTCTAGAGATTAATGAAAAGTCAAATTTACTGATTTCGAGAAGGTGCTGATTTCATTTCAGTTTTATACGAAGACTGCCGACTTCATAGTCCTCTTAAAATGGTAGCGCGCTCCATACAAACGAAGTTTAATTATATTTTGAAATTTGTAAACACGATCTAGAAACTTATCTCTACGCCTGTGGTTTTTCTGATTTTCGTTAAAATGTACAGTTTCGAGGTTACAGTGGCTAACAGTATTATACGGAAACGGAAATCTGACAAACCATAGGTAAAGAGATTAATATCTAGATCCTGTTTAAAAAATGCATTGACTTTAATTGGTTGAAAATAGGATCTAATTTCGTTTTCATGCTGCGCGCTTGGGTGCTCTGCAAGTACTTATCTAATGTTGATCAGCAGACAAAGTGACATTCTATTGGCGTCGACGCTAGTAGATACTGGCAAAATGTATGGAATAGACATTGGCGATCGAAACATTTTGACGTTTGTTTTCGTCACCATACGTCAAGTCCATACCATACCATACCATACTAGGGGCCCAGGGGGCCTAGATAAAGTCCTTTCGATTAGCGTTATCGACAGTAGAAAGCATAAAAAATGTATGGATTTGACGTATGGTGACGAAAACAAACGTCAAAATGTTTCGATCGCCAATGTATAATCCATACATTTTGTCCGTTTCTACTAGCGGCTACGCCAATAGAAATGTTACTTTGTCTATGGAGTGCGATCGATTCTATACAAACAGTTTTTCTGATTTTGCTTTAATTTGCAATTAAACAGTTTGTAAGTATAGTCTGTCCAAGTTACTGACCTGACACACAATGACAATTAAGATAGTATGGTAAGGAATGAATGAATATTAAGTAATAGGCTTGACAATAATATTATTGTCAATGGCCAAATGCATCGTATAATATAAAACAATGAAAATAACCAACCCAATAATTGATTAGATTTAAGTTTAGGGTAAGGTTTGTTTGTTGTAGTGCGTCTCCAATTTTTATTCCTTAAATAAACAATTCCACTAAAATAATGGTAAGGTAAAGTGTATAATTATATTATAAGAGTAGTGGGGTCTGTAACGTCTCTACGTATAGCGTGCTATCTTGTATGTATCATATAATACAGGGTGTCTCAAAAGAAATTTTTAAATTTATTTAGCTTACTGCGTGAGCGCAACGTATCCGAGGGGCGCGGGGGTTATGTCAATCGGTAGCCTGGCTCTTGGGAATTCAGTCGCTATGGAGCGTTTCTCGGGAGCAGACCGCGCGTTGTGCGTGCGAGAGTTTTACAAAAACGGTGATTCGGCGACTGTAGCGCGTAGAAAATTCCACTTAAATGATGCGCCAAGCATTCCTCTCATTCGACATTGGGTTAAAAAGTTTGAAGAGACCGGTACAACGCTAGATAAATCAAAATCCGGGCGACCTAGGTCATCAAGAACGGTAGAAAACGTGGAGAATGTTAATCAGTCTGTTCGTGACGACCCGAACCTTTCAATTCGGAAGCGCGCAAGTGCTTTAAATGTGCATAGATCATCATTACATCGCATCATGCACAAAGACCTAAAGCTGCACCCCTACAAAATTCAATTGGTGCAAGAATTAAAGCCCCAAGATGCCAGTCAGAGGCTTCATTTCGTAAATCAGGTGATTGAGCGATTTTCAACGTTTACCAACATTTTGTTTTCGGATGAAGCTCATTTTCATCTTAATGGCCACGTAAATAAGCAGAACTGCCGCTACTGGAGTGCAACGAATCCAAAACGCAAACATCAGAAACCCGATAAACCGACTTCACTGGCCCATTTGAAAGAAAATATCCGTCACGAAATGGCATCCATCCCTGAATCCACCTGCCGAGCCGTCATAAGTAATTTTACTGTTCGATTAAATGAGTGCCGAGAACGCGAGGGTCTACATTTAGACGATATCATTTTTAAGAAATAAATCCCCAAAAAGTGTATTTCAATAATTAATAAAAAAAATTTCTAAATACGGCTTACTTTTTTTTTAATCGATCCACTAAATATAAAATTTCTTTTGAGACACCCTGTAGTATCGTAATATATTAACACCAAAAAACTAAATCTATTATTTTATTTGTACAAAGATAATACTTCTAAGTAGAGAATGCCAAAAGCTCGAAGTTAACGTTTATTATTCCAATTTTATTATCGCAAAGCAAAGTTAAACAGTGTTATGCTAACTAGACGTTTTGCCATTCCATAATATTGTGTTAAGCGCCAGTTCCCGTGAAATCTGACACAACTGTAGTCTGAACAAACTTACCAACTTCACTTGTGAAGAGTTTATTCATCTTTTGATTCACTTTATGAGAGATTAAACGAATTAACCCATACTTGCATTCAAGAAATAAAACAAAAGAAAACTACAAAATAATCGCACTTAAGTTCATGAAACAATATTGTCTACTTTACATTACATCTAGACTCATGTAGATGCATTAATGTTATAACATAATTATATAATCTACGTCTACACTATTTTTGTTTGTTTGTTTGTATGTAGGGGGTAATCTCTGGAACTACTGAACCGATAACAAAGGCTATCTGTTATATTGATAAATAGCTGTTGCCCGCGACTCCGTCTGCGTAGACCTTAAAAAAGTATCCTATGTGTTAATCCAGATCATATTCTACCTGTGTGCCAAATTTCATCAAAATCCATTCAGTGGCTTTTGCGTGATGTGCGTTCAAACATTTTGCGTTTACGATTTTATTATATGTGTAGATTATAAGATTTCGGTTCGAAATCTAAATATTTGTTAATCAAATCGTACAAAAGAGCACTAGTTGGCTGCTTTATTGGCGTGTGTTGACCTCATGGTTTGATGTAAGTGAAAATAATGTAGTAACAAAAATATTAGTCACCAATAGATCTAAAGAAAAGTCAGCGACACGCTATATCAAGCTTTTCAGATGCATTATAACACGATTATATAACTATTATGTAATGTTAGCACAAGCACAATATCTAATCACCTTCTGTTACACTTCCTGACAGTTACTGTGGTAAACTGTCATCAGTAGACGTAACGTTAACAGGTGCATGTATATCGCATACGGGTTCAGGCCCACAAAGCATAGCTAGGAACGTGATATTGATCAAACGCGCTACTGCACTACCGAAATTTATCTACCTAACTCTACAACGTACTGCACGTTGTATGTAGCATTTGAACATTTTTTTATGTTACTGCTTCAGAAGGAAGGCTTTTGATAGTTACACTCACATTGTGCAAAAAGTTTGAGTACAAACCTACTTTTGATCTGGCCTGTTATTAACACCTTTCTATTGTACGACATAAATTTATTTGCACACTAAGAATAGACAAATGAAAAAAAGCAAACAAAAAAAAACAAATTTTTAATTATAGTTCGACACAAATACAGATAAATGACCAGAGAATGCAGTATTTATGTACTGGGTGGAACATAACGACACACATTCCCGGAAATGTTCTTTATTTGGTAACAAATCCGCCGTAATAACGCATATTTTGTGAAAATTTCAACTATCTACCTATTACGGTTCAAAAGTTACAGCCTTAAATAGGTAGGATGGACGGACGGACAACGTAAGCTTAGTAATAGTGTCCCGTTTTCACCCTTTGGGTACGGAACCCTGAAAAAATTAAATAAGTTTATTTAAATAATAAACATATTCCGGAAAAACAGTTGGTTAACTTATTTTGTTTCACCTAGTAAGTGTACCTGTATTTATTTATAAATTTAAAACATTTTAATTATTTTGTTATTTCAGCAACAGAAATTTCATTAAAAAAATTATGTAGTCGTGTACGCTGATTGCGAATTAAATTAATAATAATTTGATGTTAAGTAAACTCAAGTACCTACGTTCTACGTTGATATAACTGGTAATTCACGACCAAAACATGCAGATTCGGTAACAACACATTAATCATAGTATAATCAGGAATATCTAAAACAAAGGACATTTTGCGTCACAGCCAGCATGCCGACTAAACATATAATCAACACAGTAAATCTGCATTATATCGATACAATCAAAATGTGCGTCGTGCAGGCAGCGTGCTCTCCACGGCAACGGACACCAAGTACCTACCACCCCCCAATCGTCGACCGACAACCACTCTCATTCTAACACCACCATTTAGTAATACCAAACGTGTATTTACTTCTATTTCAATAAAAAATCTATACGGTTACTTTAATAACCGTCACAATAACAAGACATAAATAAACATGGATGAATATTACGTAAATAAAAGAAAATCAAAGAAACCACGTAAAATAATGAAGATCACACCGACAAAATACGAAGCATCGGAAGTGATGAATACGAACAAAAAATATTGGAATAAAGTTTTCGACGAAATCGATGCATCTGCTAGAGTTCCGGTGAGTGGATTTGAATTCTTGATTCCAACACTTGTTTGAAATTGAAGCCTCTAGTGAACGAGACGGTTACCCAAATAGATGGTGCAACTAACAAGAGAGATACAAATATTTTTTTGAATATGTCTTGAAGTCCATGGATTGAAATAATGTAATTCGTTGTTTAATTCCAAGACCAAAATGAAAATACACCTATGCATGCCATATAATGCTAGGCCCATACAGGCCGATAACGGTATTAAAAACAAATATTGGTCTTGTCAATCCGTCTTAATTTATATACGCACATAAGATTTTCTCTTTCTCTTCCGCATTGCCAATCTATGTGCTATTGCATATTGAATATATGTCTTTTTTCTTATACTCCATTTCAAATAGCAACGAAATACTAAGGCTATTTTGAATTACAGAAACCGAGATTTGAAACACTTCTTCTCACTTATTCTTTAGTAACGTCCAAGATTTGTCGGATAGTATCTTCTGATAAATAAATTATATTTGCAAATCAGAATTGGCCAGAATCCTATTTCTATACGTGATGCGACAGCTGATTTGTTTTATTTATTTCGACGTTGTTTCCATAGTGAAAGTTGTTCAGTACGGTTCATTACTATGGTGTTTAGTTACACTTGTATAAATATGTAGAGACTTTACACTGACACAGTGAGCTCACTCCCCGTCACACTGTACATGAGTGTCGCGAGCATATGCTTATGATTACTTACAGTGAGCTTACAGTGGTAGCATAACTAATTTACAATGGTTTATTTTTCAGACAAAAGAGAGTGAAAGCAAACACTTATCGAAAGTCCTCCCAAGTGACCTTTACGAGAAAGTTTGTAATACTTTAGACATGCCGATAATAAGAACGGAAACAGTCGAAACTAAACAACCTTCAGGTAAATTGATGCTATCCAATAATTCAAATGTTGCCAACACAAGCACACTAGCTTTTGTAACTTTTATTGAATACTGGCTGTGCCCGTGCCGAATGAGTTGCAATGCAGCTTTTTTAAAAGTTTATTCTGTTAGAACACTTCGCGGGCTCTCACACAACCATCACAAAGTTTCATGGCAATTGGCCTATCGGTGTAGGACCGCATAAAGGACAAACAGACAGACAAACGACATTTTTTTATACAAAACGTCCTAGTAATATTCAAAGGGTTGGTTTAATATTAATGTTATGTTCATGTTACACCTTTTGTACACCGTGAAATTGATATAATTAGCATCATTTTAAGCTAATAGTCTACCCATCAAATCAAATTAAACAACTTTTGCTATGGGAGCAAACCAATCGGAGCATTTTTTTTGCTCCATAGTAATTTGTTCAATTTAATATGTATGCTAATTATATTAATTTCACCCTGTAAATAGAGAAATTTCTATTTTGTTACAGCCAAAGTACCTCGCAGATCGGTGAAAGAACCTTTACTATCCTATAGAAAGTCACTTTTTATAGACAGGGAGTTGGACTCTGACACTGATGTTGAAATGAGTGATAGGTAATTTTGAAATGTACACAATATGAATTTACAAAAAAGCAAACAAGTTTTGTGTGAACAACATTGATGTGATAGCCTCCATAATATGAAAAAAGAATTTTTTGTATAATTTGTATATAATATATTCCCCTTGTATTTATGTATTTCAGTGATGATGATGACAAGCAGAAAATGTACCGTGAATTCCTCAAGAAGCCAGAGCGAGAGCAAGTGACATGGGCAAGCCACTGGCTTCAGCCTGAAAGAGAGGACGAGAAAAGCCTTGTGAGGAAAGCTGATGACCTAACTGATCGGGTGAGATCGTAAATACTCGCTTTCAATTAAACAGATAAACCGAGACATAGTCCAGTATCTAACCTACATGGTAGCAATACAGGGTGTAACAAAACACCCTAGTATTACTTAAGGGGGTGCTTCAGACTATCAAACTGAACAACTTTCACTATGGAGCCAACATCGAAATCGCGAAAAAATCTGCTGTTCCATACTAAACTGCATTACCGACTCGACTAAAATGTATGGGACAGCTGATTCTTTTAATTATTTCTCGATTTTGACTCCATAGTGATTGTTCTGTTTGATTAACTAAACTAGTGTTTTATTACATCCTGTATTCACCACTGACAATACATCATCATCATCTTCCTAGCTGAGAAGCGGGGTCTGCTTTCCTAGTCTGTTTCATTCACTTTGCTCTATCCTGAAAATCGTCGATGGAGATTGGAGAGCTCGCAGATGTCCATTTCCTTCTTTACAACATCATACCATCTGAGTTTTGGCCTGCCTACGCCACCCTGACCTGGTATAGTAAAGTCCATTGCTTTGTTGCCTATACAGGGTGTAAGGAAAAGAATGATTAACCTCTAAACCTCATACTCTACCCATCAAACTGAACAACTTTTACTATGGGAGCAAACATGTTAGCGCTAAAAAATCAGCTGTTCCATTCTAAACTGCAACAACAATGTATGAGACAGGACAGCATATTTTTTTAGTCTGACCGGTTTGCTCCCATAGTAAAAGTGGTTCAGTTTGATGGGTAGAGTATGTGGTAGAGTGGTGGAATTTTTGAGTACTTTTCCTTACAACCTGTATACTCAGGTGGCCTTATTTTTAAATAACCATACCATCTAAGTCTATTTTCTTGAATTTTATCAGCTACGTCGCGGACTCCGAGACTACCTCGCACAAACTCGTTGCGTATCCTGTCCACTGACAATACATATTATGAAGAATTTCTCTCTCAAAATATATTCACTGGCCAAGTTTTTCAGATCGCTAAAGAATTTTGTGAATACATGAAGCAGTTGGGTGGCGATCAGCAGTCGCAACTTTTTACGCCAAAAGCTATAAAGGAACTTTTCCAAGTAAGCCGAAACATAAAAAGGTCACATTTTAGTACTTATAGGATATAAATCCTGAACTTTTGTTTTGCAGATAGAATTTGATACCCACGTGGCTCGCAGCCTTCAAGTGGTGCCAAAGGAACTACCATGTATAGCTGATAAAATTGCTTTCATAACAGGAAATCCAGAGGTATGTTAGACCACAAAATAGTCAAGAACTAGAGACCGAACTTCATATTTTTTTTAAATCGAATAGTAATTATTAATTACAGTATGTAAACTAACTAAAGGCATACCTTTAAACCACGTACTCTACTCATCAACGTGATTTAAAGGGTTGCCTATAGTTCGTTTACAGTGTAGCAATTGAGTCGAACGTCGATAAAATTTTGCAGTTAATAAACGTTCTGGTAATGTGACCTCCATATGACATTGCAAAAAATTACTATTGTCCGCTCCACGTATTCCAGTTGTCACGCCATGCATTCCTAGAGAGAGAAGTACTACGAGACATGAAAGCGGAGAACCAGCCTGATAGACTGCGGGGATTCAGTCACAGTCTCCCATTGAACGAGCAGTATAGAGCACCAAGGAACGACACCAAAGCCATGTGGCGGTCTGCTCGCCGAGTGCCGAAGGATCTCGTTACTCTGAAAACTGTCTGGGAAGGCATTACTAATCTCAGGTCTGGCAAAGTTTATATACACTATACGAAATACGTGTACGGGTATAACGGAGAAAGAAAAATCGCAAGTTTGCTCCAGTTAATCTCTAGAACTAAAGAACTGATTTTAAAAATGTTTTCGCCGTTGGAAAGTTTTCTTTTCACTGGAGAACAAAATAAACATTTCACACGGAAACCAGTGTTCAAGTTACTACGTTTAGAATAATAAGATGATCATTGAACAATAATAATTGCGGAAGTAATTTTGTCTTTGTTTTATTCGGATAATTAGATTATTAAGGCAATCGTAAAAGTTCGTAAGGCGTAAGGGAAATATTTACTAACCCTATAACACATTTGTGGCGTATATTCATTATGCTTTCATGAACAGTAAGCTCTTTAAAACGTAATACCAGCCGAAACAAAATGTAGGCTGCACCAAACTTCTAGATCGCGTTGATGTTAGCATTATTCTTGCGAACAAAGACCAACTACTGCCTAGCTATGAAGTTATCTTCTTACCTACTGGTTAAGTAGTTCTATTATGAATGATATATTTTGGAAAAGTATAGGTACCATGGGCAATAATTATCTTAGAAAAATAAATACCTCAACTAACAAATATAATAATCTTTTCAAATCAGATTCAGGATTGTGGTCAATTTTTGTTAAAAGTCCAAACAAAAAGGTGATAATATGGTTTAAATGTCAGATGTTTTTAAATTGTAGATTATTTTAGAACGGTTTTCAGGTACTTATTGCCTTAATTTATTTACATGTTCACACTATCTCAATAAGTAGTTAAAATTTTATAAATCAGCATAAAATGCTGGAATGCTCCGCAAACAGAACTAAATGACATGCCATTGATTGGACAGAAGATATTCTTCTTTATCAAAGATTCTAACGAATATTTTCTTCGAACATTTGCCGCAGGAGTGTCAAAGAATACTGCCGCTGGATGATAGGACACCCGGAGTACAGACGTGCTCCCTACCTCGCGAGCATGGGCATGTTCGATCCAGCAGTCCTAGACGCTCGGAATATCTTCGAGATGAACAACATCACCACACCCCCACTAGCTCATGACGATGCTCCCGCGCCGATCGATCACATACGCAGGAGACTCTCCGGGTTGGCGGGAGTCTAGAATCTAGACTGACGTCAAATTGGAGAGTCTTCTGCGACTGTCTAGACTCTAGACGACTGGTGTTAAAATAGCCAAAAACAATCGGTCTCGCTTTTGATAATGTAGATTTTCTTCTTCTTACGAAATATTAATAGAAATTAAAAGTTGTGGTATTTTTTTTTATTTTCATTACAATTAGGTACAATAATTGTTTGAGTCGTACAAAAGACATCAACGAATGACTGTAAAATTAAAAATGTTTTGTTAATTGTTATTAATACAGGAACCAGTTGACTATGATTCTGCTAGTAGTATCTATATGGTGAAATTATGGTTAAAATAGATAGTTCATAGAATATAGGTGTTTTTGAGTGGAATACAAATGTGGAATATAATTTTTATCAGCAGATTTATAAACTTCTTTGAAATGTGGATGTTTTGAATATTGTATATTTCTGAAGTATATTTAGAATACATGGAAATATAGTCGTGAGCACATAATAATTATAATTATACTTATGCTGTTTTTTAGTTATAATAGGTTTTTCTTAATAATTTGTATTTAAATTATTATGAATAATAATTGTATCCAAATTAGTATAGTAATCCTCTTTTTAAATTTTTTTCCATAAAAACGTAACATTGAAAAGCAATGGAAAAGTGTGGAAAAGTGCATTCTACCGCCATCTATCATATTTCACGAGAACTGTCCGCTTCAAAACGTATTCTTTCGCAGCCCGAACAGCAAGCTATCTATCTACGTGAATTCGAGTTCACGTTTCTTATTAAGTACATGAACCATCCGCTAGAGAGCGTTTAGTTGGATTACTGATAAAATTTCATAAAAAATCTCTGTGCTACTATTATAAAACTGTAACAGAAGTGTGTCTGTACATTCTCTAAGGTCTGTACGATGTCTGTACATAGAAAATATAAAAAAAGTTAAGATATGACTTGTAGGTATCCCTCCATCCAATATTTTACTGTCTGTTTGTTTGTTTGTTGGTTTGTTTGTTTGTCCGAGCATCACGCAAAAACTACTGAACCGATTTTCATGAAACTTTTTTGTTTGATAGCTTATGATCTGACTTGAATTCTGGTAAGTATACAATTTGTCCGGATGAAGTCGCGGGTATACTATCTAACTAACATTGGATGGTTTCAAGACTTTTTCAACACACTTGCTCATAAAATGGCTCTAATTTCACCGCAATAAGGCACACAATGACACCTATAATAAAACTGTGACATTTTAAGCATTTTCATTACTATTATTCACAAGTGAGTAATAGTTTTTTTATTGGTTGAGTTGCTTTGTTCTTAAAAAGTTTCGATACAAAAAAGATCGTGTTCAATAGTACAAATAAATTAATGTACCTTTTTCTTGCTCCTTTCATGCAAATTCGTATTTAAACACATAATTTCAACTTTTACGTTTTTAATAAATACAACTTTCACTCAAATTTAACTTTTGTTTTCTCTGTAATAGAGAAAACTTTGAATTCTCCATTTTGTACGTGCCTAATACGCTAGCCGCAAAAAACAAAAAAAAATACCGCATTCTTTTAGTCTATGCACGATCGCCATTGTTAGATGTGCGCAAAGAGAATGGAATCACGATGCGCGTGCATAGGAAAACTGATTAATTTTTCCCGCCATTGCGAAAAAAAATTCACAACTCGTTTTCACTGTTGAAATTATAGTTATTTATTAATAAAAATGTCTACAAGTACTAGTTATGGAGACAATTATTTTTGTTGTACACCGCCCGATATAAGATGTGAAGCCCTTAACGTTATGGAAAGTTTACTACCTGAAAACTCCAAGGACAAATATCTATTAGCGTACCAAAATTTCATACTATGGCAAAACAACAAGAATACGCAGTCTTTTTCAGAAAATGTGTTCATGGCGTACTTTAAAGAATTATCTTTTAAGTACATACCTAGCTATTTGTGATGTATAGGTATACTCAATGTTAAAAAGGACAGTCCGAACAAAGAATGGAGTGGACCTAAAAACATGCTCTAATTTGTCAGCTTATCTAAAGAGACTATCCGATGGATTTAGAAGCAAGAAATCAAAGGTTTTATCGTCTAACGATGTTGAAAAATTTATAAAAGATGCTCTAGATAGCCAATATCTGGCTACTAAGGTTAGTTAAATTAATTTTTTAGTATTATTTTCTTCACAAGTGTGTTGAAAAAAGTCGTGTATTGATGATTACCGTCCTCAGCTCTCTTAAGACCCTTGTTAGATAATATTCAGTTTGATGAAATATTTGCATCCAGTCGGTAGGAAGGTACTTTAAAAACCTAATATTTGTAATGCATGATTTATACAGGGTGTAATGACTTTTCCTTAGCCATATTTTGAACTATACACGATGGAAGGCCTTAACCTTAACCTTTAAACCACATACTCTACCCATGAAATTAAACAACTTTTTTTATGGGAGCAAACTTGTCAGAACAAAAAAATCTGCGGTCCCACTGCAATACCTAGGTACTCGATTCTCGATTCAAACGTATGGGACCGCAGATTTTTTTGTTCTGACAGGTTTGCTCCCATAGTAAAAGTTGTTCAGTTTGATGGGTAGAGTAGGTATTTGGTTTAAAGGTTAATGATACTTTTCCTTACACCCTGTATAGTGAACATCCAAAAGTGTTATTTTTGAATCGTGAGATGGACGTGAGATCAACGTGTGACTTTCAAAAATAACACTGTAGAGTTTTAACAGTTACACGACTTTCACGATATCTTGATTTATACTTTATTTCAAATAAGGACGTAAAGATTATCCGATTCTTATGTACCTTTCTGGCCAATTCTGATTTGCAAATATAATTTATTCATCAGAAAGATATACCTACTATCCGACATACATGGTCCTTCTTAATATGCTGATACTTTTTTAAGGAGAGGACCAGACCATCATACTGAACAACTTTCTCTATGGGACCAACATCGAAATCGCGAAAAAAAAATCGGCTGTCCCATACATTTGGCGCGAGAAGGCTTGCAGTTTTGTATAGAACGGCTGATTTTTTTTACGCGTTTTCGATGTTGGTGACATAGAGAAAGTTGTTCAATTTGACGGTCTGATCATCCCCTTAAAAAAGTGTCAGTATATTAAGAAGGACCCTATATATTGGACGTTACTAAAGCTGTTCTAAGAATAAGTGAGAAGAATAGTGTTTGAAATCTCTGTTTCTGCAATTCAAATTTGAAAAGAAGTCTAGCTACCATATAAGGAAGCTGGAAAAAATAAATTCTGTTGCCGTTTCAGTATCCAGCATAGAGTTAGAAAGAGAATGCAGGAGATTTTTTTTAAATTAAGCAAAGGTTTTTCTCCATTGAGTTAGAATGTTTCACGACCACTATTGCCATTAAAATAACACACATAGGTAGGTATAATTTTTTTTTTTTTTGAATAGTAAGTATCTATAGATGCTTGGCCACAATAATGTCATCAAAGGCATTATAAAAAAACATCAATTTTACATCGAAACTTCTTGGTTAATGAATTCATAGAAAAAAAAATGAATTTCATATGAATTTTACAAAGAATCAATGAGTATTATATTCTTTGATCAGGAATCATCCAAGAATAATTAATCATTACAGATTCTTGTGTTATTTCTTGGTGCTTTAATCAAGTCAAAATAAGCTTTAGTATAATACCGTGACTTTGATAATCCCCAAACATAAAGATACACTTACAATTAGTTTAGTACCATGCCCTGCGGGAAGAGGCCCCTCGTTAAAAGTTGGGACAAGCCGAAGCACATAAGGGTTATTAAACCATCCCGGTACCAGCAGAACGAAGCCTCAGTCAAAGTACATTGGAAGAATGTTATAAAAGATATAGAGTTATCTTATAACGATGAACAGGTAACTAAAAATAGTTGAGTGATTTATAGATTACACAGATTCAGCTTTTGGAATGTTTGTGTCTTATCGCGTAAAATATCGGTTGTGTTTTCTTCGGGATCCCGAACACGACACTCACTTAACCTTTTTTTATAATTTGTTGTTTTACCTTAAAGTAGGCACTATAATCGCACCAAGTTTGACGCTTGTATGTATTGCCGTTTTTACGATAGAGCAAAATAAAAAACCTTAAAAAACGTTTCTTTTATGGAAATATCCCTAAATTGTTTACTTTTTGTATTTTTTATTGTTAGTTAGCAAATCAAATATCACAGCTAGGATGGTCGGGCGGACGGACGGACAGCGTAGGCTTATGAATAGGGTCCCGTTGGCACCCTTTGGGTACGGAACCCAAAAAATACAATCGATCGGTACTTTATTTCAGTGGTCTGCGCGTACAAAGTCGCAGGCGTAGTTCCACTATAACCAGATTACCTATTATTATATTTGCGTGGAGCTTGGGAAATTTATTCGGAATAATCGATAGCGAAAGTATTTTCCCACTAACTTTGCGACCTCGTACGCGCATACCACTGAAATACGTGCCATCATAACAACTAATACAGGGTGTAAGGAAAAGCATCATTATACCTAACCTTTAAACCACATGCTCTACCCATCAAGCTGAACAACTTTTACTATGGGAGAAAGCCTGCCAGCGCAAAAAAAATCTGCTGTTCCATACTAAACTGCAATGCCTACTCGACTCAAACGTATGGAACAGCTGTTTTTTTGTTCTGACAGGTTTGCTCCTATAGTCAAAGTTATTCAGTTCGATGGGTAGAGTATGTGGTTTAAACCCTGTACACATATTAATCTATGATTACAATTTTATTTCTTAGTTCTGGGAGAACCAGTGTGACACAGTTCGCGAACTGGTGGGCTCGGTTATCTTCGACAGGATCGCCAAGATCTTCAACCTGCCGAAGGAAGCGACCAAGTACCAGCCTCAGTCCGAAGCCTCGTCCGTGATACCTTCGGAACAGTACTACACTGCACAGTCCCCTGCTGCGGTAATTAATTTATTTGATTCACCAAAGTCGCTCTTTCCGCTCTTTTAGTAGTTTTTAAGGAGCGGTCAAAAAATAAATGTCTACTTTTGAAACTATTACTAGATTTTTTAAATTAAATTAGTAGAGTCGCTCAGTCAAGGCCTTATAAAAAGGCTTTAAGTCACCAAAAGGACAATAGAGAAGACTATGCTCGGAGTTTCCATGCGAGATCGAACCAGATATGAAGAGATCCGAAGAAGAACCAGAGTAACTGACATAGCCCAAAGAATTGCTAAACTAAAGTGGCAGTGGGCGGAGCACAATGCTCGCAGAACCAATGACCAATGAGGCCAAAGAAGCCCCTAGCTACGTGTTCTGGAGGTAAGATAGAAACACTTCTCCAGCCACCTCCGTGCTCACGCCAAGAACCAATGAGTATCGCTGTCGACGAAAACAACGAGGAGGACTCAGTAAGTACAATCTTTAAAAAACGTAATAATGAACATAACTGTTTCAGGATGGGCTGCGTCCTACATTTTCAATGAGCGATTACGAGCCTTCATTAGAAGAGGAATCGCTGGAGGAACAGTCAGAACTATGGAGTGTTTCATCAATCGCAGCTTCTGAGATGAAGAAAATGTCCCGTTCCAAGTCACTCACAACCAAACCGTCCAGATCCGTTGTACTTTCTAAGTCCTTTGTCGCGTCCAAAACATTCTCGAAGTTTATGTCGAAGGCTACTGTAAAGTCTTACACCAGCAGAATGACCAGCAAGAGTAAACTATCGTATAGCTCATCCTATTTAGGAACTTCCTCAGATGATGACATAAAAGTACATGCACAAAGCCAAAAACATAGGTAAGTGCCTTTTCATACCAACCGGCTGGGTAAATTTAAAGGTTCAAAAAGCTTTAAAGTTACATTTCCTTTGATATTAATAATAATATAAGAATAAAATAAGAAACACCACTCTGCGTTCCAAGACCCGCATAGCTGATGCAGGTGTTAAGGCCGCCAAACTGAAGTGGGACTGGGCAAGACATGTTTGTCACATGCATTCAAAGTTATATTCAGGGCTAAGATCGCGACCCGATGGAAACCTACGAAGGAAGCCGAGCCCGGGGCAGACCAAGAAAGAGATGGCGCGACGACCTGGATGCCCACAAAGCGGAATGGCAACTGAAGGCACGGGATAGAGAAGGCTGGAGAAGCTTGGGAGACCTTTGCCACACAGTGCGACGAAAAGGTTAAAAAAAACTTAAGTTATCACTTTATTACAGAAGACGAAGCCGTAGCCACAGACGCTTTCAAAATCCTCATTTCGATATGTTATTTTGCAATGAATCTGAGACTGACATGATTAAATGGAAATCCCACTACAAGGAGAAGACGTTCGAAGTATCTGCTTCTGATGAATTCAGCAAGAAATCTGAACTATTGACTAAGAAGGTATAAATGAACATCTTGAGTCTTACAGGGTTTAAAGGTAAATTCGTTACCATTGACATAAATACTATAGATTCCAAGTCTCGAACAAAATCCATGCAAATTTTTGTCCGAATCTGACAAGTATGCATGCTGTTGGGTGGCACGAATATGTTGTTTTTGATTCATAAACTTAGACGTATTTGGCATGCTTACTGTCAGCTAGTACAAAAAAGAGCTCTTATGAGCTCTTTTGGTTCTGCCATTTTTCGAACGTTGATTGTGAATCTAGTTCAGTTATATACAATGTGTTAATGAATAAGCGCAAAACCTCATACACCCCAACTGATTTATAACAAAATAATTAGATTGAAACAATAATTTCATAAATTTTATACTTAAAATTTAAAGTTATTCGCATTATAAGTTTTCAGGCAAAAATGAGTTGTTATCATTTCAGCTAAGAATGAAAGCTCTAGCGCGCTTGTGGATACATTTTAAGAATTTGTTAGTAAGTAAGGTGAGTGTGCATGCGCGGTGGGTTGAGATCGAGTTCAGTAAATTTTAAATTTTACAAACAAATTAATTAATATTTCGAAAAAACTAACCTATGTTGAAAACATGATAATTCGATTCTGCTCTCGATTCTAAACAAACTACTTTCTAGTTTTGCGTTAATTCATTAACACGTTGTATACGATATCAATGTTTGTTACATATTAAACGGAGTGCTTCAGACTATCAAACTGAACAACATTCCCCATGGAGACAACTTTCAAATGTAGCGCATTAAAATTTACATTCTGTATTTGTGCATGTTGCATGGAAGTAGCTGACTAATATGTGAAGTTTCTTGATTACACCACGGAGCTTTTTTCAACAGATTGCGATGGAATTCTTTGAATGGTGGGTTGCATTAGGTAACGTTGAATTCAAGAGCGAAATAAAAAGAGCTGAAGATATCGAAGCCTTGTTCCAGGTAAGTTCATAAAGATACTTGTCATGATTTTAGTAGTGTCACAGTGTAAGAGTATGGTACTACATACCCCCCTACCAATTCCGTATGTCTAGTTTTTTTTTTTTTGGAGGTCTGAATCGATAACCATTTCGAGATAATTGTCTCAATAATAATATTTTGTATGTCAGAGATTTTAAAATGAAAGGATTACAGATATTTTTAATAAATAACGTCGTTTTTCGGTCCGTCCAGTGATGTCGCTGTAAAACCTGTAAACTCCTTGGTAAACTTAAAATCAACTTAAAATAACTGGCCATTAAGAAAAAAATACATTCACAATGTCAGAATTTGACATTTGATGTAGCCGTTTCTGTTTCCAGCATAGAGGTAGAAAGAGAAAGCAGGTGATTTTTCAATTTTTTTAAATTAAGTAAATATTTTTCTCCATGGAGTTTATCGTGTGATTTTTTCGAGACCACTTTTGCCATTTAAAAATTACGGTTAAAATTAAATTTGTAAAAAAGTTGTGCAAAGAAAATGAAATTAGTTTCTTAAAATGATGTCTTCTATCTGTAAAAAATATAAAATAAAGACCAAACAAAAACTTGACATACCAAATACCTTGACATACCGAAAACCTCACCCGCTCTTGGCAAACGGGTGGTAGAAAACAGTAGGCTATAGTATAGTCCTCTCTCACTCGCACTCACACGTTACCGCGAATACTTAACCTTGTCAGTTTTCCCATTTGTATGAGGTGACAGTAATGTGTCCAAGATCTGATACCGTAGTAGATAGAGTAGATCCAAATATTTTTAAACTTGAACTAAAATGATTTATTTTAATTTAATATTATTAGCCTATCCTATCCTAACCTTACCTATCATTTTTGTATCCATTTGAAGTACATTCAAATAGTCAAAAAAAAAATTTTGCAAAAAACATAGGTACAAACCTATATTAATTGTCGCTCACATTCTTAATGTTTCTGCTATTTGTAAATTTTATTTTCGTGTATGTTTTTATAGAAGACGAAACACTTCGTTATGATTTTATTCAATTAAATCTCAATCCAGGTGTGGTTCGACGAACACGCTTCACGTTGTTTGAAACTGGATCCCAAGATACTTCCATGTGTACTGCAAAGCATTGCCAATTATGTAGGTGTACCAAAGGTTTGTTTTGTCATACTACAGTTTTATTAAATCACTAGAGTTAACCCGTGACTTCGTCGGCACAAATTATATACCAGATTTAAGTCAGATCATAAGCTATCAAACAAAAAAAGTTTCATCAAAATCGGTTCAGTAGTTTTTGCGTGATGCTCGCACAAACAAACAGACCGACAAAAATTCTAAAAAGGTTGATTTGAAGTCAGGGGCACCTAAAAACCATATCGGCATCTTTTATTTGGAAATATCTTCAATGTACGGACACACTTTTGTTACAGTTTTATAATAATTAAGATAAGATGTTTAAAAAATGCCTTCATCACTCATTTCTTACGTTTTCTGTTATTATTCCCTAACAGTGGGGAACCATATAATTACCTATCGGTCGTTTGGAACAAAAAGTGCGAAAGTCACGTATTTTCTCCTTTTTTATTTAAAACAAGAAGTGCGTAAATGACTTTGACCAACGCATTGATGGTCTACCTACGGACCTCCTTCATTCTCTTGGCCACCATTCCGATATTACCTTGGTCCACCGGCCGTCTTCCCTTCTAGCCAAATGTCCCACCCATCTCCGCTTCAACTTTGTAATCCGGTCTCCAACGTCGTCGACCTTAGATCTTCGACGGATTTCTACGTTGGGTTCACGGTCCAAAAGCGATATGCCCAGCAAGGTACGCTCCATGGCTCAGTGTGCGACTTTAATTTGGTGCATGTTTTGCCTAGTGAGAGTCCACTTCCGCACCATAAGTAAGTATGGGGAGAACACATTGGCTGTACACCTTGGTCTTTAGGCATTGTGGGAGTTTAGACTCAAAGAGGTCATCCAGTTTATCAAAAGCAGCCCATCCTAGTCGAATTCTCCTTTCAATCTCCTTTACCTGGGATTCTTGGTCAAAAGATAAACCGATAATAGATAACTAATTCAATATTTTGTGTGAATATCCAGGCTTCATGCCCTCGGGTGCTCAAGAGACAGATCGCTTCGGACATCTACGCGGAGACGACCCCTGCTCATATCATGGCATTCGGCACAAACTTGCCGCACAAGTTGAAACACATTCCTCCCAAGAACAACACCAAAGAAATGTGGCACTGCGTCAAGATACCAGAGGATCTGCGCTCCATGGCTTGTGTCTGGGAGGACATAATCCATCTTACGTGAGTGCCATCAATGCCACAGATTCATCATCATCTCAGCCAATGGACTTCCGCTGCTGGACATAGGCCTCACCCAAGGATCGCCATAACGAATTCCCTCATCCAGCGGGTTCCCGCCGTCTTCATCAGGTCGTCGATCCACCTTGTGGAGGGCCTGCCCACGCTGCGCTTTCTGGTACGTGGTCGCCACTCGAGAACTTTTCGGCCCCATCGGCCATCGGTTCAGCGAGCAATGTGCCCCGCCTACTGCCACTTTAGTTTAGCCATTCTTTGGGCTCTGTCAGCTACTCTGGTTCTTCTGCGGATCTCTTCATTCATGATTCGATCTCGTAGAGAAAATCCGATTATTTTATGGTTACTACGTAACAGATACTGCACTGTCCCGGTTTACAGCCGACCGAGTCTTATAATGTGCCACCGCGACGAATGACGAACTTAAATATGATACTCCTTGCAGCGTGCTCCACACAAACGAAGTTTCGTCCTATTTTCAATATTAACCAAGTAAAGTAGCTGCGAGTCATAAAAGGCACGATCTCGAAACCAATCTCAGTGTTGTTTTTTTTTTCACATTTCCATTAACGTGGCTAAATGTTTTCCATATAAATCTTAAATAAAATGAATCCTAGCATCTAGATCATGTTTAAAAATTTCATTGACTTTAATTGGTTGATATAAAAATAGGACGAGACTTCACTTGAATGCAGCGCGCTCGGGCGCCCTCGTAGTTTTATCCTCTTAAATAGTCTTAAACGCGTCTATACACGGCGCTGTGGTACTTATCCCAGCCGTCAATCGCGAGTGACAGAGCACTAGCCCAGTCATTTTACGGTTTGACCCGGTACTGATTAAGATTTTTTTGGTATATCATTAACGAGCCGATTTGAACCTAAAAATATACCAAAATAAAAAAAACATGTCAGCAATAGCCCCAAATTTCTAATTTTGTTTGAATCTCGTTCTAAAGAACCTGAATTTTTTTTCATATTTTTATGGCTTTATATGGTCGATGTTTAATTTGTTTCAATAAAGCCTTAGCTATTTTGCTAGAAAATAATGAGTTTACTCATAAATATAGATGTACTTCGTGGTAAATAACAATTTCATCCTCAGGTCAACGAAGGCGTTCCAAAATTTCCTATTGCAGCGGCCACATATGCCAATGCCGCCTTGCTTGAATCCGGCCGGTGCTTCTGGCGAGAAGAAGCAATTATTTGTGGTGCCTTCGGACTTCGTGGTGCGGGATAGAAGCCTTGATGTATCCGTCCAGGACCTGAACATCCCCATCTCTGAATTCTCGTTTGAGATTAAAGAAGTTCTTAGCAGACTTTTGAATGAGTAGCTCACACAGAAAGCACGTTATTTGTTTCAAATTGTTCCGAATCTTTGTTTGGTTTATTTATCGAAATATATGAATGTTTAATCGGGACGTTCTAAATCTCTCAATCTTATTTTAAATCGAAATTGTGCGTAGAAAAGATTGATTAGCATTTTATTTTTGCTAATCAGTATGGCCTCAATTTAGGCGTTCTACGATTGTAAATTTCCTAACTAGTATAAATCTGGATCAAACTCTATTGTGCATTTATAACTTAAGGAAATATAATTCGGAGCGCGCTCCATACAAACAAAGCCTGGTGATATTTTCAATACTAACCAATTAAAGTCAATTAAATTTTTCAGAAACAATCTAGACACTTATCTTTATGTTTGTATGAAGTTAGATTTTCGTTAAAATGGATAGTTTGAATATTACAGTGCCTCAAATATTTCCATACAAATCATAAATTAATCGGTAATCTTTTTGGTAATTAGAAAGTCCCGTGGCTACAGTACCTACAGCTCTGTGTTATTGCTACTTATTGTTGGTAAGAATAATTTAGACAAAGTAATCCGTTTTGGTTCTACAATAGCGCGTTGACCGATGATTAAAATCTGATATTGTCTCACCTTGAAACTTGTTAACAATTGATTATATTTTGCAAGATCAACGATATAATATTAATGTACTACCGCACTAGATAGAAACAAATTAAAAGTAAACGAAAGGTTGTATTTCCCCGCCTATGACACATGCGTTTCCGATTTATGAAAAAAGTGGTAAAGATATTTTAGTACTAAAAACGTACTTCCACCAAATCGCACGTATTCAAGGTGTAAATTAATTTCACGTAAAACACTATCTAAAGAATCGATTTAACCTAAAACAATATCTAAATAATCGATAACAGTTTTATACAAACAAGGAAATCGACTCTGACGATTTCTTTGTAAAAGTTGACGTTTTTTTTTACTAATTTTGAAGAGATTCAACTCATGTGCATTCCGTAGTGTTCTCTTTTTACGCTTTTATGTTAGCAACATAAAATATAGCCATGTAAAGGCCAAGGGCACTAAATTAGAAGGAAGTCGTAAAATTTTTGAGTCGATTTACAATATTATAATAGATACGCACCCATGCAGACCGATAACAGATAGTAATCTGAATTATTTTATTAATTCGTTTACAGTGTGATTCCATTACTCCACAAACGAGCATCTTGTGTGATTATCGAAAACCACTGAAACAGAAATGGCAAATAAATCGTGATAAATTGAAATACAATTTAGGAATTATACATATTATTTATAAAATGGTCGAACCAGCCGTGGCTAAAAAAGAACTCATGGATGAAATAGTGAACAGAAATAAAATGGGTGATAAAAAATTTCACTCGGAAACTTCGCTGCAGCAGTTCGGTGATGATGAAGTGACTACGCCAGAACTGATTGATCCCGGGGTCTGTATTTGTTTGATATTTGATGTTTAGATGCATTCAGTTTTGAGAAAGTCTATTCTATACATTCGACACTTCCTAGAGAATAATATTGTAACTCACTTTTGCATTTTGCAGGGGCGATCCTAAAAACATTTAAACCAAGTAAATAATCTTCAGTAAATCATTGATTGAATATTTTTATTGATTGAGCGTTCCTGATTCTTAACTTCGATTATTTAACTTGGAAATAATATATTTATTCGACACGGCTAGAAAGTGATTTACAATGTTATTCCTAGGGAGTGTCGAATTTATATTTACACAAGATTCATTACCCATGGTCCACCTGAAAAGTTTACCTAGGTGTACTATGGACACTTATACTGACCATTAGTACACCTCAGAGGTGTACTTTAAACACCGCTGAAAATATTATTGGCCGTAGTTTACCCGCGAGTTCACCAGCTGTTGCTGTTTTGAAAATGTTTAGCATAGAATTTACATTACATTGAACCACCTATACAATACTATTACTAATATTAGGTATATTCCTTGTTATTATTGAAGGGAATTAATGCCTATCTTCATTCCCTGCTTTCCCTAACTTTGCCTTACTTTGCCTCTGGAGTTTAGTTTATCGGCAGTTGCATACGAGCATCAGGATTTCGGAATCAAATTTCAAATCAGAATTAAGCAAATCGGTAACATAGTACTAAATGTACTGTGAGTTTGAACATTTTTACCTCAGTTGCATTCAAACGTTAAGAACGTTTCCTGCACTGTGTTTTATTGATATTAGAGTCAGAATTGAATGCTATATTTGTAAATTACAAGACAAATATTTTTCCCCTTAGCTCTTAGCAAAAACCTTCCATTTCACCTTAAGATTCAATAATACGAATAAGGCCTTCAGGAATTAGGGCTGCCGAAAACACAAACATACGGCGATGTATAGAGCGTTCAAGGAGAAGCGTTGTCACACGCGTCAAGTTGTCATAGATTTATTAGCCGCGCTACGCGCCGCCCATCGCGCCGCGCGACGCACCGCGTCTCCCTGAACAAGGCCTTACTCTTTTTTATATTGTGGAATAGTCTTAGGCCCTGTCTACCTACCTACTTTATACCATTTGTACAATTTTTCCAATGAGTCTAGTCATGTTAGCACCGCGCTACGTAGTTTTAGTCGCAATCTAGGGTATTCACAGAAAACGAAAATTGTTTAAAACTTTTGAACCTTATTCTCATACAAATAACTTCCTACTTTCGTGTTAATTGAGATGTAATTTCATCTCAATTAATAACTAAATTCAACTCAAAGTTAAGCCAAATTTTTTTTATTCCGTTCTAATCGGGTGGGTTTATTATGTGTATTTATACTAAAGTTGCGCAGTTTGATGGTCTGATCATCCGCTCAAAAAACCGTCAGCGTATTAAGTTGAACCCTGTATTGTAGGTGCAAAACATGTCAGTGAACGGTGGATCAAACTCAGACGACAGCCAGGCTCGCAGGCGTACGATGTCGCAGCCAGGCCCTGTCTCTGGGGGCTTGCTGACCGCCACCGCAGCCCGCGCGGCGCGCCGCCGTCCCCAGCGAAATGTCATGTACGCAGCTAATCTTGACAGGAGTGTAAGTTACCATACAGTAATTCCTTTTTTCTGGGGGCACGACAGTGCTCCCGCCAAGATGAGCCTTACTTTTAACTTCGAAGAGATTGTACAGGGTGTCATAAAAATCCTCGTAATACTTAAGGGGGTGCTTCAGACCATCAAACTGAACAACTTTCACTATGGAGCCAACGTAATCAGCTGTCCCATACATTTGAGTCGAAACGGTGGTACTGCAGTTTTGTATGAAAGAGCGGATTTATTTTCGCGATATCGATGATGGCTCCATAGTGAAAGAGGTTCAGTTTGATGGTCTGAAACTCTCTGTATACATACGGATTATCAAATTTTGGGAATTTATAATAAAGCCTTTGCCCGTATCTCACAACGAACTTAAGAGGATTTTTGTATCATACAAATTAATCGTAACTTTGAAACTATTTATTTTAACTTAAATCTAACAACAAACCAAAGACATAAATAGGGTCCTTCTATTTGTTGTGTATGTTTTCGTGATTTCGATGTTAGTGCTATAGAGAAAGTTGTTCAGTTTGATGGTCTGATCATCCTCTTAAAAAAGTGTCAGCATATTAAGTTGGACCCTGTATTCGTTTTGCTTTGTGTCTCAGGAAGTTGGAATAGGTATTGTATCCATGCTTGTGTCTCAATGTATTTCTGCAAATGTTGAGTGCATTTTGGTCAGGAAGGTGGCGTAGGTATTGTTTGTTTTGGGAGTACCCAGGTAGGTGGCATAGGTTTGGTTTATACCCATGGGAGTAACTTTCGTAATCTCAAGGATTTTTTGTAGCACAAAAACATAAAAACATATCTAATACTAAACATAAATTCTATAGTTTTGATTTTATCTCGGATTAAAATTTAAGATAAATAATTTTCATATTACCTACTGCTATACGTCATGATAAATGATTTGATCATAAAATCCTTTGTAACTAATAATTTGATTGATGGCTTCACGAGTACCAATAATTGCTTGTTTTAATTTCGTAAAATAATTGATAATATCAGTTTAGATTAGTTCGAATCTAATCGTGAGAAAATCTTTTGTTTAGTCGATCAATAACTAATTCTACAAAATATAACTCTAGAACCTATATCTTTTTTACAGTTACTACAAACGACTTATTCTTCTAATAAATTATTGTACTAATAAGCATCTTAATAAGTCGAATATTTAGGAATTCCAAACGATTTCTATAAAAGTAAATGCAAAATAAAATATTTTTATTTTTAGTTATCGTTATTTTCAGCCTTCGAGTGCTTAATTCTTTTCTTTTTAAAATAAAAATTGCACAAATAAACAATTTTTTTACATCAATCTAGGCAATTTTTAAGGCAAGCTTGCAAGTTGCATGCAAAAAAATCGTTCATTGACCACAGTTGAAACATTGTTGAAGTTTCGTCCTATTTTAAATATTAACCAAGTAAAGTGAATGAAATATTTTAAACACAATTTAGAATCTAATTTCTATGGAACTGTTCCTATGGTTTATCAGATTTTCGTTAAAATTTTTGTTACAGTGGGTCAGAGATTTCCATACAAATCTTAAATTAATCCTAGCATTGAGACTGTGTATTTTAACGGAAATCTTTAGATTAATATATATCTAAATCGTGTTAAAAATTATTAATTTACTTTGTTAGTATTTAAATTAGGATCTATCTTCGTTTGTATGCAACTCGCTCGGGCGTTTTGCAAGGATTATTCTCTTAAACGTTGTATAAAACACTGAAAGCGCACGTTGTACATAAACACATTGTTGTTTTCCTACCTCTATAAATAAATAATCGCATTTATATTTATAGGCACTATACTAACTTTATTGCTATTTATAAAACATATTTTTAGCTATTATGAAACCATAAATAATTAGGATTACACGTACCACGTACCAATAGCATGATTATCATTTGCATCTCTGGTTCATGTTTTTCCCCAGAATGTTTATGAAACTATAATATAGATAACATTATTACAGGCTAGATTCTGGTACTTTAAATGTGATGAGATAATGTGTGTGACAATGTCCAAGATATTTATTTATTATAGTAGATCCATGTCCACCTGTTTTATAAAATGATTACAAAGTTATTCATATCTACTATAATGTAGGTGTGTAGGAATACTTTTGAAATACATTTTTTCAACATTACTTGATCGTAAAGCGGCTCTTATTGGATCGCTTTTATGGTACATAATGCAGCTTTTGAACACGCCCGCAGACGTGTTACAATACCGTATTAGTGCGGTACTAAGATCAAGGAACTCTTTATTCTAAAGCATAGATTCCGCACATAAGCGGCACCTATGACGGAAAACTTGCAGGGTAATAGATTATCGTGGTATGGTCATGTAATGCGAAGAGTGTCATATTACGAGACGAGTGTTAAGTATGAATGTGGATGACTGCGGTAGGAGAGGAAGGCCGAAGAAAAGATGGATAGATTGTGTGAAAGATGATATGCGTAAGAAAGGAGTGAGTGCTGAAATGACGGCCAAGAGAGATGAATGGAAGAGCATGACATATTGCACCGACCCCAAATAATGGCAAATGAGCAAGAGAATGATGATGAGATTCCGCATGTAAGCGGAAAATTCTTGGTCAATGATTCCGCATCAATTTACTTGTGTCTCTTTTGTCTTATGAGTAGAAGGAATTTGTTTCCATAACTACACATATTTTGTTTGTTCGGCTGTCCACTTTTTTGACGTATTTTGGCTAGTGAATGTTTTGTCTTAGACAAACTAGACCAACTATGACCACTTTACACTTTTACACATAGCAGCACGTCAAAATACGTCAAAAAAAGCTAAACTGCAAACCGACTCGAGCGGACTCGAGCCAAATGTATGGGACAGTAGATATTTTTTTTTTGCGATTTAGATTAAAACAGTCCCAGATCCCTGTGAACAGACCCTGTTTATACTGTGATGATGATGATTATACGCTAGTACAAGTTAATAGTTTGTGATAATTATGATTACGACGGGTTTAGATTAAGTTTTGTTTGTTCTAGTGTTTTACCAGATTTAAGTCAGATCATAAGCTATCAAACAAAGAAAGTTTCATCAAAATCGGTGCAGTAGTTTTTGAGTGATGTTCGCACAAACAGACACACAAAAATTCATAAAAACACCTTATCGTCTTTTTTTTACTTTGTTACAGTTTTATAATAGTTAAAGATAAATGCATCAAGTGTTAAAACTATCAACTTAGTACATTTTTCGTATGTATTCCCAAATTGATTAAGAAAAGATTGTATTTTCTGTAATGTTATGTGTACAATAAAGTATAAATAATAAATAAAAGCACTAAATCAAATGTTAATCACTTAATGCACATTTAAATCAAATCATAATCGATTGCAACGTCAGAAACAAATGTTAATTATTAGAGATTATTTGATAACCTATCAACATGATCCGATTAAAAATTTTCTAGCTTTTAGTTAACTTTCAGTCGCACGAACCATCCATCAAAATCAAATATGAGAACAAACTAGGAAAAAGCAGGGGTTTCCTTAACTATTTTAAAACTGTAACAGAAGTGTACATTGAAGATATTTACAATGAAACAGATTACGATATGGTTTTTAGGTATCCTGGACTCCAAATCAACCTTTTTTAGAATTTTTGTTTGTCTGTTTGTAACAGCATGAAGCAAAAAGTAGTGAACCGATTATGATGAAACTTTTTTTGTTTGATAGCTTATGTAAGTAAATAGTAAGTAATAAGTCGCGGGTAAACTCTAGTTGAAGATATTTACAAAAAAAGATGACAATATGGTTTTTAGGTGTCCCTGACTCCAAATTAACCTTTTTTAGAATTTTTGTCTGTCTTCGTGTTTGTTTGTGCGAGCATCACGCGAAAACTACTGAACCGATTTTGATGAAACTTTTTTTGTTTTATAGCCTATGATGTGACTTAACATCTGGTAGATAATTTGTACATACGTTAACCGAATTTCGGTTACCGTCTTAGGACGTTAAAAACGTACATAAATTTCGTAGAACTTAGTGATACAACAGGTCAGGAATCGAACCGCCGCCTAATGATTGAGTCGCTTTCTCTTCGTATGGACTATCATCGGTCTTGAACTACTGTCAAATAAACTTTTAATGTTCATCATCCCTATCAGTGCTCTGCTGCTTTTTTATGGAAAAATACCAATATTTCCAACGGGCTGTTTTGCCCTGTTTTCAAAGTAAATTTATTTTAAGCTCCGTCCGTAGTTTAAACAACGAATTCGTATATATGGACGCAATGGGTTGTAATGATTTTTTCCGTTGGAATTGTGTGGATGCGTCTTCTTATAAACAATAGAGCCACAATAAAAAAACGTGTTTTCAGAACTGATTGACATTTTGCATAGGTATTTAGAGAATATCAACGTTTCACTAGCAATGCCCAAACTCTGTCTAGTATGATAGGAAATGAGCCCTTCGTAGGATATAAGTAATTATAATGGATGCAATACTGGCCACGAAATAAAACCATAAGAACTAAATTCACTAAAACAATAAATAGTTTCCTGCATACAATGAACTTAGTATCTTTTCTGATATATGTATATCAGTCTCAACGCTGCTACTTTTAGATTCATATCGCTTACATTGATATCCATTTACCAACATTGAAATGTGTAATGTTGAAACATTGAACATAGTAAACGCAAATAAATCGAGTCATCAAATGATTAATTTATTACACAACTTCAGGAAATTACTCTAAGCCTAGATAGTAGCGGGATTTCCCTCAAACTTTTATTTCCTTCACTAAATAGACGCCGAAATTTAAAAAGATAAATATGATTATCCCATTGAATAGGAATATATAGAACAACGCGAACAAAATCTGTGTACCACGATCTGTAGTGCGGGGCGTCACGCTGCGGCGAGCGTCTGGCACAGACTAAGTAAGCATATGCCATTTGGCCTGTACGAATGCTACAAATAATTCAGTCTGAGTGTCGCCTCCAGTACCTCAATGGATTATCCTTCCTTTTTATTTAAAAGAGTGCCATTGTAAAAAGGCAAAGCAGTGTCCATAGATGGCGAGCGGTGAGCGCGAGCCGTGTTTGTGAGGCGGGTCACTCTCGCGCAGCCAACTGTAAACCTTTAGAGTCCAGCCGGCCGCGAGCCACCCCAGCCCTCCGCCCCTCCCGCCCCGCTCCATGCTCCTCGCACCCCCTGTAAATACCGACTGCGGACACACCGTGCCGCCCCAACGCCTCGCCTAATGAAAATTCGATCTCTTTATTTTTTATTCCCCTACGTTGCCTGTTAACTCGCCACGTCATAAATACTCAATCGAAACGTTCATTTATGATATCGTCTATTCACACACGTATACATGTTGTACATTTTACGATAAACGGCGTTAATCTACTTTTAATCGCGCATGTTATGTTTAAAAATGTTCTGATTTTGATAAATTGTTGTTTGTGTCACTAAGATGTTTTCTGGGTACTAACTGTAATGTTATCTATTGTTGATACATTCAGCCAATTAATCCTTGCCTGACGTTTATCCATAATTACATATTTTCATAATCCGCTCAGCTTAAAAAACTTTATTTATAAGCTCTTCAGTTTTATTTGATTTAATAAACCATATAAATGAACTTCTTTAAAAATCTGAGACTGAATTGTTAATAGCATAGCATAAGCATATACTCACGACTATATTCCCCGAAGGGGGTAGTCAGAGATATTCTGAAACCACAGAAAATCCACGTTTCACTAGTACTGAAACTCTGTCCAGTCCAGTGTGACGGGGAGTGAACCCGTCGCCACTTGTAATGGATAGTGGGTACAATACATGCCTCGAAAATGAAACATGCAGGTTTCCTCACGATGTTTTCCTTCACCGAAAAGCCAGTGGTGATACAAATCGTACATAAATTCCAAAAAAATTATTGATACGAGTCGGCCTGGACGGGGATCGAACCATCGCCTCCTGCATGGCAGGCAAGGCTACTCACCACTGGACCACCACGGCTATAAGTGTTAATAGGTAATTAAAAATGCATCATGTTTCTCATACACAGTTTCATAGAGCAAAGTTTTATTTTTTATTGTGAACGATGCATGGCCAAAAATCCGCTGCAGAAAAACGCGTAACACCGTAATGGGATTAAAGTGAAATACAGGGTGTCGATCGAGAGAAACAAGCTACTAATGAAGTTATTAATCCGATTTTAAACGGCTTTCGATATTCGCTCTCCACTTAACTTTTTCACAGTGCTCAGATTTCAGTTTTCAGGCCGAATATTGGGTTGTATAATAAAGTTTGGTTTTGAAACCTTTTGAAGAACAGTCGTATCTTTTTGTTATTTTTATTGCCATTATTGTAATAATGCGAGTTGAAGGTAACAATTTATAATCTGTCAATGTTATAGATTATCGTATCAGTTTAATGGATAATTCTTAATTTTATTTTCCAGGAATCAGATTCACTTTCACCCAGACTTGCTTTACCATATAAAGGCGATGAATCGGGATCTGCCACACCAATCGGTATGTTATTCTTTTTTATAATCTAGAATTCCC
The DNA here is from genome assembly GCA_963924505.1 of Agonopterix alstromeriana. Taxonomy (NCBI): domain Eukaryota; kingdom Metazoa; phylum Arthropoda; class Insecta; order Lepidoptera; family Depressariidae; genus Agonopterix; species Agonopterix alstromeriana. The sequence continues at coordinate 11,515,280 of OZ004667.1, forward strand.
CTGTTTCTCGGTTATTCGAAGATTATGTTAAAAAGTAAGCAACATGGAAAAATATACACTCCTAATTAAATTGATAGAGATCAAGGTAGGAAAAAATTATCAGCTTACATTACATTGAAAAACACAAGTTGTATGGTTTACATTTAGCTGTAATTGACCGACATTCGAAAACCAACGCTCCTCTACCTAGACAAGGTAGAAAAATTGCATAACCCAATTGGTTGGGAATTTTCATAACCCAACTCTACCAGAACATAATATTACTGAAAAGAGTCCGTAGGTTCCTAATAATTTAAAAGGGGAGTCACGTTGCAGGTTTTGACCCGAGCACTTGTCTCGAGTGGTGTTCACGCGTCGCGTTTTTGCCTGCCACGAGGATCCGCAATCCTCAATCTCTTCTTGTTCTTGTTCAAAAACAATCCCTGAGATTGGGGTAGATACAACTACTTGACATTGACGGAAATGCAGTGCTAACGCACAAGCGAGAGTCTGTTAATAAAAAAAAAACGTAAAACTTGACCCCATGATGTTCATTGACAATAATCTCACGTATCATAATGTTATTAGTATTACAATGTTAGTCGAGAGAGGGCGTCCGAGGAGAACTTACCACGACCAAATGAATGGACTTCTCCGAAAAGGATACCCTCACACCCTCCTACACACCTAGGCACCCTCAACCGACGGAAGTGTATGAAGAGATGTATGAAAGTGGATGAGGCGAGAGAAGTATGTCAGAATCGTAGGGTGTGGCGAGCCGTAGTCTCTGCCTACCCCTCTCTGCGATACTGGCGTGCATATGTATGTATGTATGTATAATGTAGAGCGTCGGTGGCGCGTTGCGGAGAGCAATGGACACTAAATCTTAAGGTCCAGGAGTGCGATTTTTAAATCTCATTCGCTGAGCTCAGCAGTTGAAAATGTTAAAATTACTATGGAGATCAAAAATCATACTTCAATAGTGCGATTTTTTAAAGTTGCATATCTCCATAGTAATTTTGACATTTTCAACTGCTGAGCTCAGCAAACGAGATTCAAAAATCGCACTCCAGGTTCGAATCCGCACGGATGACATGCCATGTACCAATGATTATTTCTAACTTAAGTGCGTAATACTGACTGCTCTCAAACGGTGAAGGAAAAGATCGTGAGGAAAGCTGCATACGCTGAAGAAGAAATTCCGATGCGTATGTGAAGTTTACCAATCCGCATTGGACACGCGTGGTGGGCGCCATACGCCCTGAGGGTAGGCCTGTGCCCTGCAGTGAGACGTCTATAGGCTGATGATGAGGATGATGTATAATGCTATTCTAGGATTTCTATCATAACCCAGTTTATCTGAACGTTTTAACAATTTTAACAATGACAACATAACATTTTTATTTTAGGTGACCGAGGAAGCCCGGCACCATTGTACAATGGCAACTACAGAAGTGGAGACAATAAATCACTCAGTAAGTAGCTATTATTATTTAAATAAATCCGGTCAAGTGTGAGTCGCGCACCGTTCGCGCAGGGTTCCGTAACACACCACCACACAACATTTTAAATTACAAAAAAGTTTAGTTTTCTCCGGGACCTTTAGCGCGAGACCAACTCACACTTGGCCGATTTTTATTATTTGTTGTTATACTGCAGAGTTTTCTCTATAATCACACCAAGTTTAACGCTTTTATATATTACCGTTTTTACGATAGAGCGAGAACAAAAATAATATCGAGAAAACGCACATTCTTTGAAAATTTCAACTGTCTAGCTATTACCGTTCAAAAGTTATACACCTAAGGTGAAAGGGAAGGACAGACGGACGGACGGACAACTTAGGCTTAGTAATAGGGTCCCTTTTTCACCCTTTGGGTACGGAACCCTAAAAAGGAAAAAAATTTTATGATCAATTAGATGTGTGTAGCTATGACTAACCATTGAAGTTTATTTGCAGTTGTGGATCAAATTTACAAGTGGAAATTATAAGCAGCGACTTGAAATGGTCATCTGTTAATGTAAAATTGTTATGTTGGTACGATAAGCCCTAGGCCGATAGGCTAGGTCTTAGCCCTCGAGACCTAGTGGAGAAGTCTGTGTGGCCCTTCCGCTAAAAAGTTTTTAGACCCCTGAATAAACCTTGTACAATTTCAGACAGCTACCGCCTGTACGCGCCATCGAACGACATGCGCGGGAGTGGAACTCCTCGCAAGCGCTCCGTTGCGACCATGGACGCCCAGTCCATTCGCTCGGTAGAAACCCAAGCTCCTCCCCCGACCAGCCCGGAGGATAACAAGAAACTCACTACGTAAGTCATCATCATAAATCATATGAAGTAGAATGACTGATTCTTTATCAAAACGTAAAGTGAGTCAAGTGGAACTTAACGAACGACGAAAATTTCCTCGTTTTTTTCGTCATAAAACTAATATTATCCTACATATCATATACATTATACAGGGTGAAATTAATAACCATTAGCAAACAAACTAAAAAATTTTTACTTTGGGAGCAAACCGATTGGAGCAAAAAGAAAATCAGTTATTGAATACATTTGAGTCGAGTATTTGCAGCTTAGTATGGAAAAGATGACTTTATTTTGCTACGATTGGTTTGCTCCCATAGTAAAAGTTGTTCAGTTTGATGGGTAGACTCGTAGTTTAAAAGGATGCAAATGATACCAATTTCACCCTGTATACAGGGTCCTTCTTAATATGCTGACACCTTTTAAGGGGATGATCAGACCGTCAAAAAGAACAACTTTCTCAATGGCACCAACATTGAAATCGGGAAAACAAAACACCTTTTCCGTACAAAATTTCCAACCTACTCGAGCCAAATGTATTTTTTTTCGCGATTTCGTTGTTGGTCCCATACAGAAAGTTGTTCAGTTTGACGGTCTAAACAACCACCTTAAAAGTTCTAAATGTTTATTTTTACTGTTGTAACATCTTACTTGTATTTCTACATCACAAATATCACATTAACGTGCCATTTTTGAATAAAAATTCGTTATTTTATGGCACATAATCATGATCGACTTTATATGTCCCTCTTCTGAATGATATTGATGTCATTGTTACAGAAAGTACCTGACGTTGGTAACAAGCAGCATGTATGCGATATTCTTAGTCACAGTTGGACTTATAATCCACATAACTGATGTTTTTATTCAGTGGCCAATATCTTCTGTAAGTACCTTTCTGTATCACAGAAATAAATCAAGGTAGAACGGTGAAGTGTGCCAACATTAAGCAATAAATTTCTTAATTTTTCATATAGTCGGGGAAATCTACGGATTTTTGTATGGAGAAGGTTGCATTAATTGCACTTTTGGTGATAATTTGGAATATAGTAGATAAATACCTGAAAAACATAAATTCTGAATAATCTCCGATTTTTTATTGTGTATTATTGAATAATTAAGACATTTACAAAACATTAAATTTAGGTATGAACAAAAAAAGGAAAACTGGCGATTTAGTACAGGATGTCTTCGTTCAATACGTTTTATTTATAAATATAATAATCCCCGGTTAATATCTTAAATTTGAGTAGATATTTAATATTTTGTAAGTCTTCAAAAATTATAACCTCAAAACTAAATTATTTACTGTTTGTTTGTACACATTAAATTTGCCTTGTGATAATTAACTGTCTCTTTTGCTTGTATGTTGAAAGAAATATCTTTCGAAATAAGCTCGCCCTTTGTACATTTATATCGATTTTAAGGTATTTCTCTGGTTCCTGAGCCAATATAACTACGAAATCTCGACAAAAGTGTTATGATATAACAGTAATATTATTTCAAACACAATTTACTAAAGTGTCTTTAATGCAATCTCAAACCTTATTTTTCCTACACTAATACCCATTACGCGATGAGTCGCGCTACGATAAATATCAGTGACAAATCAGAGAAAATACCTTATTGCTTGGTTTCTAACTGCAGAAACAAAAGTCCTGAGCTGACTCTGAAGATTTGAGTACTTAATTTGAATTAAACCCGTTATTTAATAACAATTAAAACAAAAATTCAAAAATTCAAGGGTGCCCGAAGCAGACACGCGCGGATCACAAGTAAAACAATGACTATGACCGTTCTATCTTGATTTATTTCTGTGACCTGTATAGTAATAGTAAATAAGATAAACTACATACTCTATCAAGTTACCTTTTTTGGTTGATCGGAATAAGTGTGGCAAAATGGATTCGGTCGATTACGTTCCCGAATGACCATCGTCCGATTTCCTTGTACGACCATTTCCAAGTTCTTCTATTTTCCTGAACGTATAAACCTTGTCTCCAAGGTGCATCACATGACACTCGATTTACAGATTTCGAATTTTTTGTATTTATTCGTGAAAGGTCCAAGCGTAAACCCAAATAAAGATGGTATATTGTAAACCGGGACCACACGGCTAACAATTAATACTAAAGTTTGTATACAATATCGCATTACCTATAACATCAGGATTATATAGAGCTTTCTCATTTTCCGATGCATAATAACATATTTATCCGACCGAAATGAATTTATATCCTTACTAGAGTTTAACCTCCTTACAAAACTTAACTTCGTCCGCATAAATTATATACCATGTTTAAATCAGATCATAAGCTATAAAACAAAAAAAAAATTTCATCAAAATCGGTGCAGTAGTTTTTGCGTGATGCTATTACAAACAAACAGACAGACAAAAATTCTAAAAAAGGTTGAATTGGAGTCCGGGATTCCTAAAAACCATAATCTTTATCATGTAAATATCTTCAATGTAGAGACACAATTATGTTACAGTTTTATAATAGTTAAGATTAAGATAACGTTGATAAGGAAATATTTCCTTGTTGCGAAAATGTAGAGTCAACAACTAGTCCAGTTTTTATTTTCAACCCCAACCTTTTTGTTTCAGATCTATTCTATAACACTTATTGGTTTAGGATTTTTGTACCATATACATTTATTAATAGACATAAACCGATATAAGAAAAATGCTTTGAAAAATCAGAAAATCAAGGCACAACATGAAGAAAAAATTGCAGATTATTTTAGGAAGCACGAAGTAAGTATTCACAAAATTTTTAAATTTTTAACTAAACAAGTTAGAATCATAAATCCTTCTAGATATGACAATAATTCTGTTACTACCGAATTTTTCATACATTTTTTTACGTACCCACAAGTAAATTTCTAATAAATCTAGATTATTCGTGAATTCGTGATAAAGTCGAAAATGTGTAAACCATTGAATAATCTTTAACTATTCAATTCTTTAAACTTGGGAAAATGTTTTAACAGTCGATTCATAGTTTTCCCTAATCGTTCTAGTCGTTCACTCCCATTTAACTGTAATCGTGGATTTTCGTAATCAAATGCTAATCTTGAAAACTCACATCAAATTCTATAATAAATGTGAATTTTAAGGAGGAATATGGTACTATGACTATAATACCTGGAGATCGTACGCCAGAGCTGTACAGACCACCTTCTATTCCACCACCTGAGTTAAAACGTCTGAAGCACGACTACTGCTTCAGCCAAGGCAGACATTCTGGCAGCTTTTATCTTAAAATGGGTGCTGCTGGTGAGTTACTTTGTTAAATATACATATTTTTTTAAATAATAAAACGCATTTATTTCTCACCACAATCAATAAAATTACACAAATTATGAGGTAAATGGTACATACATAGGTAAAAAAGATTGTGGAAGACTGACGCCTGAACTAAGCCCGATTTCGAGTCTGTCGGTTCTGGACATCAGGTCTCCACCCCTCGGACAGTGAATTAAGTTGGTATTTTTTTGGTTTAATACAAGCATACGTAAACGACTCGATTTTTATATCGAAAATCCCACATATACAACGTGTTAATGAATAAGCGCAAAACCTCATACACCCCAACTGATTTATAACAAAATAATTAGATTGAAACAATTATTTCATTATTTTGATAGTTAAAATTTAAAGTTATTCGCATCTTAAGTTTTCAGGCAAAAAAGATTTGTTATCATTTTAGCAATTAATGAAAGCGCTAACGTGCTCGTGGATACATTTTAAGAATCTTGTTTTGGTAGTAAGTAGGATGAGTGTGCCCGTGCGGTGGGTTGAGATCGAGTACAGTAAATTTTAAATTTTACAAACAAATTATTTAATATTTTGAAAAAAATTACCTAAGTTGAAAACATGATAATTCGATTTTGCTCTCGATTCTAAACAAACTACTTTCTAGTTTTGCGTTAATTCATTAACACGTTGTATACAGGGTATTAACTTAAATGCGTTATATACTTTAGTAGTGTTTCAGAAAATCAAACTAAACAACTTTCAATATAGAACCAACATGGAAAACTCGAAAAAAATCTGTTGTTCCATACATTTGAGTCGATATAGTGACATAAAGTATGTAGCGCATTAAGTTTACACCCTATACAAGGTGTTACAAAAATACAAATAAACCATTAATGGAGTGGTTTAGACCATCCAACTGAACAACTTTCACTCTAGAAATCGTCAATAAAAAAATCTGCTGTTCTATACCAAGCTGCAATGCCTACTGGACTCAAATTCATAAGACAGCTGTTTTTTTCGCGATTTCGATGTTGACTACATAGTGAAAATTGTTGGATGGTCTAAACCACCCCGTTTAATGTTTATTTGTATTTTTGTAACACCTTGTATGTTCTTTTTCGTTCTTATTCGAAGGCAGTTTTTCCACTTCACGCATTAAAAGAAATAATATTCCAAATATGCCAACAGGTTTCGCCCTGGGTCACGTAGTGCACAGCATTCTGCTGATCACAATACAGGTCAGCAATTACTTCGACGAAATAGTTGACAATGACGAGTGCGTCGATCTCACGCGGGTCGCTGTCGATATAATTACACCTTTTTACTGCTTCCTTCAGCTGTACTTTGTCTTTAAGTACTCGAATGTCATCATATTACAAGCACAGGTATGTTAAATCTATACTTATAAAAGAGTTCTGTGACGCAGAAAATGCACAGCCTAAACCGTTGAAGATCGAAACATGAAATGTTGAATATATAGGGTCCTTCTTAATATGCTGACTCAGACCATCAAACTGGACAACTTTCTCTATGGGACAAATACCGAAATCGCGTAAAAAAATCAGCTGTTCCATGTGAAACTACAATCCTAGTCTAACAAAACGTATGGAACAACAGATATTTTTTCGCTATTTCGATGTTGGTCTAATAGAGAAAATTGTTCAGTTTGATGGTTAGGTCATCCTTTTAAAAAACTATCAGCGTAATACGAAGGACCCTATATTTTACAGAAGATGGGATGCACTAAGAAAGGATTTTTCGAAAATCTACCCCTAAAGGGGTAATACACGCGGACGAAGTTGCGGGCAAAAGCACGATTTATGTAATTTGATAACAACTTATACAACTCTTGCACCTACCCCACCGTTAGGGTACCAGACACAATCAAAAAATTTTGCGCGGAAAATCTGAAACAAATAAAATTTTGCCGTCACGGGACACGCGGTAGAAGTGAAACTTCCGCAGCTGTCAAATTTAAATTTCCATCTTCCGTCACACGAAAAGGAATTTCAAAGCCCTCCCATAAAAAGTTTCACTTCAACAAAACAAGATATCACCACAAGAAGGCGTTGTTATAAAATTATATCTCTTTTGTCAGGGCCTTGCGCACTACGGATTCATGCACATGATCGGGAGCAGTCTCTGCTTCTGGATATCAGCGATTGTTCGTGAAACAGTACTTGCCTTGACTCTTTACGCCCAATCTATTTATGGCAAAGACTTCTACCAGGATCATAACGAGACTGAATCCAGACCAAAGGAATTCTCAGGTACATTTAAATCTACACTATTATAAAACTCAGTAAACAGAAGTGTGTACATCCTATTTTTGACTTTGAGCGCAGATATCTTGAGACACAAGCATTATATCGATTTAGTTTCTATGGAAGTTTTCTCTCATTGGACAAGACCTATCCAACGACACCTCAATCGAATAAAAAAAAAATATACAACCCCTCTTTCGTTGTATGGGTCAAAAAAAATGTTTTTCTTCATAACTACTACATTTCTTTTTTTGGGTTATTGTTATCTGTCTTCATGCCAAATTTCGATTCTTTAGGTGCAAAAATGAGCGACGGTTCATACAGACAGACAGACAGAAGGGACGAAAGTATAAGAATTTCCTAGTTTGACTACGAAACCCTAAAAAAACACCCAAAACCCAAAAAAGCACAGTACACAGTATTTTAGAATTTTTGCAGGCATTTATGAAATAAAAACAAACACAAAAATCTAAATGAATATAAATAATTTTGTGTATTTTTTTGGACTATAGGTAATGTATTATGTATTGTACAATTTATATGGAAATTATTTTGTTCTGCCACTAATCGAATTGATTTTTTTCAACTTTACTAATTTATTATACATGTGTTTCTGTCATATTTTTTGCAGGCGATACTAGCCGATTTATAGACGTAGGCAGTCTTTACAATGAAAACTGTACCGGAAACGCCGCTATAAGCGCTATTTATGAAAGCTTTTCACCATATTTGTACCCTTTCAGCGTGGAATTCAACATTCTTATTGGTAAGAAACAAATATCCATACTACTACCACCACCACCCGGTGTTACTAACACCTCTATGGATCTATGATCTGACACAAAATAAATTAATTGAATTGAAAATTTTAGTACTAAAATTAAGTAATTACAGCAAAAGCTAAATCAATTCACAATTATTTTTTTGTAATTTAAATAAATTCTTTAACTCACATTTTTCTTACATAAGTACATATTTCAGTAGCCGCGGTGGTCCAGTGGCGATTAACCTTGCCTGCCGTGCAGAAGGCGATGGTTCGATCCCCATCCAGGCCAACCAATGAGTTTTTCGGAATTAATGTACGATTTGTAAAACCACTGGCTTTTCGGTGAAGGAAAACATAGCAAGGAAACCTACATGCTTCAATTTCGAGGCATGTCCCCACTGTCCATTATAAGTGACGACGGGCTTACTCAACGTCACACTGGACAGAGTTTCGGTACTACTAGTGAAACGTGGATATTCTGAGGTTTCAGAATATCTCTGACTATCCCTATGGGGAACATAGTCGTGAGCATATGCTATGCTTATGCTATTCCAGTCGCATCAAACTGGAAAGCGGAAAGCAGATGAAACATATTTTTGCAGTCGCCGGAATATAATTATATTTTTGACTAACCTGTTCCATTCTTTTGCTTACTCTAACTTACATCACAGAATAAATACTGGTACTACTCGTACAGAAGAATTACTTCGAAAACAGATTAAAATAAATAGCGACTCTATTTACACGGCAATAAGGTGTAAAGTTATTCGCACCCGTCCTATCGTACAATTCGCGAATAACCTACCAACTGTCACAAAGGCGCGCGTGCAAACAAAAATGAACCAAGTCACTAGACATGAAAGCTTCCTTTAAATAGTCTCCCTCTTTCATTCTTTCACGTGCTGGCTGCGTAATATCGCTAGGGTTTTCAAGTGTCGCATTGATTACCCACAAAATGGCGGCAAGTCTAATGAGATTTGACTAAGAAGTTTACACGAGACCTATTCACCCCTCAGTGGGGATCTTCAGTCAAGCGTAGCTGACCTGTGGAGTGAGATAGGCCTGCTTACATCCCTGTGTAAAGAGTACTAATTTGCAATATTATTTTTAGTGGCTGTTTACTACATTATTTGGAGCAATATCGGACATTGTCGTAATGAAGACAACGATAATTCTGAAATCAATACATCTCAGGAAGATGGTTACTCGATATGCAAGTAAGTAAAATTATTTTCTTGTATCTCATAATACGGGTGTCAACCAAAACTATGTTTTATGTAAACAAGCATTATAAACATAACCCTCCTTCTGGCGTAGTCAGGTAAAAATCCTCATACTACGGTTGTATTATACAGGCTCCCTCTTAATATGGCTTTTCGGTGAAGGAAAACATCGTGAGGAAACCTGCATGCTTCAATTTCGAGGCATGTATTGTACCCACTGTCCATTACAAGTGGCGACGGGCTCACTCCCCGTCACACTGAACAGTAGTTTCGGTTCTACTAGTGAAACGTGGATGTTCTGAACGAGACCTTAGACGGTCTGAAAAAAGTCTGACACCAGGGTTTGCTGCCCACACGATAAGAAGACGAAGCATTAGAAAACGACCTAAATAGTATGAAGTTTGTGTGCCTATTAATTCAGTCATGATTTTGAATCTCAAGATTCAAAAATAGCACTTCTGACACACATTATGAAGTCAGATTGAGTTTGGTGTAATATAACCTAACCAGCCTTTGGATATTTGTTTGAAACAATGTGTTTACATAAAACTCATTAATTAAAACTAAACATATTTAAAATCTAATATCATTTACAGAATAGCGACAGCAAACGAAGACAACAACTTCACAAGCAACTTAGTCATAAACGCAGACTGCCATGCCTCCAATAAGGGCTTGTTCTTAGGTCTGATCGTGATTGTAATCATTGCTGGCACGCTCATCATCGGCTTCGTCTTTAGCAGCGTTGGCGGGTATGTGGTTTTTTCCCACTCAAACACTAAATTAGAAGCGTTTGTGACATAGCGGTGTTTCGGATAGTGATAATGAGAGATTAGTAAAGTTAGTAACACGAGCTGTAACAATAATGCAGTTGGAAAACAGTTTGCCTATGCATTTTCAGTTGAAATACAGCTTGCACCGTAAATGGTATTTCCCATCACTACCGGTCCGAACGTGAACGCTATTGTGATGTAAACTTGGACGTCTTTAGGGCTTGATATAATAAATAATGTGAAAACCAGTACTTGACTCTACCAATACTTGACTCTACCAAAACAGAAGAGGGCTTTAATCTATAACCCGCATTATACCGCTATTGAATTGATTAGAAGTGGCCTGCAGCAGGATCCTATAACTAAAAACTTACGCACCTACATTTTATGTTGATCGAAGCCATTTATAAACTAGTTAACTAACAGATCTGTGGTTTCGCTTGCTAATCAACTTCCTTTCACCATTTTATAATCATGTTTGTGCTAATATTAATGTTTAGTAGCCAAACACTCAGTCGCAGAAACGCTCATTAAAGTTAATCCTAAATTAAATCTCTTGCTAGCTTTTACTGCGTCAACGATACAAAAGTGACAGCAAGAGATTTAATCGTGGATTAACTTTAATGAGTGTTTCTGCAACTGAGTGTAAAAACCTTAAAATTAACAGTCAAAATCATGCTAATCCTTTTAATAAAGCACTCGTTGAATCCTTTTCACCAACTATCTCACTTTCCAGCTCAGACTACTTAATATATGAGGACAAGTTACGCGTGTAATTTTACTAACAAACTTTTCTGCCACTTTTTGCGGGGGGCGAGGTAGCACGAGATACTCAACTTTGAATTTTATTTCATTAGTTAAGATTCTAATTTTGAATGTTAAAAATCGTGAAAAATAGTGTCGTGTGAACCCCAAACGTCATAAGTTCAAAATTATTGTTCCGCAATTATAGGCTATCGCGTCTAGTGATAAGGTATAAAATTGTATGTAAATGCTTAAGATCTTTTGATCTTGCACGTTGGCAGAGGGGAAATGCTAAGGCGAGGCGGGTCCGTATATAATTCGTCTAAACTTTCCAGTGACGCTTTGACGAAATAGTGACGTTTTATAACAATAACCTTCATTTACAGTGACTTTATAGGAGTGGGCTCCTTGTTGAGTGACGCAACAAAACTTTCACTCCACTCAATAATGTTGTTCGCTGCCATACTTGCGTTCACTCAAACAAGGAAGTTGGATATTAATGAACACCCTATATCTCTGCTCGACGATATACTGCTCTTCGTGTGTCTGCCTCCGTTCTTCATGGAAACTGTATTCTCTTTGGTTGCTACTATTTCTATACTCAATATTGTGAAGAGCATCGATTTTGTTGTCATGGTAAGCAATTTTTATATTACAGGGTGTTAGGGTAAACAGTTGCATTACTTTAAGGGGTGATTCTACTCATGATACTGACCAACTTTCCCTAAGAAACCTGTAGGAAATTAGCATACAATTTTTTAATTGTTTAAATACCTTTTATATGTAAGTATGAAACCTATAAGTCCGTGTAAAGTACAAGGCAAATTAGTAGAAAGACTTTCTTTAAGCCAAATTACAAAACACACCAAAATAAATAAATATAAATCTTTATGTTGCATTAAATAAACATTGCAATAATAAAGATGTGCCTTGTGATTTCCAGCTTAGAATAGGCCAAACTATATTGAAACGTGAGTAGATATCGTTCGATTCAATGGCCTATACCTATTACGGTAGTACTAGTCTTTATTCTACGCCTATACCTCTAGTACTACGGAATTTATGTACGGTTGTTTTGTCATTATCAGTAGCTCGACGGTAACGGAAAAACATCGTGAGGAAACTTGCATACCCGAGAACGAAAAGAAAAAACCGCAGTGAAATAGCCTGTCAAAAAAAAAATTTAAGAACAGGTTTCTTTAGCAGTGTTTTTTCTACCTATACCACCATTTCAAATAGCAACTAAATTTTAAGGCTATTTTGAAATACAGAAACAGAGATTTGAAACACTTCCTCTGACTTATTCTTAGAACAGTTTTAGTAACGTCCAAGATATTTCGGGTAGTATCTTTTTCTGATAAATAAATTATATTTGCAAATTAGAATTGGCCAGAAAGATATATAGGAAACGGAAAACCGTTTCGTCCTTATTTGAAATGAAGTATAGGTTATAAACAGGCAACAATTGAACTCGTTCCAGATATTGTAATGTCATCATCGTATTTAACAGCTACGCTCTTGTCGGTGGAGTATTCTCCAATCCTGTCTCTTTTCCGCTAGTGTCTTGAGTTCTTCATACGACTCGACATCAACCTTTCCCTTCACTTGGGCTAGATAACTCTGTCTGGGTCTTCCTCTATATTGTAATGTAGTTGTAGCAAATGTTTGACCTTCCTGAAAGGGGAATACGGTCGTAATTTTTTTAAGTACTATCAAAATCTTTACCCTCCCCAGATCATCCAAGTACTAATACAAACTCCCCTCATAATGGACGCCCTGCGACGCTGTAGTAACACCAGAAAACTCCGTAGAACCAAACCAGGTCGAGAGCTCATCATGTTCCTGATCATCACCAACGTGGCCATGTGGGTCTTCTACACTTTCTCCTACAAATCACCTGAGAGCTTAGATGAGAGATATACATTCTATGGCAAGGTATTATGGTCTATTTTAGGTCACGTCAGCTTGCCTTTAATTATGTTCTATAGATTCCATTCTAGTGTATGCTTTGCTGATATTTGGGACTCTGCGTATAAACCTGGTGCAGAACATTAATTTATTAGAATTGTTAGTTTAGAAAAAACACATCTAATTTTAGATTAAATTATAGCCTTAATTGTAGGTAAGAATTTAGTTTATAATAAGGTAACGTTATAGCATAATGTAGTTTAGATTAAATTTGTAATACCTATAGTTTACGAAATCTAAATAATTTAGTAAAAATTTATACCTGCTTAGAACTTTGTTTTTTTTTTAAATCATTCTCCTGCATGTGTACATTTAAAACCATTTAATTTTTAATCAAGACTGTTCAATATAATCTGAAATAACTAGTCGTTTTTCCTATCACAATAGGCAAACATTCTCTACTGTGGTGTAATTTGCGTGTGACATACGTTTGCCTTTGCCCACAAAGCACGTATCATTGCGTTGCCTCAGCTGACCAACTCAGAGAGGCAGTTAATTAGTTTTGGTGCCTCGTAATACAATTACCGAATATTAGGTTAAGTACTACGCTCCTGGAGCGCCTGGACGCACTTAGCTACGTCCACGACCGAGATACAAACTAGTTACTACATCTTCCTAAGGACATGACACAAGATGCCTACATGTATAGCTCGATAACTCTACAGCGCCCCGTGTTATGTCTTGAGACTTGACTCGCATGTCTTATCGCCGAAAATGAAATGGTTACCTAATACAAAATATGCTAACCCATCATTTTGTTTGGAGAACAGATGTTTTTCCATATCCTTGTTTATTTCGGTTTCCCTGTTTTCCCGTGATCAGTTACAGACTAATATTTCTGACAAATCATGCACTGAAATCATCATTTCGTATCGCATGCTTTAGTGGAAAGATAAGCCAGTCAATAATGGTCGTATCGAGGCTGACTGCCAGGGTGTAACAGACGAACTGAGATTTCGTCAGTCGGGGCGGCTCTTTTCTTGTCCGTAGGTATATCCGTCTCATTCCATGCACTGAAATAATTACCTATAAATGTATCCAGGGGCTCATTAGCTATAACCGTTTTTTTAATTTTCAATTATTTGGTGAGAACCATACTTTGACACGCCAATTCCTGATTTTATATTTAAATATGTTAATAAAACCACAAACCTATAGCAGAGGTGGAAAATGGTCAGTAAAGTCAGTAATAGTCAGTTTTTTTGGCTACGGTCAGTAAAAGTAATTTTTTTCGAACAATGGTCAGTAAAGTCCGTATTTTGAGGATCAGGGGCTACGTTCCTACAAAAGCGGTCTGCGTCAGTATATTGAGGTGGAAAAATACCGTTTTGGAGTGGGAGTCCCTAACATATCTTTTTCTTTTCGGTAGGTCCCTAAACTTACCTTTAATTAAGAATTTATTCTCTTAATCCTTTTTTTTATTTACAATACACTATCACTTTAGAACAAGCATGTGGGCCACGTACCCCAGTTTCTTTCTTATTCAAAAAGATGCTCCATATATTATTAACATACTTAACTAACAGCAACTAAGATTAGTATTTCGATGTCATGTTGACAGACCAAGGGTATAGACCACCTTTCTACCCAGTATTCTAGAGATTTGGTCGGTAAATGGTCAGTATTTTAGAGGGGTTTAGTCAGTAAAAATCAGTGTTTTCTTTCCATGGGATCAGTTTCCACCCCTGCTATAGTTAAAATATCGAACCCTCTCTAAAATATCTGTTTCAGTATTCACTAGAACGGAAAAAAAGGAGCTATGCAAAAAAATACGAATGTTGCCCAATTACAATCTGTATTTACATTCAACCAGTGGCCCGAAAAACTGGTCAATGATACAAAAAATCAACTCCACATAGATTTACTGGAAAATAACCGGTACGCGAATGTACACCATGTGGTATTTCAGTAATAAGGTTGATAATAGTGTAGTGAATGAGTCTGTAATGTTTCGAAATAGTCTGTGTGGGACATGAAAATATTATCCGCGAGTAAAGCAGTAGGGCAGCGGGCGAATCGCGGATCTGCGCTCGGCTGACCAATGTCACTGTTGTCTAATTGTTTCCGATCCACTCTGAATAACCATAGCGTTGTATTGACGAAATTCGAACACGTGAACGACAGCTGATAAAGGTATTTTCAATGCTTCAATGCTCTTTCACTTTATGCCAGAATTTCAGAATATTTTGCTGGTCATTTTCCGATTAAAATTCAAAGAGAGCTGCTTTTATTTGAAATTGTATTTAATTCACATCAATTTCTTACTTTTGCGTTTAATGCGCTTACGTTTTTTCCGTGATAACAGTACTGAGTACAGTACTGAAGTTTAAAATATGAATAGTTACCTAAGAACTTGTATTTATTTTATCTGTATTCCTAGTAATTCAAGAAGTAGGTAGTTGGATACTTTACCTAGTCTCTGAAAATATTAAACCTAACTCTGCGATTATTTCAATCAATCAATCAAAAAACATAAACTAGGAGTTAGAAACTGAAGGAGAACTAGGAGGCAGAAAATACAGAAGGTACAAAATATTGTTATCTTTAAACAGCGATTTCCTCCAGACTTGAAGATCAGAAGAGAAGAATTGATAATCGAAGAAAGAAGCTCAAAATTATGATACCTAAATAAGCTGTAGAAAAGTGTGAAGGTGGTGAATTTCTAAAGAAAATACAGGGCACAAAAGTACAGATGAATATGGGACCAACTATACAACGTGTTAATGAATATGCGCAAAACCTCATACACCCCAACTGATTTATAACAAAGTAATTAGATTGAAACATTAATTTCATTATTTTGAGAGTTAAAATATAAAGTAATTCGCATTTTAAGTTTTCAGACAAAAATGATTTGTTATCATTTCAGCAGTGAATGAAAGCGCTAACGTGCTCATGGATACATTTTAAGAATCTTGTTATGGTAGTAAGTAGGGTGAGCGTGTCCGTGCGGTGGGTTGAGATCGAGTTCAGTAAATTTTGAATTTAACAAACAAATTACTAAATATTTTGAAAAAAAAAAACCTATGTTGAAACCATGATAATTCGATTCTGCTCGCGATTCTAAACAAACAACTTTCTAGTTTTGCGTTTATTCATTAACACGTTGTATAAGAGAACTCAAAACAAGTAGGTATGTACATAATTTTAGTACGGAATAGCGGATTTTTTTTAAATCCTCATATTTGGTCCCATAGAGAAAGTTGTTCATATTGATGGGTACTTTCAATCCTTTACTTTTTCGGGAGATCTCTTCTTACACCCTGCATATACTATACCACAAATACCATATACTATACTATAAATTAAGCTGTTCAAAATGTATGAAACAGCGGATTGTTTTTCACGATTTCAAAGTTGGTCCGATACTAAAAGTTTGTTCAGGTTTGTCTTAAGTAGGTATATGTAACGCATTTAACTTTACACCGTATTAGTATATCAAATGGACTTCATATGTCCATTCTGTTCAAACTGCATTTGAAATAAAGTCATAACATCCTGGAGTACAAATTTTTTTTGTTACTCCCTTACTCCCCGAAAAAAATCAACAAATATGGCAGGTTCAGGTGGTTGTTATCCATTAGCATGTCGCTACAAAATTAATACCCTTTTGTTTTTCACAATACTTTAAGTGTATGCATTAATTGGATCATAAAAGCCTTTCCCGCACCAACTAATTGGTTTACACATTGAGCCCTGTGATAAACAGTAGTTAAAATGAATTCCTATTAAAGTAAACGAGAATGAATACGCCTTTGTTATTACTAAAGTTTAATTCAATTTGATGCTTGATTGTAAGTAGGCAAACATTTCAATATTTATTTTTTCGTCACCTCACTTAGCATACTCTAGAAACAATATACAAGGTGTTACAAAAATACAAATAAACATTTAAGGTGGTGGTAGACCATCAAACTGAAACTGACCTTAAAAGTGCCAGCATCTTAAGAAGGACCCTTTATACTGGATGTTACAAAAGTAAAAATAAACATTTAAAACTTTTAAGGTGGTGGTTTAGACCATCATACTGAACAACTTTCACCAGACTAACATCGAAAACGCGAAAAAAAATCAGCTGTCCCATACATTTAGCTCGAGTAGATTTGTAATTTAGTATGGAACATCAGATTCGTTTTTCGCGATTTCTATGTTGGTCCCATAGTGAAAGTTGTTATGTTTGATGGTCTAAACCACCCCCTTAAATGTTTATTTGTATTTTTGTAACACCTTGTATAGACTGATGAGGGTGATGATGAAAATACAAATAATGGAAATATTAAGAACTCAATTATTACCGAGAACGAACGTGTTATGAAGGTAAGATGTATCTAATTAAAACCCGTTAACATTTTGTAATGGATTAAAAACGCTTGCCTCGAGCACAGTTACACATTTTTGTCTCCATTTATTGTAGCACAATAGCACATTACTGCACGGTATAGTATAGGCCGTCACGGTCCACATGGCCGGCGCCAGCGCAGCGACCATCGCGCACCGGAAGGGCGCGACGCGACATCGCGCCGGAAGTATCCACGACCCGTGACCTGTGCGCACACGCGCTTTGTGTTCCGCGTATGGCACACGCGGCCTGATCTCTTCTCAATTTGTGATTTAAAACGTGAATTAATAATATTAACCGTTTAAAACTCGTAAATAGGTACTAGCTTCTGGCTGCGACTTCATTCGCGTATCAAAATAAAATTTTGCCAATGTTACTCAGGAATAGTTTAGCTTTCTATTAGTGAAAGAATTTTTACAATCGGTTCAGTAGTTCCAGAGAATACATACCTACATACCTCTTTATAATATTAGTGTAGATGAAGTTGGTAATTATCACAACATAAAGCTACAAACAATTTTAGCAGTCATCATTTAAATCATTCAAAAGGGTTCAATTAGGTTAGGTAGGTATTTGTTTGGCGGCATTATTTTACTATAGTATAATGAGATAAAAGTAATGACGCTTTAAAAGCCATCTACCTAAAATCAAGAGCTAAACCGGAACTTTTGTTCAACCAACATCTATTAGCAGTTAAAAACTTGCAGCGATTCGGGAAAACTCTTTATAGCTGTTCTTGTGTTTACTTTCACATTGAATGCAATAAAATGGCCAAAAGGAGTGTTTACACTCGAAGTCACCATTAAGTACCGGCAGTTGGGAACTCTCGGCATTAGTAGTGTAACATCAGTGGAGAGTACTCGAGGATGGAACAACCTATCGACTATTGACGTGGAGTGGCAATAGCCAACTGCAATCAGTAAAGGTAAGTGATTTTAACGTTTGTAGGATAAACAGCTTCACCTTCTTCAGCCCTGTGTTGTTTAGCTGTTGATTATAATTTAGTTTTATCGATTCTGGAGAAGTTGTTAAAAGTTGTCAGGCCTCCAAACCTGCAAACCTGAACTTTTAACTTTTCGGCAGTGATTCACAATTTGTAGGAAATACTTTGAAGCATTCTAAAGCTTAATGAGGTAATTTCTTTCTCCTTTGATGAAACCGCTTTTTTCTCTCGATCTAACTTAATAAGTAGTATAAGCTGACGCTACAAATTGAATATGTCTTCGTAGCCCACTAAAAGGTGTCAACCTTTCGAAATCAAGTTAGACAATCTTCTACTCATAAAAGAGTTTTTCCTAAATATTATTAGTGGGGAGTAGATCGGAAAACGTTTTGTACGAAGAATTTATCTGTTAACTACTAGAAAAATGTTTTATGTGATTATACAGGGTCCTTCCTAATATGCTGATAGTTGTTTAAGGGGACCAGACTATCAAACTGAACAACTTTCCATATGGGACCAACGTCGAGATCGCGAAAAAAAAACTTTTTCTAAAACACGCCTCAAATAGAATCTTCTATCAAAAGCATTTCAAAATGAGAGGCAATAATCTAAACTATTATAAAACTGTAACAGAAGTGTGTCTGTACGTTGAAGATATATAAATGAAAAAGATTACGATATGGTTTTAGGTATCCCGGACCCCAAGCAAACCTTTTTTAGAATTTTCGTCTGTCTGTTTGTTTGTTTGTATTTTTGTAACAGCATCACGCAAAAACCACTGAACCGATTTTGATGAATTCTTGTTTGTTTGATACCTTATGATCTGACCTAAAACCTGGTATATAATTTATGCGGACGAAGTCTCAGGTAAACTCTAGTTATTAATCAAATGTACCCAATGTATTCACTCCGCAACAGGAGGATTGACAGCCCTATATTTCTTGGCTTTGGCGTATTATTTACTTACATACTTAATTATGGTTGTTATGTCGACATCAGATACACACGAGTTTGCTTATTGAACCTCGTCTAAATTCAGTTTTCACTTGAGTAAAGGTCGAGCTCATATTGTGATCATTGTGCTATGAATAATTATCTTAACACGCTGGAAATAATGTTAAAAGGTGCGGCGGCGTGGCTTGGAAGACGGCTCAACCCTTGCCCTTTCTCTGAAGGGCTCCATCCCTAGTCCACGCGCACAGACAAGCGATGAGATTATCAACATACACGTGTCGCGGCAGACTTATTTGGGGTGTAAAATTGAATTACTTTGGGGAACGAGTATTTTGGAAAATGCGTTTTGTGATGTGGTATAAAGATTCTTCGATGAGAAGCACAGTTTACACGGTCGATTGTATACTGTTTGTTTGGTTAAGGGCCTGTTTCACCACTTCTGGATAAGCTCTTGTTAGCTTATATGACAGATAAATTGACATATCTTTCATACGAAATATGTCAAACGATCTGTCAAATAAGCTAACAATGACTTATCCAGAAGTGGTGAAACAGACCCTTAATCATCTTATTTCACAAGCTGGCTTTATAGTCATAGCGCGAAAAATTTCAACAAACAAATTACTTTAAATAAGAAATGTGTTAATAGTTTAACTTTAAGGACTTGTTAAGACGTAGTTACTCCATTAATTTGACTATTCTCGGGCCAGTTGATCAAAGAAGCGCGTCCGTCGCTCGTCTGGAAAATTGCCCGGGCCCAATGAATATTATTAAACTCTTCAATAGTTCCATGTACCTACTTTATTTGCACAACAGCGCAACCTTTGCAAAGTAAACGTTATGTAAATCAACGTTTCTTTTTATAAAAAAATTAAAATAGAAACAAATTTGATAAAACGTTTTTTATTAATTGGTATTAAATTAATAAATAATTAAAGATTAGAAAAAGGGATAGAAAACATTATTTTCGGATAAACGAAATGACTCTTATCATCAAAGCGGCTATTTGCCTCATAAAAAGTAGATATATAAATCATATCCATAGAAATAACATAAATTATCAGATTATCACATACGATTAAAGATACAAGCAGTAGGTAATCGTAAGCGATTAGGTATTTGCTTTTAATCTAGTATGAGGAAGCAAAAACATTAATGTAAAGATATACTTCCATAAATTTACTGATAGGGTTGTCAACTGAGGAAATTAATGAGCCGTTGTATTTATTTGGGCAATCGAATGTATTGCTATAACATAATATAATAGGACCGCATATGGCTTAAAATGTAGTTCAAAGTTTAAGTGAAAATTTGAATTTATTTACAAATTAAACACATGCTTGACCACATAAAATCACTAAGCACTATAATATATCCACTGTGTCGTATACTGTACTCGTAATTGTATTAGATAAATGGCGAAACATTCGAAATACTTACCCTTAATTATTAGTTTATTGGGTATAAATTATATCGAAATGGGATATAGATGTTACTGTAAAAGCTCGAGCTACGGTAAGTCCTAACATTTTCCGGTAAAACCTAAGATTTACCAAGTCTTAATGGTAAAAGTAATTATCGTAAATTTCTGAATTTATTAGCTTCTCGAGGTAAAACTTAAGTATTTCCTCTGAGACACGGTAAATGTTGAAAAATAGTCATACTACAAGTGCTAGGTGATTTTGTCGTACCACTCGCAGGCAGATACTAAACACAAAATTATTTTATCTAAAAACGTATGTAGTACTCTAAAAAAACTAAAACTAGAAAGTAGTATAGAGCGTTTTATAAAATTGTAGTAATCAGGAAAATTTACAAAGAAACCGATAAATTACAATGGCTATTAGCTAACCTATGGCCTAAACTTATATTTTCCTACTTATTACGAGTATGTAGTAAAATTAGCATCCCAGAGAGGCACCCACAACCTACAGTCAAATTAATTTTTCACGATATTCCTAGCGTAAGCTTAGTTTCACCACAGTACTATAATTACCACCGTAATTTTCACACATGGTGATTTTTAAGGTACGTGTTCTAGACGATAGGTACTCAAACTTTGCTGCGTGTCTCATGCAAAACCACGATCATAGCGTGTGTCAACCCTATAAGACAGAGGCACGTTGTAACGCTGCCGCGCGCCACGCTCCGGCGGCCATATTTAGAGATATGTGACGATCCAGCGGATGCCCACTGAACCGCGAGAGGATGTGAGTTATTAAGTGGTACACTTTCAGGTGATCTGTCGAGTGAGAGAATCGCGCCCGACCCGTGTCTATCCATAACCGCCTGCCTGCCATGCCACGCTGGTATCGTGCAACTATAAATATGAAATAATTTGTGTTCAACACTCGACAGTATTAATTTAAATGATTTTTCCTTTCCTTTCTGATTATTATTATCTATTTTATCCTTCGTTCTCATAATATCAAATTCTCAAAATATCGCATTCTACCACTTCTTCTAAATCGCACTAAATAGCACTACCATGCTATTAGAGAAATTAAAAATAAAATTGTAGGGGTAGCTAATGAATATTATGACGTCAATTGTAGGTAATCTCATCTCATCTGACTAATATTATAAATGTCATGTTTGGATATTTGGATGTTTAGATGTTTGTCACTCAATTACGCATAAACGGTTAAACGGTTTTAGATGAAATTTGGCACACAGCTAGAATATGTTCTAGATTAACACATAGGATACTTTTGCAAGGTGCTAGGCTAGTATACGACAATAATTCGAGGATTTTCAATTTTCATACGCATATGAAAGTTTGAACTACTATCGACAAACAGAAGGGAACTCAGACTTGACTGACTAATTTTCGACCATCTGCATTATATATTAACTGCCTTCGAGACTTTTCTGAATTTTTACAATTCTGAGTTTCGCGACGTCACGGCGTCGGTCGCTGCGGTGCAGTTACGAAATCGCTTACAAAAATCGCTCGTGTGATATACCTTAGAGCGTTTTTGAAATATGTGATATTTCAAAATAAATATTCTATTGCATATATTAAAACAACATTTGTTATTTTACCTTAAAGCTAATATTATGTTTTTCTTTGGTAAATCTATAAAAAAATGTTGTTCGACTGGTGGTCGACTAACACCCATACCCTTAAGGGTAGGCCTGTATGAACTCTGCAGCGGGACGTATGAAGGCTAATGATAATGATGAATGATGATGAATTCATAATAATAGTAATTCACTTCATATATAAAATAAACGCCTAACAATCATGAATTCATTTTACATTTCAACAGACATAGCAATAGCATATCATACCGAAAACAAAATACTGCCAAACGGTAATGCCACATCCATTATTAAATGAATTGGAGAGGCATGCACCACGTATTATGAAATGTTCTCTAAGTACATATATGTACAGTACACAGTCCAGTGTGGGCTCATCCATTTGTATCGCGCCTCTGATGTTATTCATACCATATCAAACGTTCAGAGAGCATTATGCCTAGTTCCCACTGTTTGGATTTACCTAGTATTAATATAGCGACATGTAGTACTTGGGTTGTATTCTGTGCTCTGTTTATGAATGGACATAAATAGGGCTTTTCTGTGTATGATTTTGTTATTTAAATTAATATAGGTCAAAGTTCCTTGTTTTAGATATGTAGATAAAACTGTAAGGTGGACCATAGTGTTAAAATAATATTATATACCGTAGAATCGGGGTCATTTTTAATCTGGAACAGGGTGCTTCAGACCATCGAATCGAACAACTATGGAGCCAACATCGAAATCGTGAAAAAAAGTCAGCAGTCCCATAGAAAATGTCAATAGCTATTCTACCAAAATTTATGAAACAGCTGTTTTTTTTGCTATTTCAATCTTGGTCCCATAGTAAAAGTTATTCAGTTTGATGGTCTGGTCTTCCGGCTTCAAAACGACCCCGATACCACGGTTTATTTATCTAAATCCATTTCACAGTATAATAGTGCTTAATAAAATTAGCTATGTTGTAAAAGTCCATGTAGTTAGTCCACAACATAATATTCTGAGTAGGTACCTACGATAAAGTTTATTTAGTTTTAGTTTCACCCTAGTTTAAGTAGTTTTTAATAAATTTCTTCTATAATAAGAACATAAATATCTGCAATAAGCCAGATTGGATGATAATTTACTAACTAGTAGTTGTACATTATTACTCTTTCTTATACTACGGTGACGTAGTGGTGCTACGGCGATCGTTTAGAAGTTAAGCAACGTCGATCTAAGAGACCCCCCACACTAGCGTCTTTCGAGCGTCGTCGTCGTGCCAGCGTCCGGCGTCGGCCGGCTGCCGAACACCGGGCTTATCCACCGTCTCAGTCATAATAGATAATGTAAGGAGATTGGCAGGCGCCGCAGTAGCGCGACGCCAGCGCTGCGTAAGCCCGGTGACGACGACGACGCTCGAAAGACGCTAGTGTGTCGGCGTCGACGTCGCGTCGACGCTGCGCAGACGCTGGCATGACGACGACGCTCGAAAGACGCTAGGTTGGGGGTCTCTAAGTGCTTCCTTGGATGGGTGACTGTTTTAGTTGTTTTACATTTCAAGCATGTTAGGAGACTGAATGGTCTTGGATATATGGCGGTATTAGATAACCCATATCCAAGGCCGTTTGCAAATAAATTAAGTAAAACACAGTTTGTCTCCATCAATCCAATTTGGGTCAGGGTAGTGGAATATGCCCCTATCCTTTTCACCTTTTAGTAGGAATGTAATTGTGATCCCTGTAATGGGATCATATGATTTATATATGATTTTAATTAAAGTCATATACTCAGCCTTTTATAATAAATAAATATCTTGGAAATGATCACACAAATTATCTAGTCACATTTAAAGTACCAGAATCTAGCCTGGACTTATATCCGAAAGAGTTTTTCAATGAATTTATATCTTTCACTTTGCTGAAAATTAATTAGCCACAACATAGACACAGAGCTAATGTGCTAGTATCAGCTTCACCGGAAGCGGGCTTCATTGCCCTCTGTAAATCAATATCCGGTGGGTGCAGTGCCACTGACTGCGAGTTCTGAACGTTACTTAAACTTTGAACTGGTTAACTGGCTTATAGATGGTGTAGTGAGGTCAAATAGGTCTTAGAAAATCAATGGACGTGTCGATATATGTGTCACTAGTGATATCAATGGTACCAGCTATCCTCCTAGGTCCTAGAATAAATTGGGCACTGATCCCTAAAAACGATAATGGGCCAGAGATTAGATTCGTACCCGACTTCAACCAGCATGTTCGATAACTCTATCTTAATATTAGGAATGTTACATTTTGAACACAATAATATCCTCTTTATTTTATAGTGTTTTTGTAGAGTTTCGTACCAAAATTAGCAAAACGGAATACTTATGGAATCACCTCGTTATCTGTCTGTCCGTCCGTCTATCGCATGGGTTTTTCTTAAATACCGTTAGGCAATATCCCCACTACGTAAATGAATGAAAGGGTTTTAAAAAAAACTATTTTACTGTATGGGATATCAATATCGGGGTATTTTAGAGTCCAAAAAATGTATTATATTTTAATAACCGTTTTTTCTTTCAACGAATTATTCGATAACTCTTACCTACATATCCTGTCCCCACTCGAATTTCAAAAACATAATTATTATCTGGAAATAATCATGAACAGAAGAAATGAGCTTCGATCATCGAAGGAAATGAAGTATAAATTAGAGGAAAATTATCAGTTTGACACTCCTTTAACAGTTTTATTTACATCTATAATCTATAACATCCGTGATGAAAACTTTTAGTAAGAATATAGGTACTGAAAGTATGCAGAAAATCTCAGCTCGTTTCGTAAGCACTTTTTACAATTAAATACATGTAACGAGCTCAGGCAGATCAACTAACAGCGTTTCATTAAAAGTTAGTTATTGAACTAAACTTCCATTGCTTCGTTGAGTTTCAAAACATGTTGGATGAAAATTTTTTGCTATTTAAGATTCAGATTGAGAGCACCCATTATAGATCGAATTACAACTACTAACTGTAGGTTTGAACTAATACTAATTGTAAGATTTTGTTAATTAATGTTTTTATATTTTAGTATAAGTGTAATTCGGTATGTCATGTTTTTTTTTTAGGGCTGAACCGAAAACCATTTAGAGACAATTGTCTAAATAATAATATTTTCTATGTCAG
The DNA here is from genome assembly GCA_963924505.1 of Agonopterix alstromeriana. Taxonomy (NCBI): domain Eukaryota; kingdom Metazoa; phylum Arthropoda; class Insecta; order Lepidoptera; family Depressariidae; genus Agonopterix; species Agonopterix alstromeriana. Next base: position 11,540,986 of record OZ004667.1, read on the forward strand.
AAATTTTAAAATGAAAGGATTACATTACATTACAGATATTTTAGATAAAATAACGTCGTTTTTTGGTCCGTCCAGTGACGTCACTGGAAAACCTGTGAACTCCTTGGTAGTTACTTAAAATATCCTTAAAATAACTGGCCATAAAGAAAAAAATACATTCACTATTTCAGAATTTGACATTTGATGTTGCCGTTTCTGTTTCCAGCATAGAGTTAGAAATAGGAGGAAGCAGATTTTTTTTTTTTAGTAAAGCAGTCGTTTTTCTCCATGGAGATTTTCTCTCCACCCTTTTTGTAGAGTTTCGGTACTACTAGTGAAAGGTGGATGTTCTGTGGTTTCAAAATATCTCTGACTATTCCCTCGGGGATTATAGTCGTGAGTATATGCATGCACCATTTTTGCATTTAGAGATTACAGATCAATACAATTTAAAAATTAAATTTATATTGATAATCTCGATGAATCGCAATAAAAATGAAATAGGTGTCTTAAAATATATAAAATGAAGACCAAAAAAAACCGACACACCGAATTATAAGCTTATGAACACAAAAATGTTCTTTGTCGAGGGTTATCACTGTAGAGGAACTACTGTGGAAGGTTCCACCGGTGAAAAGGGAAGATCTTCCGCCAGGCTAGTGAAGCCTGGGGACCGGCCGTGGTCCAACAGTTCTTTCTTAGTTGGAATCGAATCTCTGTTATTATTTCTCTTGCGTGATTTTTGTCTTGCATTCGATTGTGAACCTTATTTGTAGCAGGTTACGAGTTACATATTCACAGTGAATGTTATCTTTTCGAGAGCGACGGTATTGCCATTTGTTCGCTTCGTTGCTATAACTTGTGGGTGTCGACATCTGTGGCAATTACCCACAAACAGTTTCATCGAAATCGGTCCATTAGTTTTTGAGTGATTTTATACGTACCAATTTTACACAGGCAAAGTCACAAAAAATATTATAGTTAATTTTTAAAGAATATTTTGAACTTAAATAATGATACATAAGAAACCTATGTTTTGAAGTTGTGAATTATATGTATACCTAAAAACTATTTGATGGACAACAATTCAACATCACTGCTTTAAAAATTCATTTATGAACACTTTAATATACAGGCAAAAGGTTAAATGAAAACAAATAAGTCTCAAACATAAACAAAGAGCGCGCATATCTACCTCTGCAAATATTTATATCCAAAGAATACTTTTATAGCAGAAAACGAACATAATAATAGATTATAGAACTCTAAAAATATGTATAGAAATGAGCAGCCACCACCATAGAAAATCAAAAACACAGTCACAGTCATTCACCCAACTACCACCTCTGTGGTACCATTTCAAGTTTTTGAAAGTTCTTGGTGATCCTGATTCTTAACATTTAGATCGATCGAGAAAACACAACATTTCTTGAGAATTGCCTATACAGGGTGTAAGTGACAGCCTAGCATATACTGAAACGGTGAACTAAGACAACCAAACTGAACAACTTTCCTTATGGAGACTACCTCAGGAAACGCGAAAAAAAGTCAGCTCTCCCATACATTTGAGTCGGGTAGATACAGCAGTTTTGTATGGGACAACTGATTTTTTATCGCGTTTCCTGGAGTAGGCTCCATAGTGAAAGTTGTCCAGTTTGATGGTCTGAGTTCATTTTTTCAGTATTTGCTAGGATGTCAATTACACCCTGAATAGGGTCCTTCTTAATATGTTGACACTTTTTAAGAGGATGATTGATTCCGATATTGGTCCCATAGATAAAGTGATTTAGTTTGATGGCCTGATCATCCCCATAAAAAGTTTCAGCATATTAAGAAGGACCCTGCATAAGTAATAAGCGCTTGATCTAATATCGATCGCTGATCAATAAGCTACAAAACAGTTTAACCAGCTCAACGTGTCCTTTATCAAAAATCAGCTAGGTATAACGTCCGTGAGCAATTTGCTTTTAATTCCTCCCCCGTTCTGTATAAAGGCGTAGAGACACGGGGCATATGTCGGTGTAATGAAGATTTGAGGATAATCGAAAGAGCGCCCGCTCCGCTCGGCAGACGATTTATTTGCAGCGCGACCGTCCGGATAATAATGCCTTTAACAGCGCTTCCGGGCACAGGCCAGCGCGTTCCTATCAGATAGTTTACTCGCTCGTTATTGATGTCTTATGACTTCAGCATAATTATTAGTCATGGTAATTTTTCGATCATCGTCAGCTCTTTACATTATACCCCTGCTAGGAAACTAATTATAGAGGGTATGTGGGGGTTATTGCATCACTTGTACCCAATATGGAATGGCAGACATCAAACAGTACTTCAGAATATGGTCTTCAGCGTATGCAGACTTCCTCACGATAGTTTCCTTGACCGAATAACCAATTCATGTTACATAAGTTCGTAAAAACCCTGAAGGAAGGGTTTGATAAAGGCCTCGTAAAGAGAGGCGGGGTTACACGTCAATAGAAACGACTGCATTTTTTGTATCATAGACAGGCAGAATTTATTAAGTGACTAAACAATTTCCCTGTATAGGTACGACTGTATAGCTTACTATCACAAAATAGATAACAGTACTAAACATACAGGATAAAATTTGATTTCCATTCGAATTTTCTGGTATACAAAAAATCATGGTCTATTTTGACATTACCTTGTAGAGACGTCCTATAATTTTTTACTTCTACGTAGATACGAGTAAAACACTACTATAATACGAGTAAGAAGTAAGGAGAACTTGACTAAGACTGTAAACGAGGCATAAGGACCGCACTACCTCCAAGTCATGCTGTTCGCTTGTTGATAGACTTTCGACCTCACATTAAGTGTTTTCCGCAAGGTTTTCTAAGAAAAACGTTTCATGAGCACTATACACATGGAAAAATATGTTTGTTTCAGATTGAAAAAAAATCATGTGAATGCATGGTCAGAAAAATGCTATTCTTTGACTCAAAAAAATTTATAAAATCGCAGATTTTTGTGGAATCTTCCCTAACGTAGAAATAATTTCGAACTTACTTAAACTGACGAAACTAACTTCGAACTGTGTGAAACTATGCTGCACTAGGAATCTCTGGATTAAATATTTAAAACTCGTAAATTATGAATGAGCCGTCTACATAGTATACATGGTGTAAGTGACAGCCTAGCAAATACTGAAACGGTGAACTCAGACCTCAGCTGACACTTACACCCTGAATACGAGTACAAATCACTATTTAATATCGTATAGCAAAACATATGCTCACGACTATATTCATCGAGGGGGTAGTCAGAAATATTCTGAAAACTCAGAACCCTAGTAGTACCAAAACACTGTCCGGTGTGACGGGAAGTGAGCCCTTCGCCACTTATAATGGACAGTGGGTGCAATGCATGCCTCGAAATTGGAGCATGCAGGTTTCCTCACGATATTTTCCTTTACCGAAAAACCATTGTTGTCAAAAATTGTACATGGGCTGGCATAACCTCAGGGTTAAAAGCCCCTATTAAAAAAAAAATTGGCATAAAAAAAAAATTGTACATAAATTGAGAAAAACTCTTTGGTAAGAGTCGGTCTGGACGAAGATCGAACCATCGCCCCCTGCACGGCGGGCATGGTTACTCGCTACTAGACCACCACGACTTTAATATCTTACTTTCGAAAAAATGGGAAACTACTTAACTAACCTAACCTAACAAAATATCAATAATACTGCACTTCATTTTAAAGTTAATTTGCAGTAAAATAACAGTCGAATTCAATAAAAAGTAGCTTAATAACTGGGTTATATTATGAGACAGGCGTGTCAATAAACATGACAAAATAGGCCCATAATAAATATGGAATAGGGTTTCCAATCAAGTCTTCTTCACACCCCCGCCCCCTTTTGCGCCCCGGACAGGATGTTCCATAGAGTTGAAATTATTTAGACAAGTTTAGTGCACAACAAATATCAATCATGGCACTGACTGGTAGACGGAGTTTTCTACGAGTTTGAATTAGAAGTCTAATCTAATTCGACCTGACAGCGTTTGGGAAGTTACGCAATAATTTTCGTCTTAAGAAAGTCTTTTACCAGTGTTCACTTTCATCGATGACATACGGAACTGAGACATGCTCACTCAATAGAGGCATTGTTAAAAGGCTGAAAATCACCCAAAAGGCAGTAGATATGACTATGCTCGGTGTTTCCCTGCGGGACCGAATCAGAATTGGAAAGATCCGCAGGATAACCAGGGTAACCTACATAGCCCATAGAATTGCTAAACTTATGTGGCTGGGCACATTGCTCGCAGAACAGATGGTCGATGAGCCGAATAGTTCTCGAGTGGCGACCGCGTACTGGAAAACACAGCGTGGGTAGGCCCCCACAAGGTAGATCGACGACCTGGTGAAGGTAGCGGGCATCCGTTCGATGGCTGGTTCGAGGGCAGCACAAGACGGGTCATTATGGCGTCCAGCAGTGGTCGTGAATCGCCTTAGATGATAATAAATTGGAAATTTTATTTCGTCAGGCAACTAATTAAAACTCAACAAAATCGATGGGGTGTTTCACTGCTGGACAATCCACCGTTGGAAATTGTTTTTTATTACAGGTCCTGCTTTCACAATTTCGTTCTTACCTTTCTGAATAACATCGAACAAGACACAATGGCTCTAATCTGTAGCCACACGATGCTGACGATACTCGTATTTGGTATGATAACTTAATGAGTCTGGGTTGGTTATATTCGCAACTGAACGTCCGATATTGAAATAATTTAATTTTTAACGTACAGAACCATTTAGTTTTAATTTAGAATCAAACATTGTCGTGGAAAAATAAAATAAAAAAAAGTTATTAATATTTCTAGAGTTACATAGTTATTATTTAACACAAAAACGCGTTAAGAACCCGCTAAAAGTGTTTGATTTTAGATAAAATATTCTTTATTTCACTTTTCGTAGGCCTCGTAGTCAAGCGTAGCAGTTCTCGTAGCGTCGTAGCGCGTGTTTGGCGGTCGGCCCCTGCATACCTTGCCCGCATAATATAGACAACTGGGCGACGCCTTCGGGACAAATTTTTAAATTGCCTCGAAGCTTCCAGACGCTAGTCCATCGGTTTAAATGCGACTATTTTTATTTGTTTACGTTTTTTATTATAGGCAATTTGAACTGATGTAAAGGCACAGGTAGCTTAATAGCTCAGATTCGTTAATAGTTTGCAGTTTTATTTCGTACTTATAAAATTAATGAAACTAATCGTTTTCTGACAATGAACCGTATTCTCATTCGGAGCAGTCAGTAACTTTGTTACAACTACCAAACATCACTTAATTTTTGTTCTTTGAATTTTTCGGTCTTGTGGCATTTGAGTAAATTATGTTAAATTAAATTATATATAAAACTGATGCATTCCTAGTAAAATGATTTAGCATGAAGACAAGTGATATAGGTGAATACATTTTTTTTAAAACGATTCTGCGCTAGGTAGGTACTTGAGATTACCACGCGTAAACTTTCAAACTAAGTTTAAGCAAAAAATTTAATTGTTTTCATGCCATTTCCTACCTAGAAAACAGGAAAAACGCTCATTGCAAACTGCTGATTAAAAATTTATCTCACTTACCACTTTTTACTTCACAGAAAATCAATCAGCTGATCCGCTCTTTTGTATGGAAGGTCCAAAAAAAATTCTCGTATTTCGACCCATGTTCCTTAGAGAAAGTTGTTCAGTTTCATTGTCTGAATACACCGTTAAAGTTATGTTAGTAATTAAAACTAGTGGTGTATTGTATACGAACTCAAAACTCAAACTAAAATGATTAGAGTCGAACAGAGCTCGCATTGTCTAACAATTTACGCAAGCACTAGTACAAAACAACACTAACCGTACGCCCAAGATAACAGAAACTGCATTCAGATAATCATATGTTTGCATTCCGTTTTGGAACTTTGTGCCTGACGCAATCCTTGGTCTAAGAACTACTTGTATGTCGCAGGACAAGCTCTAGCTTTGAATGATAAAATTTTTTTCGGTATTTAATCTTCGACCAAAGTATTTAATGAACATTGTAAACTTTGATAAATAAAAAATTACTTCGTCGTTTTTACAACGCACACAGTGAATTTTTGATAGTACAGGGTCTTTGGATGCTTTTTTTTAAGGGGATCATCAAACCATCACATCAAAATACCTTCTCTATGGGACTAACATCAAAATCGCAAGAAAAAATCAGCTTTTATTCGGTAGGAAGTAGGTTGGAAATCCCGGGAGCATTTGTAAACTATTAAAGGGTCACGTTGCACGTACTGACATAAGCATTTACTTCTCTTTCACGTGGTGTTCGCGCGGTTCGTGTTATTGCTTGTCACGAGGCTCCGCAATTCACAATCTCCTCTTGTTCATAATCAGAAACAATCCCTGAGATTGGGATAGATACTCCCACAAACTACTTGACACTGGCAGTCAGGAAATGCAGTGATAACGCACAAGTATTAAGTCAATTTTTTTTTTTTTAAACAGTCGCCTACTTTGGTCGTATGTTGAGGAATACAGTCAATAATAATGGACAAAATAATCCATGAATGCCATGACTCGTATACCTGAAGAAGGAGTGGACAGGATTTGGCAGCATAAACACTGTTTTGTTTGGCGAGAGATAGGGAAAGGAACCCGATAAAGAAGAAGATACCACTGAAACACTTACCAATAACGGATAAATGAACTATCGCTCGAATACTGGTCTCTTAGTATTAAGTACTCGAAATTAAAATGACGTTCACATATAAAACAAAGCCCTATCATAACCCTATAATCCAATTCTTCGATTCCAACATTAAAGTTTCAAGAGACAACATTTATTCCCACAAATATATTTTGAATCCATATTTACATAATTCAGGACCGCTGGAGTCCGGAATGATTCCGTGCTAGTTCCTGTAATACACAAAATGAACGTATACCAAGATCCCCCTTACAAATTGAACCGCGTTGCCGGTTTATTCTGTTAATGCCCACTGCCCAAGGCGTTTAAATTAGTGTTTGGGTTTACGTTCAAGCATTATTTTTTTTAGCATATTGTAACTTTTTTTAAGACATACTAACTGATTAATAACGCAAATATGTTTAAAGAATCGATATTACTTTATCTTTTATCAAACATCGGCATATCAAATATGTTCATTTTATTGCAAATAAAACGTTTAAAGCTAGCCGGTATAAAAAAAAAGGAAAAACTGTAACGATTTATAAAGCATTAGTACACAACATAGAATAGGCACTTTCATGCCATTGGGACCGTTCTAGCGAATGGAGCGCGCATACTAATTCGTAGCCATTCGAGGCGCATTCAAATAGCAACCAAGCCGGGCTTACGGGGATATGTGAGACGCGCCCCAAGATTTAGTTTACAACTTAGATTACCAGCCTTCTCGTGGTCAAGAATTAAACAAGTCGTGTAATTGGGCACACGTAACGCATCACCCCAAACATAACGGAAGGATTTCAATTAGAGGGTTTTGATGTGCACGTTTCTGAATGGATTATGATGTAAAATTAATTTTAACTGTAAAATAGATGTATCAGTAGATTGAACGTAGCCGCACGGAGCAATATAGCTGTCTCCATGTGAAGAGCTTTCAACAAGTGTTCGGAGATTGATGACTGAATTGAAAAAATTGAAGAGTGCGAGCTTTCATCCTCTCTACCAACCTTTATGGCGAAATTAGAATACATTCAATCAAAGAGAAATGATATCTCAGTTATCTGAGTAAAAAATCCTCGAGCCAATTAACAAAAAAGCAGTCGGATAGAATAAATTTACAATTTAATTCTGTCCTCCGCTCCTAGCCTGTAAACAAATAATTAGAATTGTAAATTAGGTAATTCATAATTTTGTCAAATTCACCGACTTCTCGCTTTCTTTTACGGCATATATTTAATTCTTTAATCCGTACCGAAGAAGAACATTTTGAAAATGTTGCACTGCTCACATTACTTCTACTAGTAATTCGTACAACTACACCTTTGTGGAGATTAGTTTACGAGTCATAACGATACTCAGATATCAGGAACGTAAATTTGCAGAATGTAGCCCACACGATGAGTCTGGTACTGAGAGCTTTACCTGTTGCTCGCAGGCAGCGCGCAGCCGGCACCCAACGCGGCCTACATCAGTGCACGGAACTTTTACAGCGCTCTCATTTTCTTTTTGTATGCATTTTCGCTTCAGATTAAAAGATCCAATCGCCACCCCAAGCGTTCGGAGGCCCTCGGATGCGGCCGGAAGGCTTCGGTGGAGACGGTTTCAGGTGATTGGTCGAATGGGAAATGGGGTGAGTGATGACGCGCTCGAGGGAAGTTTTCGCGCTGGAAAATCAGTTGTGGTTGCGGGGTTGAGCGGCGAGGCCGCGTGCCGCCGCTGCTTCCGCCGGCGCCGGCCGTCGGGCCGCGAGCGGCGAGCGGCATGCGGCGTGCCCTAGCCTCGAGGGTAAGTCAACATTTCAATTCGATTAAAAAGCAATTTCTATGAAGAAGGGAATATACACTTCAAAATACATTTTAAGATTTTATAACGTTGAAATTAAATTTCAAACTTAGCAAGATTTTTCTGTCGCAACTGTATATTTTTACTACATTCATATATACTAACATGACAATAAAATCCGTATTGAATTCAAATAATTTTACCAAAAGAACTGTTCTATTTGTACGAAGTGTTAACTCACGAGATTTTCGTTATAAAACTCGAAATGAAATATATAACGAAACTAGAAACTGAATTTTTTATTACGATTTAATTTTAACAAACAACTTGTCCAAAACTTTTTTCCTGTTTTTCAGTCGACCTCGACCTTTAAAGTGAAAACAGACACCTAAATAAATATTATACGAAACATGAAATTTCATTATTTGGTAGCCTTCTTACCTTTCTAAAGTTAATTAATTAATATTTGTATTTATCGCGAAATGAGACACCACTTAGAGCCAGCAACATGATAATATCAAAATATTTTACTTGCTTCTCTTATCCAATAATTAAGATTTTAATTAAATAATACAACTCTATAGACTCTGCATTGTTATCGTGAATAGTATCATTTGGAAAGTTAATTAAAGTCGTATAACCGAAATAAAATTAAAACTTGTATGAGTATATAGAGAATGCAGACCCTAGGCTCCATATCGAGCTAGTAGAGTTGATTGTTTTTTGCAATGTAGGTCGCACAACGAGTCTGGGGTCTACCGGTGTTACGATATACCATAATATCACTATCGTTTTATAGATAAATCTAATGAAAATGTTAACTGATGGTTTACAGAGAGATAAGATAATATCTGTATCGCTTTCGTTTTATAAAATGCTATTTGTCATTCAAAATGACGGCAAAGTTATCGAGATGTAAAAAACGTAAGTAATTTTGATCTTCCTGAATAAAGATTACGTATTTAAAAGCTTCTATATCATATTTGTGCCAAATTGATATTTTCCTCAACGATGGCCGGGATTAAATTTGGATAGAACATTAATCTTCAAAGGATTGTAATTTAGCCGGGAGCCGTGTATATGCCGATTCCTGAAACAAACAGTTCACATCCTCTCTTAACTTTTATTACTTTTGGTTTACTAAGTATTAGGCAATCATTTATTTTGTAGTGACACAACATGAAATGAAAATGATCCCACCAAGTTAGTTTGGATCTTTGTAACTCAACAACGCAATTTTTTGTATTATGTTTGTATTTAGATTTTTAATTATTACCTTGTAGTATCTACTAACGTAGTTATAAGTGAATTGAAACTACTTCTCATCGTGTGTTCAGTTAGCCCTGGTGTAAGAGCTTTTTCAGACCGCCTTACGGCCTCTGTCGTGGTTTTTATGTAACCACCAGAGATAGTAGCCGGGACCAACGGCTTAACGTGCCATCCGAAGCAGTGAATCATCTTTCTGTTTCAGAAAATCAGATAATTCAGCCTGCAATGTCCTAACCAACTGGGGAAAAACGCACAAAATGACTTATCACTAGGTGTCCCCAATGAGAATCAAACCCACGACCTCCGTGTCAAGAGCCAAATGCTCTTAACCATTAGACCACGAAGGCAGTTGTTGTTGTTAATTGTTACTAGCCATATTAAAAGAAGTCTATCGTCTATAATAGTTTAGGTACACAATCGGATTGCTTTTAATTAATTGATTATAGAGTTCTACCATTAATTGGTTGTATGGAGGAAATCGCTTTTAGAAACAGGCCGACTTTACTGGATCTCTTTTTTTTACATTTTATTAATTTTTATGTTTTTGTTATTCATGTAATTTGATCAACAGAGAGTTTAGTTTTTTAGCCTCTTTTTAGTAATGCAAATCAGCGAATAACATTAAAATGCATAATAAGAATGTTTTACTAAAACTATATTCGCCACAGGAACATATTTTATTTATTTTGCAACACAATAATGAAGATATAGCTACCTGAAGTTGACACGAATGGAATCGAATGGTCTCGATATCACTGAACCGGAAATGACATACTGTGATCAACTAGAAACGTCTAGATATTGATACACTCTATTCATATGAGTACACGTCTGAACCTCGTCCCAGAATCATTTACTTTACTGGTGAATTTTGACAGGATCATCTTCCTAAATTACAGTTTCACCTTGTCAGACAATTTTATATCCCGCCAGTATCAAGTGAAAGTCGTTGTTATTTTAATATTAACCAATCAACCAACTGTATCGTTAGCTGTATATTTTCCTAAATCCATTTAAAATAAATGGCATTGAGATAATAACATGATTGCAATCTTTTTCGTTTGTTTATTCCTCTACCCTAAGGTTGTGTGGAAGAAATCGCTTTTTAGCTATAAGACCGCCTTATTTGTACCTACTTTTAACTCTTTATCTGTATTCAAATGGATTTACTGTTTTGGTGTGCAATGAAGTATAATTGAATTGAATTGATTGCACAGATGCACTGAAAAACCACCTCATTAACCTACCTACGTAGGATTAAATAATACCTAAGGGCTAAAATTATGATTGATTTATTTCCGAATCCATTAAAGTAATATGACACAGATACATTAAAAAAAATCATAATTAAGAACACATCTCTGCTACAATATCAAACTAGCAACAGCTACTGTATGTCAACAAAATGTGGTACACAAAGGAAATGCTCGCTTTTTTACCCATCCCGGGTCTGTCATCAAGTAATGAAACAGGCCCGTGCAGCCACTCCACTGCCTGAGTACGATAACTAGCCCTCTTTTAATTCCTATCCACTGAGTTTTATTCAGTTTATGCTACTTGATTTATGTATATGCCATGAAAAATTACTGAAATTACTTAAAAATAATCGAATACCACTAGGCTATTAGAAAAATTGGTAACACACATAGACTCGTTTTGGTTCCTATTGAGAGGCGCGTGAAATTTCGTTCGTAGCATCAATGTCACTGTGACAAGGCAAGGTACGACTTCCTGGCTCAAAAAATATGATGCGGTATTGCCATTATTAAATAAAACAAAAACTAGTAAATTTATTAAGCTGAGTAATCGTGGTAACTCAAAGGACTCACGGAAAAGGACTAAATATGCGGTGCGGACATAGGAAAAGCAGGGTATTTTGAGATTTAAAATTGTTTTATTTTAATCTTCAACAGATTTACGCTAAATATGTTTATATAAAAAGTAAGTTAAGAATATGCTTTTTGTATTCCTTTCAATATTTAACATTCAAAATCGTAGGTTGAAAAAAGTAGTGATGAATGCGAGGGACACGCAAAAACAAAAAACACAAACACAGGTGGACAAAAAAGTGAAAACGCCTATATGTTCAATCAATGTTTTGAGACAATAGTAAAACTTTAAATATAATCACACTATCATATAGCATCTTAAGGGTATATTACTGTTGGCTCGCTCCATACAAACGAAGTCTGGTGATATTTTCAATACTAACCGATTAAATTCAATGAAATTTTGCAGGAACAATCTAGAAACAAATCTCAGATTCAGATTTTTCTTAAAATGTAAAAAAACTGTCCCAAACTAAACTGCAATACCGTAATACCTACTCGATTCAAACTGTATGTGACAGCTGATATCTTTTGTTCTAACAGGTTTGCAATAGTAAAAGATGTTCAGTTTGATGGGTAGAGTATGTGGTTTAAAGGTTAATGATACTTTTCCTTACACCCTGTATAGTCAACAATTTATGTCAAGGTATTTTTCAAGCTCTATATGCCTTTGAAGACCTAATCCACCAGCTATCGGCACAGGCCCACGCCGCATGAAGGCGCACGAGATGAAATACCTACCTAGGTACCACTAAAATGCTCAGCTATTCAAAGACTGACCGTGTAGTAGACACTTTTCGTTTAGGGGAGGAACACTAAAAAAAATATTTTTCAAGATTTTATTTTACCACTTTGTCGGCGTGATTAATTTGTATAACCATGTCAAATTACAGCTTTCTAGTACTAAGCGTCTCTGTACTAAGCCGCGGACAGACGGACAGACGGACGGACATGGCAAAACTATAAGGGTTCCTTGTGGACTACTGAACCCTAAAAAGGTTGATTTGGTGTCAGGGATACTGGTCCGAGATCCGAGTAGGCAACCCGGTGGCATTGTATGAACCTCTGTATATTCGTTCACCAAACAAAAAGGTGCATAATTTTGCGGTCGGATCTTGGTATTATACCTAAAAACCATATCGTAATCTTTTTCTTCTAAATGTCTTCAATGTTCAGATACACTTCTGTACAGTTTTATAATAGTTTATATTTAAAGCTATAGTGGGTCTGCCAGCTACATCCTTTTTTCTATCCATAATTTAAGTATCTTCGTTTGTAATTAAATCTCTACGTCTGCAGAACATACGAGTATTCTCTCATTATACATTTGAATGTATGGCCACAGAGTAGCGATTGATCGTTCTACGTCATTTTAGTTTTGCTGTCTCTTTCGCACTCGCGTTTGGTATTATAAAGGACTCATCTTCTCGCTTACACACTTTAATAGATAACTATTACGCCTTTTATTTTATTTATACAGTATTGATTTATTTAATTAGAAGACATAACATTTTGTACCGTGAAATCAATACAGGGTGTAGCTTTCAAGGTGTGCATTTTTACGGAGGTAATTAAGTCCCTTAAAACTGGTTACGAATCAATGAAAAAGGGACAATCAAAATTTCAAATGAGTTTCATTACAGGCTACTTTTTGTCACATATTTTTCTGTCTCTGGTGTCCCCGAGCGCGAGCGTGGTGAGTGGAGCGTGGTGGAGTGGCCCATGCAAGCGTCACAGAAAAGACAGATCACTATACTTAATTTAATATGGGACAGAAAAATTATGTTAATTACTTCAATTTAATTTTAATCATGATTGTGATCAATTATTCGTAGTAGGGGAAAGGTGTACGAGATGATCCCCTTAAGGGAAAATGCTCGTAGTTTAAATGATATTCATGTGAATGTAGATGTAAAAGCATTTTATGATAGCTAATTTATCTGTCTACCGGTTTTCAGACTCAAAATGTTTAATTTGTTGATATTTCATTATTTTATTTAACTTTTTTAAAACCCACCCAAGGTCTCTAAGATGATCCCTTGGGAATGGGCAAAATGATTTTACCCCTAGTTTCGGAAAGTTTTTGGTTTTGGTATAACTAAATGAAAAGAGCAACTCTTTTTAAAGTTACAAATGTATATTTATGTAACCTTTGGTATAAAAAACAGCAGTTATTGGACTTTGAACTTTACCTATGCTGATAATCAACCTTTCCTTAGGTCAAAGTCACCAAATTTAAGTTTTTATCACACCAATTTACTCGACTCTCACATCGCCATCTTAAATTGCATGATGCGAGTGGTATAGGTGGTGTTAATAGTTTAGCTGCAATTGAAAAGGATCATCTTACCTCAAGGGATCATCTCGAACACCTTTCCACAAATGTTGCATACCTTGAAAGTTACACCCCGTATAAATACCTAGCTACTCATACGACGTTAATGTTTTATTTAAGTTCGAAACATAAACACAGCTGGGATATGAAACGTAGATATTATTACTCATGTTTGATCGGTGTTGCGACATTTTCTATTTACTTTTTAATGAGTTTCGACGATTCCACAACTTCGTGTGATTTGAAACCAATCAAACTTTTTCGTGTTAGCCGACAGCTCTACAGCATCTCAACATAATTACCTTAGCTATAAACAAATCTCATTTTATAGTAGAAATAAGGCAAATATATATAATATTAAGGCGCAATAGCAGGACGAAATACCTTGGAGGCATCTTTTATTTATAATTTTTCGACTAGATTTATAAAATATAACGAAACCAAAGTCATACCTCAGTTATCTTGGATAGTTTATCAAGTGAAATCATAAATTGAATACACGATTGGAATTACTTTCCTCGATAGAAAATCGTCACAAAGATGGCGTATTTTAATGTAGTTTTAATCATTTTTATCGTTTTAAAAGAACTTAAAATAGTTTCAGATTTTTGGTTTTTATACTCACATATTCACCATTAGCTTATCTAGTGACACTTTAAAAAAAGTCTATCAAAGCTACTTTTGTTAATTCTGTTGAATCGAGAATACGGCACAAGCACGCACTTTTCGGAGGGCTGTGCAATCGCGTTTCTCATAGAAAATATTCGTCTGAACCTATGGCCCCTTAAAGGGATATTACCGTAGGCGCGCTCCATACAAACGAAGTATGGTTACATTTTCAATACTAACCAATTAAAGTCAATGAAATTTTTAGACACGATCTAGAAACCAATATCTGTGCTTTACATTTGTCAGATTACCGTTAAAATATATTGTTTCAAAGTTATCGTGGCTCAAAATTTCCATACAATTCTTAAATTAATCCTAGTATTGAAACTATATATTTTAACGGAAATCTGACAAATTTAAAGCAGAGATATTGGTTTCTAGATTGGTTTAAAAATTTGCTGTTTCATACAAAACTGCAGTACCTACTCGAGTCAAATGCATGGGATAGCAGACGTTTCGACGTAACTAGTGAAAGTTGTTCAGTTTGACAATCGGAATTATTACTTAGTAATCTTAAAATATTACTAGGGTGTTTTATACAGATTTCAACTCAATATGCTGACGGATTTTTAAGGGGATGCTCAGACCATCAAACTGAACAACTGACACCAACAACCAAACCGCAAACAAAAATTAGCTGTCTCATACATTTGGAGTAATATGCTAACAGTTTTTTAAGAGGATGATCAGACAATCAAACTGAACCACTTTCTCTAAGGACCAATGTGGAAATCGCGAGAAAAGAATCTTCTGTTCCATACAAAACGGGATTTCCTACTCGACCCAAATGATGAGACAGGATGATATTTTACTCGCGTTTTTATGTTGGTCCCATAGAGAACGTTATTCAGTTTAATGGTCTGATCATTCCCTTAAAAAACCGTCAGCATATTAAGAAGGAGTGGCGGTCCAGTGACGAGTAACCTTGCCTGCCGTGCAGGAAGCGATGGTTCGATCCCCGTCCAGGCCGACTCGTACGAATGAGTTTTTTTCGGAATTCATGTACTATTGGTAACTCCATTGGCTTTTCGGTGAAGGAAAACATCGTGAGGAAACCTGCATGCTTCAATTTCGAAGCGTGTATTGCACCCACTGTCCATTATAAGTGGCGACGGGCTCACTTCCCGTCACACTAGACAGAGTTTCGGTTTCGGTACTACCAGTGAAACGTGAACGTTCTGATGTTTCAGAATATCTCTGACTACCCCCTTGGGGAATATATTCGTGAGCCCATGATGTGCTATACTATGCTATGATATGCTATGCTGTATGTTTAGACGACAAGCGCAAAACCCACTGGATGCATAGAACCACAACTCCTAATTCAATCGCGATCGAGATGCACCATCCAAACCGTATTATTAGTAACGTGACCAGCAGCTTTGATCTTGGATTACCAGTGCGCGAGCTCCCTTAGAAGATTCTTTCATACTTTAAAGATGCACTTTCCCCCATTTTAAAAAGTTTCTTCAAATATATCTTCCTAGTTTGTGGTCCACTCCATTTTGCAGTAAAGCGAACAAGAGGCACCTTTGCAATCATTTATGAGGCACAACTCAATACTTGATTGATAGAATTCGCCTGCCTCTTTGAATGTCCATTGTGGTCACGTAGGACTGAGGCTCTCGCATTTGCGCGTGTTGACGTGAATAGGCGCCCGTCGCATCGTGGCAGGCTAGGCTGGCTAGTGCAGTCGAATGTGCCAGGGTTGTCAGACTGTCCAATTCGTAGGTCCGGATATTCGATTTAAGCAAATTGACCAGTTAAATAGCCATCTCATCGAATGTCAATTGTGATCGTGTAGAATCGTAGGTTTGGATTCGTTGCTGACAAGAAGACGACCGACATTTAGAGGTACTTGATTTAGAATTAGTCTGAATCAGGGTTTCTCAAACTTAAAGCCTTAAGTACCCCTATTAAATAACACGAAAGACTGCCTTACAAAAATAAGAAAAACCGGCCAAGTGCGAGTCGGACTCGCGCACCAAGGTTTCCATGCCACCACACAATATATTTGTTTAGTGTTATACAACGTGTTAATGAATAAGCGCAAAACCTCATACACCCCAATTGATTTATAACAAAATAATAAGATTGAAACTGTAATTTCATTATTTTGATAGTTAACATTTAAAGTTATTCGCATTTTAAGTTTTGAGGCAAAAATGATTTGTTATCATTTCAGCAATTAATGAAAGCGCTATCATGCTCATGGATACATTTTAAGAATCTTGTTTAGGTAATAAGTAGGGCGAGTGTGCCTGTGCGGTGGGTTGAAATCGAGTTCACTAAATTTTAAATCTTACAATCAAATTAATTAATATTTTTTTAAAAATTACCTATGTTGAAACCATGATAATTCCATTCTGCTCTCGATTCTAAACAAACTACTTTCTAGTTTTGCGTTAATTCATTAACACGTTGTATATTTACCAAAACATATTTTTTCTTTCATTCAGTTCAGGAACCTTAGCGCGAGGCCGACTCACACTTTGACGGTTTTTATTATTTACTATTTTACTTGAGAGTTCGCACTATAATTACACTAAGTTTAACGCTTGTATGTATTGCCGCTAGACCTGTACTTTTTCGCAAATTGTGAAAATATTATGTAAAATATTTTAATGTAAATCTTTCCGTGTACAACCCACGGGTTAGTCCACTCTGATCACGCGATCTGTCCAACTGGCGTACCCCTAGAGGTACGCGTACCCCACTTTGAGAAACCCTGGTCTGAAAGATCCAAATTTTTGATAAAAATATTGTCTAAAACTTCAGTCTCAATTAAAAAAACTATGTAAACAAAAATTATCGTGATAAACAGTCATTCTATACACAAAATTGATTCAAGATAACAATTTCCTATCATAATTAGACCAACTTCGGCAGATGGAAACGTCACATTGCGTACTAATCTATTCTACTCTTGTCTAGTCACTAGTTACTTGGTCGTCTAACAATCATAATTTCCCGTATAGGTATTTTGTTTTTTTACTCCGATTACATATCATCCTATCACCCTTTGTCCACACCGGTCGGCCGGTATGGGTATATCGATTATTTTGACAACCCTATGTATCTCTTGTAGAGATCCGAACTTCATTCCACCAAATCTAGCTCCAGTACCAACTGTGGAAGGAAATGAGATTGTTCCTATGTTTCACTCAATTTTGTAGTATTCAAACATTAGATCTGTCTATGATGAAGTATTCAACTGTAGACAACTGAATCTATTGTTATGTACAAGTTTTGTGTAACTTGAAATGTGAGAACTAGTTTTGTTATCATAACATAAACTGTTGTATTCTCTTTTTCGGTATGTTGGTTTTATATTGGATTTAGTACCCGGTTACCCGGCTACGAATGTATGGGCCTAAATACCCTACGAGTAAATTTCGCTGGTGTACAGTCAACCAATTTGAAATGTAAGCCACCGTAGAAAGTTTCACAATAACTTACCGTCAGTTGCAGAAACGCTCATTAAAGTTAATCCTGCATTAAATCTCTTGCTGTCACTTTTTGTCTTGTTGACGTAGTAAAAGCTAGCAAGAGATTTAATTGAGGATAAGCTTTAATTAGTGTTTCTGCAACTGAGTGTCAGTGACGTTAATACACGTCATTGTTGTGCCAAGGTTCTAGCATGGCCAACATATAAAATTGATTGACTTTAAGTGTGAAATCTTCCATAACATACAGTACAGTTTAAATGTAGCCTGTACATATTAGTTTCTAGTTTTATATTATGTATTGTGAAGAAATAGGTCTTGTACAAACTCGCTATATTAATACATCGATATAAACTAAATAGGTATCAAATTGATGTCTAAAGTAGGAACGAAGTGGAAAATATATAGAGTTAGGTTAACTTTGATAAAGATTATAATATATTAGCGATTATACACCTAGTATAACGAGTTCAGAACTTCCCCTGGGGCTAATAATTATAGTTAAAAGCGTCGGTGGGCCTCGGTTACATTTTATAAAGTCCGCAGACGAAATAACGATTATGGAACATTCGCGGGCAAGCGAGCGGCTTGTTGACGTAGTAAAAGCTAGCAAGAGATTTAATTGAGGATAAGCTTTAATTAGTGTTTCTGCAACTGAGTGTCAGTGACGTTAATACACGTCATTGTTGTGCCAAGGTTCTAGCATGGCCAACATATAAAATTGATTGACTTTAAGTGTGAAATCTTCCATAACATACAGTACAGTTTAAATGTAGCCTGTACATATTAGTTTCTAGTTTTATATTATGTATTGTGAAGAAATAGGTCTTGTACAAACTCGCTATATTAATACATCGATATAAACTAAATAGGTATCAAATTGATGTCTAAAGTAGGAACGAAGTGGAAAATATATAGAGTTAGGTTAACTTTGATAAAGATTATAATATATTAGCGATTATACACCTAGTATAACGAGTTCAGAACTTCCCCTGGGGCTAATAATTATAGTTAAAAGCGTCGGTGGGCCTCGGTTACATTTTATAAAGTCCGCAGACGAAATAACGATTATGGAACATTCGCGGGCAAGCGAGCGGCTTACCGACCCGACCGCTTAACTTTGTAAGTCTGCCAGACCCACAATTACTTCCAGGATCGCTTAATAAGGAAACCTGGGAAACATTGAGGGGATTTTTAAGATTTCCCTTCACAATTGTCTACTTTCATAAATGAACTTCGTTACACGTATACGCTCTTGCGTTAATCCTCTCAATAAAGGTAACAGTGCGTTCAGTTATTGGAATTGCTTTAACGAAAATACTGTTGCTGCTGTGCTGAGCTTTTACCTTTTACAGTAGCATTTATACAAATCCCTTTTGGATTATTTTCGAGATTGGTGCAATAAAATGTAGTTTCAATGCTACAATTTAGTCGGCTTAATGATCTTATCAAACTTGATGGTTGTTCAATGAAATCTTATGAAGTAGAGGCCAGAGGTAGACATTGATTGTCTGGAGACAACCCCTCGTGCTAACGAGCTAGTCGCAACCCCCCTTTGTGTTGCTTGCCGCCGCAACGCCTCCGCCTGTGCCCGTGGCCGTGCCCTGCCACTTGCACTTTGGTGGTCAGCTTAGATTTTAACCTTTAACTTGGCGGTTAATTTGCTTTGAAACAATGCAGCAGAGAATATCAAAATAAACTGCTATCTTTATAAAACGTATAAGTAGCTCTATTTTTACCCGCCTCCTTACGCAATCAGCTCTATAGTACCTATAGATGTGTTGAGAATTATAGAGATTGTTTTTCTTTTTCAGTTAATATTTTTTTACGCAGTAAGGATCTTTGTTTTTATTAATAATTTATTATTAATTTAAGTCTTCATAGTTAGATACCCTTCTGCTAAATATATTTTTCAAGAAACGAGAATAGAGAAGCTTCTTAAGTGCCCGTGATCCCTTTAAATCGAGACTCAACTCTCATGTGGACCAAAATAATGTCCGACCGTCGAGTGCAGTTTTCATTGTCCCACAAGAATGCCGCTTTATTGCCTGAGAAACCAAATAACTTCCCTTTATGTCAGTTTTATATCAAGACGCTTATTGCGGCGGGAGGCCCCTTACCACGTACTCGATACCAATGGATATTCGATTTACATAATATCTGTATTCTACCTTAGGTATATCATCTATTTATAAATATTCAAACGGTTGAAAGTAAGTTTCGTTTATTTACTTTACAGGTATTGTCAATTTAACAATAATAATTTGGCTGTTCTGTATTTTAGTTATTTTTTTAAATTATGTACTCTACAAGTACCCTCTTTGTTTTGTATTAAACTGTGCCTTAACACTCGGTTAGGGGATAAGTTTGTAGATTTGATCAGATTAGCACAGGAACAAGTCAGATGTGAGATTTTGAGAGTTTTTTAATTTATCATAATATAGCTGTGTTAGTGAAACACTATCAATACGGTATACATTTTCTTTCAATAGTTGTAGCCCATATTTCCTAAACCCTGAAGCTTTTGAAGAAAAACCGGACATTTGGAACAAATATGTAATATATTTGACTACCAATGTATTTCGTATCGTGTGCACTCCTGTGCATTGTGAAGAAGCAGGATGAAATGAGGCGTGGTGGGAAGCGTACGGCGCAACTACCGGAAGTAATGTCAAAGCTTTCATTGTTTCTGAGCGACCGGCGCGCGCGCCGCCATGCCCGCCTCCACGAAATGAACATTCTTTCCTGCATTGTGCACTGATTTTAATTGAACGGAGCTAATGGACCGTCCACAATACGTTTGTCTCCCTTTTGTTTAACTGTATTGATTTATTTTATTGTCATTATATTCATACCGGAGAGTGAAAGATATTTTAAATTTACCTGTAATATTTACAGCAGATTTCAAAACAATATAAGCTCGTAAGTTTACCGCCAGAGAAAAATTACTTATTCATTGAATCGTCTCCCGAGTTCTTATATGACAGTCAATTTATTTACCCCTTCATAAAAGTTGTTGGGCTCTAAAAGTTTTTACTTTATATATGGATTTTAGGCCAATAAAGTTCTACGTTACCGGTACTCGTCTATGGAGAGGTAACCGTTTTAGTAACATTTTGTCTTTTGTGTTCCCTGGTTCGCGTTTGCTGCCAGTGGTCCCACCGCTTGATTCTACTAGTAGTAGGTACCAATGGGCATTCTTTTCATTATTTACAGTTTGATAGGCACGTTGGTTTCCATTAGCGCAGTTAGATGGCAGCGCGTACCTATTCGTAAAACGAAGTCAGGGGTTTATTGACGTGGCTTGAAAATAAAGTGGCAGCAATATCAAGCCTCCATCCACCAGCACTGGGCCAGTGTGGTGGAGTATGACCAACCCCTCTTTGGTTTTGTGTACTACTCTGTCAGTAAGCTCATCAACATGTCCTCGCTTCTTGTCTCAGATCAAGCATGTCTGTGATCCTTTATCTATTTACTGGGGAAGTCGACCCAATTTAGCCTCAAACCCGCCATTACCCGGGACTCAGGGCCCCTTCGACAGCACAATAAAAATGATTTATAGAGCGACGAGATCGCCTGCTCAAGAATATAATACGACTTTATTTATTGCCAGCGAAACTGATAATAAACATCTGGCTCTGATTTATATTTAAAGAACTATTCAGAGGGAACAAGAACTTTAGCTGTAGATACTTAAATAACGTAAATACTCTTTCCGTTTGATCTGTTTTGTGGTTCGTTATTTTATTTACGAGATTGAGTCGTACTTTAATATTTTATATTGGTTTTTCAAGTACTTATTTTGTTATTGAGGCATTACTTTGAGATAGAACGTAGCATAAATAAACGTTAGCTTTTATGTGCTTAATTTTGTGAGATAGTTGGTCGGCAAAGTGTATGGAGCGACGTGTGGTGTGTGGCTCGACGTATTATTGGCCACATATTTGCGGGAAGGCAGCCGGCTCGCTTACTGAACAAACTAATCTGAAAATTACACGCACCCCATCCCCGCGCTCCCCTCGCTACGACCCTTCAACCGGAAAAGTGGACAAAACATTGACAAAATGCTACTTTTCCTCATAATGAGATTGAAGTAGTATTTTTAGGACAGTTTTTGTACAGAAAAAATTGTAATTCCTTGACGGTCACTGCTCTTGTCGATAGTTGAGCATTCTAATCACGAGATGTATCCTCGGTTTTCAGACGTAGACGTATGAAACAATATACCGACATGAAACAAAAATCAGTTTAGTTATTTAATAAATAAACACACGGTACCTTACCTAGTATATTAATTTGGTAGGCGACTGAATAGCAAGCCACCACTGCTGTCATAATCTGTTTTCTTTTCTCATAAAATATTTACGTAATAAAATCCGATAAACGTTCCCACAAAGTAGAAAATCCTTCGCTATGAGGTCGAGACATTAATTTGAAGCAAGCAATAAAGGGGCAGCGAGATGTCTTCATCGCGGCGCGGCACGGGCGGGCGCGGCAGACGAAGGCGCGGGCCAGAGCGCCGCGGTGACGCTCTTAACCGCCGCTCTATAAATTTTCACAGGAAAAACTCTCCCCACATCTAGCCACGGCAAAATAAACCTTTCCGAGACCGTCTAAAACACATCGTGGAGCTCAAACTACACGAGAGAGATGTGCACTTTCGTAAATGACGGTAAACGAGGAAATAATTTACTTTGATATGATTCTCCTTCCGTGAGAGTCGGCCACGTAAAATGCGAACCTAACTCCTTCGTAGAAGGTTCTAAATCAGACGGCGGGCGTGGAAGTTAAATACAATTTTTGGCAATTGATTTTAGCTGGGAGATTAACGCCGTGGCTTTAACCTCGCTGTCGTAAAATGTAAGCGAGCCTTATTCAATTAAATTTGGCGTCGTTATAACGATCTCAGCCGGCTGATTTAAGCGGAGAAGGACGCGGTGACAGACAGACATTTACCATTCACAATTTTTAATTTAAACGTCGCTCGGTGACAACAATTATTTCTTTCGATTAACTTTAATTTGAAGCTTGCTATTCCCACATGAATATTGATTAGATTGGACTATGACTATGGTTAATTGTGTTGATTAACATAACACCTGGTGATAGGAATACCCATCCAGCACACAAACCGCATTCCCACAACATCACAAACAAGGATTATCTAATCGAGCGGGTTTAATAAAATATAGGTAAGTATTTATAATTTGGTACTCTACTAAAAGATATGCCGACCGATTTTATTTAAATACGGCATACTTATTGACTACTAACCATGTTTTTTATTCCTAGAAAAATGTTAAGGATGTATGAAACGAAACAACTTTCCCTAACCCGAAACATGGGTTGAGAAACGAGAAAAATGGTTGGACCTTCATACAAAAGTGTGGCTCAGCCGAACGATTTTCTAGGGGAGTCCGAAAAATTTTCTCGTTTTTCGAAACAAATCGAAAAGAATTTCTTTCTATTTAACTACCACATTTCTTTTTTTGGGTTACTGCTATTTGTCTTCATGCCAATTTTCGACACAACAGTTATAATATTATAAAGACTGAATCGAGTAATTGAGCGGGGCGTACAGACAGACAGACAGATAGACAGAATGGACAAAAGTACAAGGGTTCCTAGTTTGAATGCGGAACCCTAAACAGAACTCAATGTATGACCTTCATTTAAAATAATTAAAAATAAAGTGCCATAAACTTAAACACTTTCAATATCAGAATTTATCTGAATATTTTTAGAAAATATATAAACACAAGAGAGAGACGTAACATACTATTTCAATTTCAAGAGCATTAAGAGCAAAAACACTAGTTTCTTTACTTAATTTTAGTTGGCGTCAGAATATTATGGATCTGAAATAATTGACATATATCACGATTAAACCGGAAGCGAGGGTAAAGTTTTATGTAACGGAACCAATTAGTCACGTCTTCCTTTAATCGATGTTACAAAGTCACTATTCTAGTTTGGAAACTATGAGGGGTTGATCAAGCGATAGATGCGTCACTTAAAATATGGTTCCTACCTTACAACATAAATTCAATTTTCTCCTAGCTTAGTATTGAGATTAAAATTCCCTTAAAATCTTGAGAGCGGAGTAGCGGATCTTGAAAGCCAAAACCATTCTGGCACCTTGAAATAACATTACGCCATTACACAAGGGGTATTTATCCTCGTGAGAAAAAAGGAGTGTTGATTTAGAACGGCCACTATCCACATTCGAAATCGTCGACACTTTATATCGTCTTTAAATCGCTGTCGAAGTGAATGTCGCTGTCGTACGTATTATTATATCGAAATAATATAATATCTATGTAGAAAAACCCTGCTACGATACCCACGTGTCAAAACAACAGAAGACGTTTCAAACTCATATTTTGTCGAATACCAATCACCTGGTTTCATAGCATGAGCGCTGTGTAGTATCAAACAATTGTTGTAATTTGTGGACAGGGCGGGGCTATTTCTAATCGATTTCGATTGTGACCGGCTTGCACGTACCTCCGTACAACCGTACCATAATAGTTGCATGATACTGATACTCGTAGGCAGGGAGCCTCCTTTACTACGATACGAATTTCTCCCGTAGCCAGGTAATAGCCCATCGCTGAGCTTATTACACGACGCCATCTATTGAGAACGGCTTTACAGGGAAATCCCAAATAGGTTGTAGTCTAGCCTGAACTTAATATTACAGCGTATTTTCAACTTTTATAACATTATTACTGTTTTAAGAGAGGCTTACATTACTACTACTACAATAGCTCTTAGTTTCTTTTTAGTTTATTGGATTTATACCTATGTAGATAATAACAGATTTATTCCGAAAAAAAATTTCACATTGGCTGTTAATTAAACCTTTCAAAAACACGATTCGATCTAATTAAATTACTTTGTGTTATAAATTCTTCTCATACTTCCAGCGAACTTTGATGTAAAAAATTCGGAAAAAATATCGTGAAACGTAGCATTCCTTCACTAGCGTAACGGCTTAGGTTTCGAACAATTTGTGACTTAATAAGCGCAGTAAAAGGAGACCAAATACTAATTAAAGTGTTGCAAAGTTCGGCAGTTGTGGCGCATGCGGTCGGGCGACAGCATCTCCCTGCAAACTTTTATCCCTGATGGGACCGGAACCAACTTGGAAACTAAGGAAATGGCTCCCGCAGACGACCACTTAACTTGACGTATGCTGTGATAGATTGCAGGGCTGTTTGTGCACTAAGGATTAAAAGTAAATTAAAGAGTGCGGTAGCCTCTAGATCGCCGTTGGCTAAGGAGCAAGAGGCGTTCTGCATATTATACGTGGCGGGGTGGAGACCGGACACAATTACAGACGGCAATCGTTCCTGACTGCTCGTGAAGGTATAACCTTTTATCCGTAATGGAGCAGCTCTCTTATTATTGTGGCCGGACGGTGACAATACTCTGTGATATTTGTGGCAGTTTGCAGAACGCTCTTTAAGTAAACTCAAAAGCGTTCACGTTTCGCTTGAATGTAAAGGTATTTACTTAAGTTATTATATTTACCCGGCAAACGGCTAATTAACAGGATCACTGAATGTACCTACTGATTACCTAAAACAAAAACCTATCAAAATGAATAAACGCAGGGATATGAGAAAAAACAGATATTTGGTCAAATCCCTAAGTGATTTGATAAATCAAGGAGGATGTTAAAATAACAACACTACGATTTTATCATTTTCCTTTGAAATACCATAGAATATATATCACGTTATACAAATGACATGTTAATTTCGTCCTAACCCGTTTTAAGATAATGATGAAATCACTAGTAGGGAAATGATAAAATCATTTGTTGTTATTTTAACATCCTCCGTGATTTGATAAAATCACTTAGGGATTTTAGCAAAACTCTGTTTTTATCATATGCCTGCGTCAAATATAATAATTTAAATAAAACCTACTACAACAAATACACCATACTGAGAACCTAGTCATACTCTACACATTAGTGTATTAGTATATACACTTAAATGGTCATACATACTACAGGGTGTTACGGTAAACAGGTGCATTACTTTGAGGGGTGATTGTACCCATGATACTGAACAACTTCACCTAAGAAACCTTTAGGAAATTCGCAAAAAAAAACTTTCCATACTATATACAATCAGCTGATCGAACGTTTGTAGGAAAAGTAGATTTTTTTTCTCGAATTTCCTATAGATTTCTTACGGAAAGTGGTTCAGTATCATGGGTAGAATCCCCCCTTAAAGTAATACAACTGTTTACCCTAAGACCTCGTATAGTTTATTATTTATTGACGAAGTCCAAAAGTTATTAACGTTTTCGTAAGTCGTCCGTACCTTGAGACCACGTGTTTAGATATGTACTACCTATATTATTTCTTATCAAATCCTACAATACTTGTACACCACAACACAATACATACTATAATCCAATCCTAAATACGATCATTGTCAGTTTCGATTCGATATCAATCAAATAAAATCACTACCTTAAAAAAAGTCTGTGAGACAATCGAACGTAACTCAATTTTATTCTAAGGCACGATCCACTATCCTAGTTTTATTGTAGTGGCCCCTCATGTGGAAGCCAATACACATCGCGCGGAGTGGTTAATGCGCCGACCGTAATATCAATAAAGAGGGGGAGCTAAAGGGTGGAACACCTGTCTCCTCCTCCACTCCTCCAATCCCCTCCGTGTCGACTTTCCTCCGATACTTAAAATATGGCGCGTCATCTTCGCGGCTCAGGTAACTCGTTTGTACAACGAGATTTGTTCCTCGGTTGTTTCGCGAATATCATTTTTGTAATGCGAGACTTTGACAATTGCCTTAGTGAAGGGCTCGATTGCAACCCGGTTCGGAAACAAAGTGCATATTTGCAATGTATTATTGGTATACACAGGGGCCTTCTTAATATGCTTACACTTTTTTAAAGGGATGATCAGGAGACAGATTGCGCTAATTTAAAACATCGAAGTTCTATTCTTATCCAATTTCAGTTCTAATCACATTGCAATCCAATTACTGTTCTACTGTACTGAATTTCACATCGCGCTAAACTCTATGTAACTGACGATTGCAGCCCAGACCATCAAACTGAACTAATTTCTCTGTCTGACCAACATCTAAATAGCGAAATAAAAATCAGCTGTCCCATACATTTGGCTCGAGTCGGTTTGCAGTTTTGTATGGAGCAGCTGTATTTTTTACGGGATTTTAATGTTGGTCCTATAGAAAAAGATGTTCAGTTTGATGGTCTGATCATCCTCTTAAAAGAGTATCTTCATATTAAGAAGTACCCTATATTATAATTTTACGTATTACACACTTTGGACTATTCAGGGTGTAGGGGAAGCCAGGCAAATACTGAAACGGTTAATTCAGATCATCAAACTGAACAGCTTTCACTATGGTACCAATCTCAGGAAACGCAATAAAAAAATCTGCTGTTCCAAAAAAAACTGTACCTACCCGTATCAAATTTATAAAACAGCTGATCTATTTTCCCATTTCCTGAGGTTGGCTCCATTGTGAAAGTTGTTCGGTTTGATGGTCGGAATTCAATGTTTCAGCATTTGCCTGACTGCCCTAACGTCCTGTATAATGTCTTTTTATTGTTGTTTGTTCAACTGAAATTCAACTCAAATCAACTTCATAGAATATGCGTTATTACGGCGGATTTATTAAAAAATAATAAAATATTCAAAAAGTTAAAAATTAAGGGGGGTCCTCATACAAGAAACTAGTTCTTATCAACATTTTTTCTTCTCGCTCTATCGTATAAACGGCAATACATACAAGCGTCAAATTTGGTTGCGATTATAGAGCAAACTCTACAGTATAACAACAAATAATAAAAACCGGCCAAGTGCGAGTCGGTCTCGTGTTAAAAAAGACAGGACAAAAAAAACATTGTTATTAATATGTTGGTGGTGTGGTCGGAACCCTCGGTGCGCGAGTAGGCCGATTCGCACTTGACCGGTTTTATTATTTATTACGGAAACCAGACAGCAACTTCACAAACATTATATAACCTTATGACCGAAACTGGATTCGAACTCGTACCTCTGGATTGGCAGTTCCCCCTGTTAACAACTCACTAACAGTGTGTGAAACTGCTAGTGAGTTGTTATCGTCGATAATAAATGCTTACTTTTTGATTAGGTCGATCAAAATCTTCAATGAATAATTTGGCTGAACAACGAGAGAATGATATTACTTTATTCCCCCATTCCCCCGTTCTATTTCCTATTTGTTCCCACGCCTGTATTGATTGCCTATTTAAATATGTGTCAGAGATTTCTCCCCCTATAAAAAGGGTGATAAAAGCCTCCAATGTCAACACGATGTACAAAAGTAATCTCAACAGTTTTCTTCTTTCCCCATTCTTTTCCCGGTGCCGCCAAATTTTTGCGGTTGTTGAACTGTACAGAGTATTTTAAAGTTCACCAACATTTTAAAAATGTTTCATTGTCTTTATAGGAAAAAATGTTTACTGCTGTGGTGGAAAATACAGGGTTATTATTATAATGCTGATGGTTTTTAGGATATCGTGCCCAAAGGGTGAAAACTGGACCCTATTACTAAGCCTACGTTGTCCGTCCGTCCGTTATGCGTTATTACGGCGGATTTGTTAAGAGGATATGTGAAAAAAATTGGATTCTTCAAAGCATCAGATATCATGAAGTACTAACAGTAGGAGTATGATTTCAGGATATGTGTAAATTGAACATATTATTAAAATTTTGATTGCCGCCAAAACACGATTAAGACAAATTTTCTCGATAGAAAAACAAGCCAAAGTAGCCTCCGTCTTTATCTATAAACGCTTGGAACTGCTAAACGGTGAATAATAGAAACACGAGACTTGATTTAAAAAATAGAGATTGATATTTTATAAATTTTGATTGCAGCAGAAATTAACTTACATAAATAGTAAAATCACAACTAAATAAAGTTTGTTTTGGCGCTTACGTCGTTTTATTTAGTCAGGCGCGCGCGCCGCCCCATCTCTTTCTCTCGCATCAGGCAGTAATATAAGCTATCACAATCTATTAAAAAGCTCAGTCGGCTGTGGCCTTTGCCCGCGTCAGACCTGCGTTCGCATGCACAATTTCCGAATTACGATTAATTATCCAGCTTACGTGTAAATATTATAGTGTAATATATTAAATACAATCTAAAATAAATTCGAGGCCATAGCAGCTTCACATTTAAGAGAATATAATTCGGAGCGCGCTCCATACAAACGAAGTCTGGTGATATTTTCAATATTAACCAATTAAGGTCAATGAAATTTTTCAGAAAAAATCTAAAAACTAATCTCTATGCTTGTATGAAGTCAGATTTTCGTTAAAATGTATAGTTTTAAAATTACAATACCTCAAAGATTTCCATACAAATATTAAATTAATTCTAGCATTAAAACTGTATATTTTAACGAAAATCTGACTTCATACAAGCATAGAGATTAGTTTCTAGATTGTTTCTGCAAATTTTTCATTTACTGATTGGTTAGTATTGAAAATATCACCAGACTTCGTTTGTATGCAGCGCGCATTTACGCATTCGGAATAAACTTCTCTTAAGTATATTTCTCACTCAAATATGTATAGCAGTTTTTTTGGACTTCATAGATCAAGAGCTAGCTGTTATTATCTTTAAGTCGTCGTAATTTTCGGTTTTACTATCTTGTTTTTCAATTTCTTCAAATAATTAAATTTATTTGTCATAATGGAATCTGGTTATAAACGTATTTATGAACCGTTGTCAGTATTTTTACCGAGTTGAAGGATTCTATTGCTCCGGAACATCTTGCCTGGTATGAGAGTTTGAAAACTCTGTGGCCCTTAATTGTATGGGTAGTCAGTATGGTGAGCCAGGCTGAAGGGCAGGGTAGGGAAGGCGAGTGGTCGCAGAGAGTTTCTTCTTCCAAGTTGTTTCTTTCTTGAGTGCTGGATCCGGAATGAATCTACGCCGATTTGGCGCCATTTTATATCATTTTCAAGCGACCACCCCTCCTTACCCCGCACTCTTGCCCTGAATACAAATCTCTTTATTTCTCATACAATCTTAATTTCTACGCTTACAAACCAATATAATTATATAGTTAAGATACTTATTTTCTTATTCTAAAAATAGCAGGTGCATCATCCGCCGGTGCATAACAGAGTCCAGAACGAAAAGGAAAGGTACAATATTTATATGACCCCGGCCCCCGCTTCCTCATAACACAGGTTCCGGACGCCGGGGCCCGTCTCGCTCTGACAGAGATGGAGCGTTCTGTCTCTTTCTAACAATTATTTCTAATAGGATTCTACCCCTTCTAATGAGGTAGTGAAGCTTATTGGCATAACTTCTAATTGGAATTTATAAGTTCTAACTCGATTCTAATTGTTTTATTTACTTGTGCTATGCGTTAATTTTATTAGGGAAGTGTACCTAATCTAATCTGGGGTAGAAATCACTAGAGAAATCGAATAAGAATCCTATTAGAACTATTCACATAACTTATGTGCTAAGCCCTAATTCCAATAAGAAAATTTTATTTATTGAAATGAACACTTAACCTAAACTTATCCTACTAGTATAAAAGGGTATATAAAACGAAATAAACAAAGTAATGTAAAAAACTATGTACAAAGGTAGTCAATTCAGGTTCTGTCGTGCACATTTCTCCCGCCGTCGCAGCTCTGCGATCCAACCTGTAGCACGACGATCCTCTTGGTCGGTCTCCGGAGGACATGCCCGTTGCTGGTTACGACGTCCACGATCCTCACCTCGCCGTCTCGCCCTGGGTAGACCGCGACGATCCTTCCTGTCGGCCATGTGTTGCGGGGCAGGGTGGGGTCGCAGACGAGTACCAGGTCGCCGATAGCCGCCTAGATCGCCGCCGGTGTTGGAGTAGAGGCTGGTACTCTTTGACCTGGCTCCAGAAGACGTCCGCCATCGTTGAGCGCGCTGCGCTTGCGCGCGGTGAGGTCGTTTGGGTCCCAACAGGATGTGGTTGGGTGTAAGCGCCTCCGGTTCTTCTGGGGTCACCGCCACGTGTGTGAGTGGGTGGGAGTTGACGGTGTTCTCCGCCTCGGCGAGCAGGGTGAGCAGTGTCTCGTCGCTAGGGTACTGCTCGTGGAGTTTGACGCGCAGTGCCTCCTTCACGGTGCGTACGATGCGCTCCCACGCCGCTCCATGAAGGGGGAGGCCGGGGGTACGTAGCGGCAGGTGATGCGCCGCGCCGTCGCCTCCTCGCAGACCGCCGCCAGCGCGGCCTTGGCGAGCTCCTTCTCCGCAGCCTTGAAGCACGTCGCGTTGTCACTCCATAGCTCCTTAGGCACTGCTCTTCGTGCCACGAACCTCCTCAGGTCGCCGGTCGCCGGAGACGTAGGCTTCGCTCTTCGTATCTTGCATAGTTGACAGTGTTTGATGACGTTCACGCACCGTCGGTCGTATCTTCAGTACCCATAGTCGCTGCTGTAGCTCATTCACGACGGTTTCGATACCGCCATTTGTAGTCGCTCGTGTACGTGTTGTATGTACCGTCGCGTGAAGTAGTGTTTCCCGTCGAGTACGGTCGGGCTCGCAGTGTCTTCAACGATGTCAGGTGCTACGTGGATTCTTCCTTTGAGCCATCTTCGCCGACGACCACTGATAGCGCCGACAGCTTGTCTCCCGGCTGAGGCGCCGCGCCGCTCCTTACTCGACGTAAATCTTCGGAAAGACAATCTTCTTGTACAGGTTTCCACCATAGTTTCTCAGCGCGAATGAGATAGTGCGTTTCGATACCGATGGTGTTGCTATCTCATTTCTTCACGTACGGTGTCTCGTTCTTGCGTGTTTTCTTATCAATCTTTGAATCAGAGTAGTTTTTATTGTTTTCTTTCGTTCGTTTGCGCTTCGTAGCTAATACTGTTTCATTTTTCTTCTTTCGACATAAATTGACGAACTGTAGCATGCGCACCGTAGCTCGTAGCAAAAGTGGGAACGACGAAAATCGCTCGATTCGAGGTAGGTGAGCGTGGTCAGATCGCTGGTGGGTGACGTGACAAGTCCCCTCTCTTCTCCTGTCTTCGGTGCTTCTGTCTTCGTCTCTTGTGGCCATTCTCGTTTGTGGTTTCGTAGGAAGCTCGGCCCGTTGTACCATCGGACCTCGCTCCCGCCGATAGAGACCGTGGCGCCGCCCGAGTTGGCGGAAAACTGCTGTACTACTGAATTTGTATTGGACACCCATCCGCATAGCTCGAAGCCGGCTTGCCGATGAATGTAGTCGACTGATTTCGATACTTCTTTGGCTTCTTTTTCGGTCGGAAAACTTGTTATGTAGTCGTCCATGTAGTGGTTCTTTTCAATGACTCGCGCGGCTGCCGGATACTTTTCTTTGAAGTCTGAAGCATTTCTATTCTTCACGGATAGCGCGGTGCATGGTGATGACATCGCGCCGAAGATCACTGAAGTCATGCGGTACTCTCGCGGTCGCTGGTTCACTCTCTCGTCGCCCCGCTATAGAAATCGTAGTGCCTCTCTGTCGTCCTCTTGAACTTATATTTGCATAAACATTAATTCCTTTATGTCAGCTGACACGGCGTGTTGGTGTTGACGAACTCGCATTACAACTCCCGGCAGAGATTGCAGCAAGTCTGGACCGCAGAGTAGCATATCGTTCAGGCTGCGTCCGGCTGTCTTCGCTGTGGCGTTGTGTACTACTCTTATCTTCGGTTTCGCGGGGTTAATGACCGCGAAGTGGGGTAGGTACCATGTTTTATTTGGCACCGGCGGTGTGGTAGCTTCCTCGGCGTAGCCCAAAGTGAAGAGGGTTTGCATTCTTTCTTCAT
This sequence comes from Agonopterix alstromeriana, assembly GCA_963924505.1. NCBI lineage: Eukaryota > Metazoa > Arthropoda > Insecta > Lepidoptera > Depressariidae > Agonopterix > Agonopterix alstromeriana. The sequence continues at coordinate 11,573,806 of OZ004667.1, forward strand.
ATTTCTTTTTCAGGTCTTCATCTCGGTCTAGTTTCTTCTCTAGGTTGTGCAGCCGTTTGAGTGAGTTTTTGTAGTTGTTCGGAATCTTCATGTCGTCTTCTTTCCATATAAGTATTGTTTTGAAGCGTCTGTCGGGCAGGCGGTGACTGGTTTCATTCAATATCTTCAATGCGCGCTGCTCAGGGTCACTATTCTGTACTCGTTTTTCTATCCCGATTGATTCAAACTCGAAATAATTCTTCATCATCTTCTTTCGTGTATAGTTATTGAAATTATGTATTTTCATTAATACCGCCAAATAATATTATACAGGGTGTAAGGAAAAGTATCATTTTACTATGGGAGCAAACCGTTATGGGAGTTACAACTCTTTGCGTTCTACCTATCTATCTCAAGAACGGTTAACTATTATAAATGACCAAATTTGAAGAAAATTTAAAGTTCTAAAATTTTTTTTAAAACTTCAAAGGTCATTTAGAGCATAGAAAAGAAGATATTTCCTAAAGACCTGTTTTTTGACATTTTACCTTGAATCTTTTGACCTGCATAAACGAGATTTTATGTGACATTTGACCTAACATATTGGATGTCATAACGATGATTTAAAGAAGTTTGTAGCTTATTATCTCTCAATCCGAGGTTGACCCTTTTTTTCACCTAATTTTCCTGGGGTACTAGGAGAAACCGTGATAATGAAAAACAAAACGGAACAAAACATTAAATTTGAAACGTAGGCAGGAACATACCAGAAGTATGAGAGAAAAGAAAAGGTAATAAGTTGTAAATAATTTTCCAGCACTCTGTTACCTAAACCTGCATATACGTTTAGCACCCTTGCTTGTGCTCGGGTGCTAACTTCACGCTGTGCAATAATGAACTACTTAAGTCACACTTATCGTAATGTACTAATGTAAATAAATGTTGATTTTAGGTCGTAAGATAAATATTATTAGTGATTTTGTAAATAAATGTTGATTTACCATTTTAAAATTCATTCATAACCTGTTATAATATCCTGCATCATCCTCATCCTTCAATGGTATGCCATGCATCTGAGGGATGCGAGATATTTTAGAATTACCTATGGATTTTAAAATAGGTTTATGAGTGTTATACAACTTCTCAACCTGAAAGTTCTTGTGGTATCGAGAATAACTGAGATTATTGCAGTATTACGAAACTTATTTTTTCACGTTCATCTTACATTTTTGTTGACGGCGTAAAATAACTTCCAGGTTTCATCTAGGTAGTCGGTATGTTTTGACCATAGAATGTTTTGACTTGTATTATATCAATTACAAGTACAAAATAAGAAGTTGAATTGATTTGATTACGGGTCCTAAAGACGTAAAGCCTAACCAAGAACCGAACCGAAGACCAACAGGTAGCTCTCGTACTATAAAGTAAAACAAAATCCTGTAATGATAGTTTTTTTCCTTCTAGATAGGTACAGTGATTTTCGGTATGATATTAATGAGTTTTAAGTTTTTTAAGTGAAATCAATTAAAGAGTATCGGTAGTTAGGTATTGTTTCTATCTATAAGTTGGTTGTCCGTAATTGATCCTGTAACAAATTAATAATTGATCAAGGAGGATAAATAGAACGATTCTTAATTATAATATATTGTGTTTTTTCAGACGACAAAAGGTACTAATAATATATTAACAGCGAAGCGTCTTCTACGCATTTTGAGTGATTTGATTTTCGCGGGCTAGTGCGCGACGACGTTCGGTAGCGGGGCGCGGGGCGCTTGCTGCGCTAAGCCACGCCCATTTCGCTTCAATTATTTTTCGACATAGGCCCTTAACAATAAAAATGACAAAAAGTTAAATATTAAGGGGACCCCCCTTAATTTTAACTTTTTGTCATTTTTATCACCTCATACAAGAAACTAGTTTTGATCAACGTTTTTTGTTTCTCGCTCTATCGTAAAAACGGTCGTACATACAAGCGTCAAACTTGGTGTGATTATAGAGCAAACTCTACAGTTATAACAACCAATAATAAAAGCCAGCCAAGTGTTAGTCGGTCTTCCACTAAAGGGCCAGGAGAAAAAAAAGATTTAAGTTGATATGTTGTGTGTTGGTATGGTATGGAACCCTCGGTGCGCGAGTAGCCCGACTCGCACTTAACCGATTTTTATTAGAATGAACGATTAGACAATTGCATCAAACAAAACAACTTATAAACTAAAGTTTCTCCCATCCCATCCCCCATAGAAAATTGCTTAGTTTGATGGTCTGATAATCCCCTTAAAAATTATAAGAAGAGTCTTCTCTTCTTATAATTTTATTTAACGTTTAGTAAGAAAACCAAAATTTGTTTTATTAACGATTCCAAAGGAAATTAAATTTGAATCTAAATATATTAAAATGATTGTTAGTGTACCTATATGTCTGAAGCTTGAAAAGACTTCAACACCGTTTAACCGATTGCGATGAAACTTTGGTGGGTTATTGTGCGCATGCCCGCGAAGGTTTATGATTTAAAAAAAATCTCACAAAAAAGAAACCTCATTGCAACGCATGCCAGGTACCGCTAAGTTTAGTATAAACGGGCAATATCTACCATCTAGGGTAACAGATAATGAGTAGCGATAGAATCAAGTATTCCGCCTGTGGCAGCTCTCTTGTCAACCCAGCGACACAAGCTCACGTCAGTGGCGGGAACAGGCGCCGCCACAACTAGGCCTCGACCGAGTTGGATACTGTTAGTGCTTGCTTTGTTTACATATTCTCCTATCGGTAAATCGCTTTTACACCTGTAGGTTTTATTCTGTTTTGTAGATAGCTGCGGCCGTAGAATAATGCGCGCGGTAAGACTATATCACGCCTCTTATCTCGTAGAAAGAGGGCTAAGACGCGATAGCGCTATATCTCGCTGCCATACTACGGCCGTTGGTCCGAAATTATTTCCTCTTTATACACACACGCATAAACTCAAGCCACAATCCTCTTCCTAGCAGTAAAAACATCGCTGTAATTACCTATAATCTATCCCTGTCGTGTATGAGTGAGTCGTAGCAAATAATTATGTTTATTAGAAGATTGTATAGACTGCGCAGGATTTATTCAAAGGGAGACTGTTAGTGTTAGCTTCACAAATGTAACAATCTTCTAATTTGACAATGTCATTGTGTCATGTCACTGGTCCTCTGCTGGAAGTAGTCAACCTCTTGCAAAATGTTACATCCAGTTCAGTGAATGCTATACACATTCTTGTTATTAATGTTATGTAGGTATGGTTGTAATATAACCTGATGTACCCCGAGTATTCTTCGCACTTAAAATCCTGGACATTTAATGGTTTCAGAACCGCTTCTCGTTCTTAATCTTACAATGTAAAGAAGACAAGTATTCATAAATTTCCACTTTTGCTATCAATATAAACGTTCGATTCGTTTCCTCGATATTTTGCTTATTGGTGATACTTGCATTATTGGTAGATAGTTCGATATTCAAGCATGTAGAACGTTCCGGATATTATGAGATATTTCTAGAAAGTAGAGAAGAAATAGCTCAATACATCTTCGGATCGTAGCCCATTATGATAGGTAACGTAAACGAGTCAAAATCTTTATGCATATTTTAAAACCTTGAAAATGAGATTTCCTTATCCCTCTATTAAATTACCATGAAATTTATCACGGCGTAATTAATCGCTAAATGCAAATGCTTAAAAATAACTCGGCAATATCCAATTTAAGTTTAATTTTCAAACCATAAATTCGGTTTAGCTCCCCGGAGCGGCGCGGGATTGAGTCTCTGACTCTCTGCGAAATTGCAGTGAACATTTTTATCCCTTTGTACTGTAGTTGGGTAAGAGGTCTTTGTAATTTGTAACTCGTTTTGATTGTGGACCGATGAAACGATGAAACGCAGCGCTCATTGCGGTCGAGGGACTGTCAAACGAAAACTTCCCGAATGTTTTCGTTTATTATTTATTATACTGTCCACTCTTCGCTTTTAAAATGAAATAAGTACAAAACATAAATCTTTAAAGGATAAATCATAAGTGACTGTGTGCAATTACATGCATTGCGGAACAAAACATTACCTAAAACTAAAGCTTTAGGACCTTTCGGTAACAAGGTATCATACCACACAAAACATACTCTTAAGAAAATATACCTACAAAGTCTTGTTTTTCGTACGAAATTAAATTTGTGCGTAAAATTTTCCCGGAAAGTAACTTTATTTGCCTACATCGCCGCTGTTTTCAACGTTTTTTCCACTTTTCTATGTCATTTGTTTTTTCATTTCCTTTAAATCTTATTTTATCTGACAATAAGAGAGTATATTGAACCGCAATACTTGCAATATTTAGTGTTGATTTCTCCTTCGCTGCTTTTCAGTGTGTATCTTCGAACCTTCTAAGAAGAACCTTTGATAAATGAACTTTGAAATTCGTGTGGAGTACAATAAAACTAACTAAAAAGTAAATTATTGACATCCATAGTAATCTGGAGAAGTTTAGAGGACAATGATGTATCTTTCTCTTTATGATTTTGTTTCAAGTAGATATGTGAACCTGATAACCTTACTCGTTAGATAGAATTATATAACGAGATCTATAGGACGATTAAACATTTATTTTAGATTGGGTAAACACCCACTCTAAAATAAATGTATAATCGTTCTTTTCAGTTCAACCAAACCAATGACTAATCGTTTATGGTAAAATAGTTGACGTAGTTTGCCATGATTGCGTTCATTTTACTAAAATTTTGGCTGACTTATTCAATTTATAAATAATTCCTACTTTAGAATCTCAACCTTTAAAAAGATTTTTTAGAAAGTTCCTAAGTAGATAATAATAGTACTATTATTGTCTATTCATATTACGACTTCTTTAAATTAATTATAACCTGTAACTGTACGATATGTAGTTTATGTAAAAAAGACTGGGTCCAGATTCGCCATTTTTTTGTATGAAAGGTCTTATGATTTTTTCCTGTTTGATTTGAAGAAAGTAAGAAAAGAAGAAAACCCCAGTATCGTTAATAATGTCCATCCTATACGTTCAATGAAACGTAAGTTAAATTAAAGTTACTTGCAAAAGTATCTGATGAAAAATTTAATCCGCATCCCGAAAAGGTTTCCCGGATCAGAGCGAAGTCCCTCAAAGACCTTCGCTACTAGGTACAAGAAACAAAATACTTTAGTGCTCTAAAATTCTTCATAATTTTAGATTGCGGGCTCTTTATATTATGATTACATTCTTATTATGTATTAAATATAACTTCATATATTATTTGATTTCTGAGATGATTTCAAAAATTAGGTACCTATTAAGTTTGTTCAAAGTCAGTTTGCAAGTTTTGCCGTGACAAGTTTTCATTCAAAAAACAATCCCTGAGATTGGGATGGATACTCCCAATAATTACACTTTCAGAAATGCAGTGCTAACGCACAAGCGAAAGGCTTTAGAATCCTCAATCTAAAGTAGAATTTTCAATAAACTTTAAAAAAACGTAACTGCAGTAATTTAATGAAAACTAGCCATTTTGTATGGAATAAATTCCAACATTCTTACAACTCTGAAAGCGGAAGAAAACACGTGTCGTGCTACACATGAGTTAACTTCGAGTTACATTCCCTACGTGACATTTAAATATGAATATGTCGTTGGCGCGTCTCGGATAAGCCGGTTAATAATCTGTGATTTTTCCGCGCATCTGGGCTTGTGCTGCAGTTGCGCTCCGTCGCAATTAAGGCTTCGATGCACAAGATGCTGCACATCGTGCAATCACTTCATTAATAGTTGCTTAGCAACTTCTAAAGGGTGCGTTTAAGAATAAACTTGTAATATTCGTTATTCCATACTCCGGGTTACGGTTCGCTACTTTGATTTTTTTGCAACGGCACAGGTAGAACAGGAGAGACGATGGATTTCCTGCAAAATATGCGTCATTTATGTTATTTATTCTTGAGGTCACAAGTTTGATGTTTCGGGCAAGTTTTGGGATCCAAAATATTTTTATGACGTCATTTTAGTATGTTTTTTTTAAGACCAATTGTGTGGGGTATCAAATGAAAGGGCTTCGTGAGTTGGTTCCAAAAATATTCTACATCAGTACATTTCAGCCCCTTGTTTTCTAAAAAGCAACAAACATTTTCCAAAGGATCTAAGTTTGTGTGTCTACTGGTAGGAAACGGCAAAATATTTGTTTGTAAAACATACGCCAAATCACTCGTGATTATCCTCGTATTATTAGGCCAAGCAAGAAATTTTAAAAATTTGTTACATTTGTAATATTGACATATTTTGCAAACCAAATCCCTCGTCCCTCCTAACCTGTTCTAAGGTGCAAAATAGGTCTTTCTATTTTCTAAATGGTATTATTTTCTCAATCCACAATACGTTGAAACTTATAATAGCCACACATGTAGGTAGGTAGTTCGTAAAACGAAAATATTTAGCAACTAAAACATTTGATTTAGTGCGCGTAGTTGAAAACTACCAGTGTAACAGTTTTCTTATAAACTTGATAACAATCCGGTGACAGACATTTTGTTTGGAAGTAAATCGAGTCACCGGGAAAGCATTTCGCGCAAATTGACGTCACCCCTCGCCCGATAAAAGTTTTGATTCATATCCTTTTGTAAAAAACCGAGAGCACTCTTTAGTAGACATAAGCACAGAATATAATAAAATTATTACTAATCGTCTAAAAAATACAATGAGTAAGACGTTTTGTACCTAACGTGTAGCAGTATGTTTTTAATAAATATTATTTAACCTTTTACTTTGATTAAATTGAACAGGAAGATAGGTGACTGGCCTACAGCGTATGGACCGCATAAATTGAGCTCCCGTTGCCTAATTTCCTTAGTTGCAATACGATTGGCATTGCGTGATTTAGTTACTTTTTAATTGTAGGTGGAATAAAGGTATCACAATGCCTTCGTGTGCTTTTACTCGTTGTACAAATCATTCAAACAAACAAAAAACAAATCACACGGCATTACTTTTCACTCGTAAGATTCATGAAAAGCAGGTCCATTTTTCGAGTATGTAATGCTAGATCGTCACCTATATTCCTATTTTAATTTAAACAAAAACCTTTCATTAAACTTTGTTTTAAAGATTTTTCATATTTCGAACATATTTATTGAATTCGATGACTAAAGAAGTCTGATTATTTTACTATACACAGACCCATGACAAAATACCTAACGCAAATTTTTCTAGTAGATCTAGGTCTATTTTTGCCTCATAAACCTACGCGCCGCATCAAATTAACTAATTGGTTTTATAAATTTTTCCTTGACGTTGTTGCAAAAAAGAATAAGATAAAATATGTATTGAAAACGTTCTTCTATTCAAACCTTTTCAAGGTGACGAGCCAAAAAATAAAATTAGTAACTCGCAACATCCAATAAAGCGATTCCGGCCAAAGGAAGTAGGAAGATAACCTACTTACTGATCCGGCGTATTCTATTTGCCTGTAATAATCGCGATGACAATCTCATATTACATAAAAGATTTGCCCTCTTTTCGATCGAAATGCGATTTTCTCCCTTTGGAGTTATTGCCGGCTCGTCTCAAATTTTTGTCGCTATTGAAAAAGGAGCGCTACTACTATAAGAAAATTTTTGAATGTATTCGATGAATAAGGAATTTTGGCGCCACTGAGAATGCATAATACGGAGGCTCAGAACTGGTTGGTGGGGGGAGGAGGGCTATATCTCAGCGGGGGGGAAGGGGCTGGTAGGTAATAGGGACCGACGGCTCGGGAAGACGGTTATCTCTTACTCAGTCTATGATACAATTGTGTAAGAGATCTATCCAACCGTAATTGGCTATTAAGTTTTGCTTTAAACCCGGAAACACGAATAATTACACTTTAAAAGCAGTTTCAGGGAAAATGAACATGATCTGTTTACCGTAATTTAACACCAGCAATTAGCTTGAACAAATAGCAGCTAATTAATCAATTTCTTCTGGACTTTCCTTCATGTTTATTAAGTTTGGCATTTAGTCGTAAAGTATAAAACAATTGTTTCATATTTAAATCGAGAAGTACAGAAAGTAATTTATCTTATGGGCGTTGCCAGACAACAGATTACAGATCTTAGAGTACTCGTATTGAATGCAATACACCAAATATTGTACAGTGGGTAGGTATACCACTATTTTTTAAATACCATAAAAATGTATGGGGTTTATTCAGAAAATGAATAGGTTCCATACAAAAGTGTGGATTGGCCGAACGATCTTCTATGGAAGGTCCAAGAAAATTCTTATTTTCGACCCATTTTTCACAGGGAAAGTTGTTTAGTTTCATTATTTGGGTTTTACGGTAAATTGGGGTGTATAGGCTATAATTCTTGCTTGCAAGTTTTGATCGTATTAATCACTATCGTGTAAATTTTCGATGAAATCGATTACATACAAGATCGGTAACGTATTATTACTGATGATTTCATTGATGTATTGTAACTGTTACGTGACAAATAAACATTTATTCTACTCTATTCTACTGAACCAGGCAATTTTGTAGATAAAGTAATATTTCGTTTCTGTGATCATATCTATTGTTTAAAATTAATTAACTAAATATTAAGACGCTAAATCCCTAAAACAGCATGTCGATTTAATAACGATTGAATCGGGGAGTTTAAGGAGTTAAAAGAGGCTCTTATTATGTAATATAAGACACCAGAACTCTTAACTGATGCAAGTTGCTGTGTCATGAAATCATGATTGTTTTAATAAAACAAACGTGACATTAATTACACAACTCAGATCCGCGTCACAACCTCTTAATAGAATCTGGGTCCTTCGTCAAACAACCCTTACCGCATTGTGCTAATGTGAGTACACATCCAATACTCTGCTAACACTATTCAAACAAAACTGGGCCGATGGGTTCTCTATTACGGCGGCATTGTCGCGTCGTGCGTGTAATATGAACAATGTCGTGACAATTCAGTTAGATAACGTTTAAAGTGAGCGAATTCGGCAGTCGGCGTTTTCAGCATTAGCCTCTGGAATAAGTTAGTTCATTACGAGCGGGAACAATGCGGTAGGCTCGACGGCAGCGGAGGAAACGTGCGCCGACGCTGCGACAATGGGCCCGCCCGCCTTATCGCGCCGGAACGCGTCGGGCGCCGCACCCCGCCGCGCCCCGCGCCCGGCACCCCTCCTCCGCCCCTCGCTCGCCCGTTACACCGACTTGACGTATGAACACTGAATAAATGGGAAAACTTTTAGCGGCTGCCGTTATGGGAGAGCGAACAATTGGTCATCTGTTGAGTGAGGGAAATGCTTAAACGTGCGTTAATCTCGTCGAGCAGCCAGATGATAGTGAACACAACACACGATCCTCGGCTAATTGTTGCTGGCCTACTTCTTGTTTTTATATGTGCTAGCCTAGTTTATTGTTACAGGGTAATTATGTGTGTGTATTCATGTGAAAGAAGGTTTTCATTAGCAAAATAGATATGTATTTGTGTTTTTGGTCCGAATAACGTAAACGAAAGGACGTATAACGTAATTTTTAGGTAATTATCTTGAAATCAAAGTATTAAATAGTGAGGAGTGTTTAATTTTCATGAAAGTGAGTCTAGCAGAGAAGCGAACATCAAGTCGTTTGTTTATTATGCAAGGCCACCGCCTAAGTAATTAATTGCCCATCCATTCCTCTAATTAAATTAGGATAAGTTGCTTTAGTTAACTTTTCCTGTGATGATGAGAATTTACCTTTAATAACGATCCTGAAAATATCAGATTGACTACCACCACGTTTCACGTTCTGACTTTGTAAAAAACACATCGTATTTTACCATAGCATAAATGTAATCTTTGATTTTACATTGTCATATTTGTTTCAAGTAAAGGTAGGACGTAGGTACATTACTTTTACCCGCGAATTCGTCTGCGTTGACTTTAACAAAGTATCCCATACAAACAGGGTGTAAGTGACAGCCTGGCAAATACTGAAACGGTGAACTCACACCATCAAACTGAACAACTTTCACTATGGAGCCTACCTCCGGAAACGCGAAAAAAATCAGCTGTCCCATTCATTTGAGTCGGGTAGGTACAGTAGTTTTGTATGGGACAGCTGTTTTTTTTGGCATTTCCTTAGGTAGGCTCCATAGTAAAAGTTGTTCAGTTTGAGGGTCTGAGTTCACCGTTTCAGTATTTGCTAGGCTGTCACTTATACCATGTATTCTATCTATGTGCAAAATGTTTTCCAAATCTGTTCAGCTTCAGCCGTTTATGCGTTGACTGAGTCACAAACATCGTAAAATCATCGTCACAAACTTTAATAATTATAAGTAGTAGTAACTTGTAATATTCTATACATTATATATTAATACTTCTAATTCTGTAAGTATAGTATAAAATTTTATAATATGAAGAAAAAATATCTCATCTCTATCACAAGTCATCAGCTGGCCAGAAAAAAGAAGAGTTAAGAAAAAGTAAAAAAAAACAACGGAAAGCAGATGAAACGGAGATTGCAACAGTTTTTAAAAAGGAGATTATATGTTTTGAGAGAAGAAACCGTACATGATTCGGGTTTCGAGACGATGTAACCGTGATATAAGTTGGTTCGTTGTCGACGAAACCTGCAAAATGTGCGGGTAGTTCTACAATCTGCTACGAGGACCGCACATATTGATCTATTTGCTATTCCAATAAAACTTCAACCTAACCTAACCTAAAACCTTGTTTTACAAAAAACAATTGACATTTCTCAGTGTTTCCTACAATTTTGTAAATTATTAATTGTGTATACAAGATCCTCCTTAATATCCTGACGGTTTTGTAAGGGGATGATCAGACCAAAAAACTCAACAACTGTCTCTACGGGACCCACATCGAAAAATGTAGAGGACATTTACGTACAGTACGATTGCAGCTTTGTAAGGAACAGGAGATTTTTTTTCACAATTTCGACATCGCGATCTGTTAGAGGAAGTTGCCCAGTTTAATGGTCTGATCATCCCCTTAAAAAACCGTCAGAATTTTAAGAATATATACATTTCAATGTGTTTTTGTATTGTACTTCGTATAATTAATAAGTTTAAATAAAAGTATTTTATTTGTGAAGAAAATGCTTTTTTTTTTCAGAGTTTTGCTTAAGTACCATCTTTTTAAAGGTTGAGCCTTATATGGAAGCACGGAATCGCTTTTTTTGACGCTCCATCCTTTTCTTTCGCTCAGGAACGTTATTTGCTTGAGCAAGAAAAATAGCGGGAATGCGACAGCACGCGACAGCACCGGCAGTGCTGCGATCTTTCTCGCTCTAGCAAATGACGTTCCTGAGCGACAGAGAAGATAGAGCGCGGAAAAAAACGATTTCGTGTTGCCAGATGAGGCTCAGCCCTAAGACAGTCTAGATGACGAGGCTTGTACCTATATTTAGTTCGCAATGGAAGATACTCAAAATGTATTCCGTTCTCCCTAAAACGTCTCTAACCCGAGATATTCAGACCACACTCAAAGTCATAACTTCGAGATTGATTATCCCGGGTTTTAGACGTTGTTGAATTATAAAACATTTAATAGTAAAACACATAACTTTTTTCTTTATTTAACGCTCTGCTGTATTATGATATTACAATGTAGAATTTAGAAAACTTTGACCAGTTTGCTAAGTTTTGCTAAGACGCATATTAAAAAAACTAAATGTTGAATACATTTACAGGTAGTTGTTTAAACTTTTCACCGACAAGCCAAAACAAAATATTTTTAATTAAGTTCAGGTACTACAGTAAAAAAACTATTTATGTTTTTTCTCATGAATTCTGTCGTTTCGGTACGTCAGTTTTTTAGAGAATTGATTTAACAAAAAGAGTGTTTTATAAAATTAATTATAGTACTCTGTGCGAATATTGCGAAATATTCATAATATAATAGTTTTCTTGGAGGATAAGAGGCCTATGCCCAGAAGTGGGACACAATATAGGGTAAATAAAAAAAACGTTTTCTAGAAATAATACATGGAAAGTTAAAAGCTAAGTTGCATCCCATTTGCATTGTTCATAAAGTTTCTTGAATTATACACAACACAGACAAATAAAGGTAGGCTAATTATGTATCTTATTAAGAAAAAATTATTTACAAAAAAGATGTTTGCCTTGTTAGAAAGAATTTATGTAGAGTTTTTCCTGAAGATCCAAATTTTTCCTTAAAGGAGTAGGCTCGTCTGGGGAAAAATTTGGATCTTCAGTTTCGGTGGTCCCGACATTATTCTCTTGAAAGATAAATTTCATAGATACACCTTGTCAGCTACTTTTGACCTGCACGTCTAGTATGATTTCTCTATACGCGCGCGACGCGCCTTTGCTCCATAGAAATAATCTGTTCCCGCGCTTTTCGGAGAGCGAAAGTCGCGCTTGCCGCGACAAGTAGTATGGAATAAAGCCAAGTTGCGTGCAAGAAGAAAAATCATGCTAGACGTGCTGGTATTAGAACTATAAGATAACACTAATTTTTCTTATCTTTTCTCAAATTTATTTTTTGATTGATAGTTCAAAAAAGTTATGATTTCTAGTAATTTTTTTTTAGTTCTCTTGTTTAGTCTTCTAAAACCACGTCTGTTTGAAAATTGTTCGATATAATTGAAATGAAAGTCATAAATTTTTCGTGTTTATTTTTAGACTGTATCATTGTTTTTAAACATCTGGTGAATTTTCTTACGTTAAGTTTTAAATATAGTCATTATATTGTCACTACCTAAAAACAATTTTTGGACCACTAGTAAATTGGCTAATCTATACCTAGGTATAGTTGGAACAATGAAACTATCAAAACTTTATGAATTTCATCCCTGGTTAAAAATAACTTCTTTTACGTAACAACTTTAAAAAATTTGAGACGTTAAAGACCATGTTCAATCACGAGTATAATTATCATGTTTCATTCAAATAAACAAACAATATTCCGTTAGATTTCGATTTAGCTAAATCTAAAATATGTATTACCTATTTATTTTAGTACAAAGATTCTTTTACAAAAGAGTCAAAAGAAATAATAGAACAAAGAATTTTATAAACACTCACAAACGTAGAGACATCTCTGTATAGCTTCTCTACAATAAAACCAACAAGGAAATAAAAAAATAAAGCGGACGCATCGTCCATATGCCTCATGTATGTAGTATTTTGAATATGCAAGTGCTTTTTTAATTTGACAGGTGAGTGAACACGCCTTACTCCCGCCTATTGTGTAGCTAAAGTATCGAAATTGAACGAGAGTCCATTTGGAGGCTGTATGGAGCCTACAATAACCGGTCGCCCATTCGTGTCCAGCTCTCTGAATACCCAAATCATTTTTCCTCGATTTCATTCCATTTTGACCAGTGCCATTTTCAGTCGTTGCAAATGTATGATATGGTGCAGTGATAAGTTAATTACACGAGTTATCTGACGTTTTATTCGAGTTCGTTTCGTTTTAATATTCAAGCTGTTTTCTGACGTTCTTTGAAAGATAATAATATGAGGTGATTTAAAATAAAATTGAAGCTATTAACTACTATTCACTTTCTTCACTCGATTATTTTAAAATAAAGTAAATCTTTATTGGAACTTTAATAGAATTAACATTTTAACAAGTGTAAGATAAAGACAAAATTAGATGGTCCTGGACAACAGCAGCGTTCCAAAGCATGAAAACACAAACAAAAGTATACTAATTAGGTAATTGCAACATGCAAACCATAGAGAGCGTTGATGCGTCACCAACCCTACGATATCAGCATGAGTATCTTGGGATCACCAGAATTTTTCGGGGGGTATTTAGCTGTCAAGACAAGGAATGAATTATAACAGCCTTTCATTTGATTAATGTTTCTTAGGATGGAATGTGGGTAGTATACTTATAAATACGATATTAGCTATTACTTTAAGTTACTTTGGTATGTGGTATGCCTACTTAGTCCAGTCACATAATACATAGGCCAATTATTAAATTACTTACACGTTATATTAAATTAATTAAACCAGAAAATTCAGAATTGTAGCTACAAATGGCTAAGTAGATATCAAATGGTCAATCACTTAGATGTGAATTGTCCTCCTATTCAGTAGATTATATGGTAAGTCTGATGAATGGACGGCAGGTGACGAGGCTTGTAGTTTCAAGCAATAATAGCTCCATATCAATGCAGATCACGATGAATAGCGATCATTACTGTGAACCGCTATCATCGTTTGCGCAGGACGATAATAGGAAGTTAATTGAAGTAATGGATCGTATGTTTGATTAGGATTTAGGATTTCAAATAAACATGAAATCTAAAATAATAATTTCTTTAACACGCTGTGGATACAAATATCTGCCTACGAATTTATTTGCTATCCCGAAAAATTTGAATAGGTACTCTAAAGTATTCAAATGTTAACGTAAAGGAACATTGACAACATAGGTAATAAAAGCTCAATTTAAAAAAGATGAAGTAAGAGTCATTTTTTCTCCGCTTAAATATGCCGCTACCAGAAAATTCAAAAAAAATTTACACTTAACTTTTCAAATTGAATAAAAATGCAATCTCAAAGTCTGGACTTTTTCCTCTAAAAGGTTTTATGCTATTCGTATTCAGTAGAGGCGACTTAGGTTATTCGCGGACACAAATCGCAGCGATGAATGGGGTGCAATGACTAGGAGCACGTGTGTGCAGCATCATCCGATTCACCTGCGATAGGTTGAATGCAGAGCGTGCCGTCGTCCAATTTCGCGCGCTAAATTGTTCATAACGGAAGTTCATATCCGGACGTCGAGCCGCCCTGCGCTTCGGGCGAGATTAGGCGGTAATTACCATTTCCGGTGACAGAGGATGCAGACAACGTTGGAGGAGCGGATTCCTCCTCAGGCAGACGACGGAAACATTAGGCTGTCGACGCCGCCGCTCCGACGGAAGGAAAAATTGTTACAATTGCATCCTCGCCACATTGGAATTGTAATTAGCTCCTGTCTTGAAAACATCTGCATAGGAAATCGACTACGAGGCAGCTTTATTTATTTCAGTGGCATTTTGGTACCTATTTTTAACACAACCAATAAAGCTTGCCTGGTAGAGATATTTTGCAAAGCGAATGGCAATAAATTGAATGTACCATAACTTAGTTGTAAAATAAAGTGCGCGGAGAGATTGTGTTGTTGTGCGGCGCGCGCGCCTCTCGCTGCCGATGCCGCTGCCGATGTGATTGAATAAGCGAACACGGTACTCCCTAATGAAACATATTGAACGTGTATCGAATCACTTAGGCCCGGTGCGCTCCTGCACTCGCTTTTTGGGGCATGTCAACAAGCCGTAGGTGAGCCTTATAAATAACATTACGGTGGAGTCTCGTTTTAAGAGAGACAATAAATTGAATTAACTCCGGCAACTTTGAACGTCAAAGGAGAATAAAAAAATTTCAACTTCATTTTACGGAACATAATTTCACACGGCATCAGCGCGCCTCCCTTTGTGTCGTTTAGAAAATATTTACGCAAAGCAGTGCCTTGAATGCGCGCAAAAAGGGAGAATCCTAATTAATTTATTAAGTAATGTAATTATAATTAGTAAGACATTTGTGGCATTTAGCGTACATTACTTTCAATCTAAGCTTTTCTGACAACGGCTTTTTCGTAGATTTTTTGGGTCTTTAAAAATATGTATAAAGGGTGTAAGGAAAAGTATCATTAACCTTAAAACCACATACTTACCCATCAAACTTAACAAGTTTTACGATGAGAGCAAACCTGTCAGAACAAAAAATCTGCTGTTCCATACGTTTGAGTCGAGCAGGCATTACAGTTTAGTATGGAACAGCTAATTTTCATTAGCGCTGACAGGTTTGCTCCCATAAAAAAGTTATTCAGTTTGATGGATAGAGTATGTGACTTAAAGGTTAATGATACCTTTCCTCACACCCTGTAGCTATATTGGAAAGGGTGATGTTTATATAAACTCTAAACTGTGTGACGTACGGTCCTAAACATGTTGTCTTTGCGTTGCACTAGCTGCAGAGTGTACGAACCCAGCGTCACGCGTACAGCGCCGGTCGACATCCACACTCTATAACACTGCGGTGGACAGCAAAGCTCTTTGAACATATCAAATCCACATCGAAAAAACCTGTAAACCTTTGTGAAGCTGTGTCAGGCTGTACTATGTTGCAAATGCTGTCAGCAACGAAACTTGACTGTTTTAATTTTAAAGTTTCCAGGAAAGCATATAGTATATATGCATTATGTTCTATAACAATTCTGTTCGATTGAATTTATTCTCGCCATTTAGAATCTCTGTATATTAATAACGAGAAGGTGCATTGGTGCTACCACTAGAAACACGATAATTGTTAAGGTCAATGTTCTTAATTCGTAAATTTCAAAAAAGGTTTTGTTTGTTTTCCTATTTTTGAATTTCACACAAAAAACTTGACATACCGAATTACGATAGGTAGGCGACTACCTATCGTAATTCGGTATGTCAAGTTTTTTTTTGTCTTAGTTTTATCTTTTTACGGATAGAAGACATAATTTTAAGACACCTATTTCATTTTTATTGCGATTCGTCGAGTTTATCAATATACATTTAATTTTTAAATTATTTTGATCTGTAATCTCTAAATTCCAAAAATAGTGGAAAGAAAATAATTCAAACTCCGTGGAGAAAAACTACTGCTATATTTAAAAAAAATCACTGCTTCCTCTTTCTAACTCTATGCTGGAAACAGAAACGTCAAATTCTGACAATCAAATGTCAAATTCTGACATTGTGAACGCATTTTTTTTCTTAATGGTCAATTATTTTAAGTTGATTTTAAGTTTACCGAGGACTTTGCAGGTTTTCCAGTGAAGTCACTGAACGGACTGAAAAACGACTTTATTTTATTAAAAACATCTGTAATCCTTTCATTTTAAAATCTCTGACATAGAAAATATTGTTATTGAGACAATTATTTCGAAATGGTTTTCGATTCAGCCCTCCAAAAAAAACTTGACATACCGAATTACGCCCGCCTGTGTCTATTTGATCGTCATCTGCTGCGATCCTGACACTTCTCTTTTGCCCCTTCCTCAATCATAACCATAACTTGTTTCATACACGCTCATCCTCAAAACTTTGTTTCCCTCGCTTTATTCAAAACTTTCAACTTTCTTTTCAAGTCATTCTCAGAATTAAAATCCGAGTGTTTCGCTCCAGTTGTAGTAAAATTCACAATGTATTAATAAAAACTAACTGTGTTTATGAGATTTTAGTTAGAACTTACTGTTAAATTATGTTCCAGTCGCCTCTACAAGCTATTTAGGTACAAAATAATAAAGATTATCTACATATTTATATTATTTACATCCTTGCAAAATGTACAATACCTATAATGTGTGCAACAAAAGCTTCGATTTTACCTCAAAATCATTTAATTTTAAAAGATTTTTGCGTCATTGTGCGTAAATTGAAATGAAATCATATCTACAAACTTATCCTGAAATTCCAAAAAATCTAAAGTTACAACCCTAGGTAATAATATAAAACCAGTAACATATTAATGGAAATAATTGAAATACGATTTTTGTTTTTGTTTTGTTTGTGTTTTTGTTTTTTACTATGGATAGTGGAAGTTCACATTTCGCAATACAATCCTTTATTTTCGCGCGGTATAAAGATGTGACGTGCCCGATGTAAGTCGTGGTTTAGGTATTCGTATACAATTAGCATGTGAACATCTAACAACGTTGCTGATCGCCAAAAATCAGTTAATAACTGAGGATGACCAACAATGGTTACTCGTAGGTACTCCAGTATTATGTTAAACAGTTCGGACTAAAGATCTTATCACCGTATATTAAAAGGTAAGTTGGAATACTTTCTTTATATAGTTACAGTGTTTTGTGTCATACTATTTATGCATATAGTATCTGTGATACTATGACATTAGTAGTCAATTGAATTTTTACTAAACGACTTGAATGAACAAACTTATATAAGTTCTAACAAAATGAGCTAATACTATTTTGAGGGGATGATCAGACCATCAAACTAACCAACTTTCTCCATGGCACCAATATCGAAATCGCAAAAAAAAAATCTGCTGTTCCATACAGAACTGTAAACCTACTCTAGTCAAATAATTATTTTTTTCGCGATTTCGATGTTGGTCCCATAGAGAAATTTGTTCAGGGTGATGGTCTGATCATCCCCTTAAAAAGTGTCAGCATATTAAGAAGGACCTTGTATGTATCTCATTGTATTTTATAGTGAACCGGAAACTCTTAATACGCATAGAATATGGTTTATTTAGTGCAATCACAGACTAATACTTTTGATATTTTTGATAGTCTATAATATTAAGTTTTGTCCAAATAATGCCATCATGAGCTTCCATAGACATTCCCCATTCTGGGGCATAAGCCTACCCTTACCGTGAGAGTGTATGGTGCACTTCACCGGAATGTCTTCTTCATATAAAATTCAGTGTATGTAATTCACGGAAGAAGCCGCTGTATTAAAATGAATCGATTTTTCTGAAATGGTGTTCAATAGATATTTCTTACTCCCTTGCCGTTATTACCGACTATTAAACTGTTTGCAATAAATAGTTTAATATTCGACCAAAAATAGTATGTTATGTAACCAAAGATATTAGGTTGAGACTTATTATAATGTATGTAAAGAGGTTTATGTGTTATGGTTTCAAAGTGCAAAATTCCCGTCTCATAATCATAACATAACATTAATTGCTCAATATTTGTCAATAGTCATTACTTGAGGAAGTTGTATTGTCGTTGAAACTTCAATAAATTTTAATAAGACCTAATACAAAGGACTATGCCCAAAACCAGACTGAAGATTCGTCTTCGATGCGTCATCACCATTAATTTACCTAAAAATTGGTCTGAATTATGAATCCTTTCAAATGTGGATTTTGGATTTACGTTTTGGTTCATTCATTCAAAAGTTATGAGTTTTTAAGAGATCAATAATTCGTACGACGCTCCATACAAGACGAAGTTCCGTTCTAGTTTGAACACTAAGTAAATATAACAACGAAATTTTTACACAATCTAGAAACTAATATCTGTGCTTTTGTCAGATTTCCGTTGTATAGTTTCAAAGTTATCGTGGCTTAACATTTTCCATTCAAATCTTAAATTAAACCTAGCATTAAATTTGAACGGATATCTGAAAAATGTAAAGTACATTGGTTTATAGATCAAAAATAAAATCCCTAAAATTAGGGAATCGAAAAAATACGGAACGCTATCGATCCGACAGCTAAATTATTATGATTGTTACGCCTGCCACCCAGTGTCACGCCTCATTAAAATTATTCAAAATGTCGTTTTTTTGTTCAGTAACCTACCTAAAAGAGAGATAATATATATATATATATATATATATATATATATATGAATGATCAAGAAATTCTGATGCGTATGTGAAGTCTACCAATCCGCATTGGGCACGCGTGGTGGACTGACGCCCATACACCCTCCCTGAGGGTAGGACTGATGTGCCCTGCAGTGAAATGTATACAGTGTGTGGCGAACTCTTTGGTCGACAGTGTTTAAAATATCTACGTGCGTTCCGGTGTTTCCTGGACGACGGTACCGTCAGAAAAATAACATACATTATTCTCTCTCGCGGGTAAAACGAGAATCTATTCGATTGGTGCATATTTTCATGTTCATTACTTTTATCATTATAATTTCGAATTTTAAAACCTATCTTATTATTTATTCGAACTATCATCAGCTCCTCCGAGCTTCACGTGCACTTTCCGACTACAAGTACCAACTCCACAAGTGTATTAGGGTAGACAGTTACTTATACTCATAATACTGAACAAATTTCCAAAAGGAATAATCCGAAATTCGGAAAAAAAAATAACTTTTCATACAAACATTCAATCAGCTGATTGCATTTAGTATGGAAAGCCCAACTTTTTTTTTTGCTAATTCCTTTGGGTTTCCTAGGGAAAATTGTTCAGTATCATGGGTACTGATGGTTACCCTAAAACCATGTATAAGCTGATGATAATGATCACTAAAATGCAATATACCGGGACCAACTTAATATGCTGACACTTTTTAAGGCGATGATCAGACCATCAAACTGAACAACTTTTACTATGGGAGCAAACCTGTCAGAACAAAAAAAATATCAGCTGTCCCATACTACACTTCAATACCTACTTGATTCAAACGTATGGGACAGCATATATTTTTTTTGTTCACAAGATTAAAGGCAATTATAATGCCTAAAGGTCAAAGCGTTCAATACCGAAGGTGGTCATTAATAGATAAATAAATAAAGGAACATAAAACGCTAAAGATTGATAAGTATAACATAAACGAGGCAAATTGAGATGGATCACGAAGTAAACAGCTAACAAGAGCGGAGTGATCCACCTCAAACACTTTGCACACTTATCGCTATTATCAACCTACCCAATACAAACAAATATACATGTACATTGTTAATTTGTCATGTTACAGTCGCTGAAAGATATGTGTATGGGATAGCACAGAGT
This sequence comes from Agonopterix alstromeriana, assembly GCA_963924505.1. Taxonomy (NCBI): domain Eukaryota; kingdom Metazoa; phylum Arthropoda; class Insecta; order Lepidoptera; family Depressariidae; genus Agonopterix; species Agonopterix alstromeriana. Next base: position 11,594,287 of record OZ004667.1, read on the forward strand.
ACCTACTACAGGGTGTCAGGGTGAACAGTTGAATTAGGTACTTTAAGGGGTACCCATGATTCTGAACAACTTTCCCTAAGGAACCTTTAGGAAATGTCTAAACAATATTTTGACCGCACGATTGTATGAAAAGTCGAATTTTATTTATGCAAATTTCCTATAGTTTTATAGAAACCTGTAGCCAAACCATATAGGTAGGTATATGGTTTTGTAATCTATGTTGGAACTTTATAATAATTTTAAAAGTTGTTAAAAGTTTTGATTTTCATGAAACGAACCTAAGAACACTCTCGCAGAAATTAGCTTTCAATTACTAAAAACTGCATCGAAATCGGTTCACCCGTTTAGGAGCTACGATGACACAGACAAACAGACAGACGTAAGCGTCAAATTTATAAATAAAAAACAAACATTTAAAAAGTTACAAATAATTCGGTCACCTATTTGGGGATGTAAGCAAATGTATGTTTTACTTTTTAACTCTCTTTAAGGTGGTTGCAGAGTTGTCAATTTCATACAAAAGTTTGACGCATAATACGCGTAGACGGTACTAATAACAGTAATATTTTATAAATGGAAAAATGGTTTAGAAAATCGAGATGCCGCGTATCAAATAACATTTGCAGTTTATAATATAATTACGAAGATGTAAAGCTTTGAAGTTATCCATAGAAAATTTCAAAGCTTTATATCTTTGTAATTTTATTATTAATCTTTGCAAATGTTATTTAATGCGCGGCATCTAGATTTTCTAAACTACCGCATCAAAATCGGTCCATCCGTTCGAGAGCTACGATGCCACAAACAAACATGCAGACACACATACAAACTTATAACACTCCTCTTTTTGCGTCGGGGGTTAATAAATAAAAAACCGTCTTTTTGCGTCGGAGGTTGCGTCGAGGGTTAAAATTATGTTAGACTTTCTACTCAAGGTAGTTTTCAAATAAATGCGATGTTTTATCTCTATTCTGTGTTTCTGAGATAATATTAAATACCGAGTTACCACATTTTTTGCTATTTGTTATTGTAGCCTTTATTAACACCAAAGAACCCTTACCCGGGTGAAATTCTATAGGCTGGTTTTTATTTTCTTAAACTTTTATAAGAATCAGATTTTATTCCTCTTGGATGCACATAGAATTAAACAGTATTTGCTTAAAGCAAAACGGTTTGTTCTCAAGTTACCTTCTCACTTCTAATATTTGTTGGCGGCTTTTTGTTTACGTAAATCACTCGGAGTTTAGAGTGCAGCGACACACCGAGGCTCAGGTGCCGTACACTCACGCAAATATTTTGTGAAAATACTACAATCTTACTGCTGTAGGGTTGGGCTAAATATCGATGTTTCTTTCTCTGTTGTTATTCGTTTTCATAGCATAGCATATGCTATTTAAAGTATGAAAGAATCTTCTAAGGGAGGTCGCGCACTGGTAATCCAAGACCAAGACTGCTGGTCACGTTAGTAATAATACGGTTTGGATGGTGCATCTTGATCGCGATTGAATTAGAAGTTGTGGTTTTATGTATCCAGTGGGTTTGCTCTTGTCGTCTAAAAATACAGCATAGCATAGCATATCACAACATGTTGTCACGACTATATTCCCCAAGGGGGTAGTCAGAGATATTCTGAATCCTAAGAACATCCACGTTTCACCAGTAGTACCGAAACTCTGTCCAGTGTGACGGGGGGTGGGCCCGTCGCCACTTATAATGAACAGTGGGTACAATTCATGCCTCGAAATTGAAGCATGCAGGTTTCCTCACGATGTTTTCATTCACCGAAAAGCCAGTGGTGTTACAAATCGTACATAAATTCCGAAAAAACTCATTGGTACGAGTCGGCCTGGACGGGGATCGCCTCCTGCACGGCAGGCAAGGGTACTCGACACTGGACCACCACTGCTATATATACTATTCGTTTTCATGTGCTATATTTATAAGTTATTCCATAACATTTGTACCTGTGTATAGGCACACCCAATTAGTTTCCTTTACGCAACGAAATGATTACAAAATGTGCGTCAGCAAAATATTTTACAAAATAATTGGTTCTTAGAGTAATTGAACACGGGACTAATTTATTCTAAACTTTTCTGAATTTATTTGCAGATAATAAAAACAATTAGAATAAATGAGTAGATAGTAGGTAGAGGTAGCCATCGAGTACAATGTAGACATGACTAGAGAGGGGGCGCGGGCGTCGCGGCCGCATCCTACAGCCAAACGGTAAACACTTTGCTGTAATCTCGAGATGAGAAAACTTTCAGTTCTCTTAATTCAGAAACTTATTCAACAACCTAACAACCTTAGAGCGGACCGCCCGGCGGACAGAACACTAACAAACTTACATTTAATCTTGCGAATCGTTAGAATATCCGCTTTCATTTTTATTATTTTATGTAATTTTAAAGAAGACTATCAATTCCATACTGTAGAGCGTGGATACTGAAGTTTGTGTTACTGAAGAGCTAATCTTCCAATAATTTCTACACGATTATTGTAGAAGTAAGTTTTATTCATGAAACGAATCAAAATCAAGTACAGTCGTTTGTCATATACAAATACAACTTATATTCAGGTTTTATTAAGTACATGTACGACTTTGCGTCCTGTTTTGTTTCACCTTAATAGACGACAAGACGACCTAGCGTAGTTAAGATGATTTCATTCGGAGCGTGCTCCATACAAACGAAGTCTGGTTATATTTTCAATACTAAATCAATTAAAGTCACTGAAATTTTTCAGAAGCAATTTAGAAAGATAGTCTCTATATTGTGTCGAATGTTCGTTAAAATATTCACTGTGATTCGAAAAGTTAAGAGACATTTAAAATTTGAATGGACTTATGTTTTGTTACAATTTGTGTTTTAGTCAATTTTAATTTACAGTAATTTATTAAATAAATTAAGTACACGGACCTACCTGTTTATCAAATGATTACTAGTTTTTTTCTGGAACATTTTTTCATCGTCGTAATCTTTGGCATTCTCAATGCTAGGATTAATTTAAGATTTTTATGAAAATCTTTGATGCACTCTTACTTTAAAACTATACATTTAATAACGAAAATCTGACACAATACAAGCATAGAGATTCTAGATTGTTTCTGAAAATTTTCATGACTTTAATTTGTTAGTATTGAAAATATAACCAGATCGTTTGTATGGAGGGCGCTCCGAATTATATCCCCATAAGCTACATGGTGGGTGTAAACATCTACATATCAATTTAATCAGCTCATTGACAACATGAAGTGTTTCTCGAGTGGAGCGAACTCTCGACATGAGCAAACAGACATTAAAGGATTATCTGATAGTCTACGTTATGTAGTTAACCTCCTTGACGTACCCGTCTCGTCAAACAAAATCTCGGAGCGGTTAGTGCGAGCGAGCCTGTGCAATGTGCAAAGCACTCGTCTAAGCAACAACCTATTGGTTACGGTGAAAATGGGAAAATAAAATAAAAACATTCACTGGAAGCAATTTGGATGTGTCGTGTCAATTCAATTACCTACACTGAACGCTTCTCTGTCGTGCCAAAGATTACGGCAATGAAAAAATGTTCCAGAAAAAAAACTTGCAATCATTTGATAAACAGGTAGGTCCGTGTACTTAATTTATTGAATAAATGACTGTAAATTATAATTGACTAAAACACGAATTGTAACAAAAAATTGTTCCATTCATAATTTAAATGCCTCTTAACTTTTCGAATCACTGTGTATTTCACACAAAGCTTTCATAATTGCAGCCATTAAATTAACTAGTAGACTATTGCTTTTCACTTCAATTTGAATGTGCCAACGGTTAAACAATCAATATTGTAATTATATTTTCAGCAGGTTTGTTCCTAAACCATTAGTGAAAAAGTTCCAATGTGTCACTAGTAAAAAATAAGTTAGTCATTCGTGAGATTCCGATTGGAAACGACTTATTTTGTAGGTGTCTAGTAAGGCCATGAGAGATACGAGTAATGCTGTGATTTTGTGTAGATGAGTCCGAGTAAACGGCCGCTGTGTGAGCAGAGCGAAATGCGACCCAGCGTAACTGTCACTGACATGGACACCGTCCAAGAGGAAAATGATAACGACAGGTTGGATTTTTATTTTTATTTTCATTGTTTATCATCATTGTATATAATTTCCATATGACACCCGTCTGGAAAAGGCGTCTAAAATACATTTAACTGATTATTACGGAGAAAAGTAGAGCAAGATTGTGGTGAATATAAAAATATAAAAAATAGCGTAGTTTTCCACAATGCATGGAAAGCATCGCAACATAGGAAATGAATACATCGCCATGGCAGACAGTTTCTAGACAGACGCCATAAACAAAGCGTAGCTAACCATTTAATTAAACTTTCTTTTTGAATTGCATTTTCTTTTGTGCTCTCAGCTTAGTTTTTATCTTTTATCTAAATATGGGATATCGCAGGAATATTAAGACTTTATACAGTATTTTGCATCTTTTTTATTTTTTATGCTTTTTATTACACGCCACTGAATAGTAATGAATATATTCCGATATATTCTTCTTATCGTGTGGGCAGCAAGCCCAGCATGTCTAGCATGATTTCTCTACCCGGGCGCGACGCGCCTTCGCTGCATACAAAATAACCTGTTCCCGCGAGTTCCCTGGACAGCGCAAGCCGCGCTTGCCGCGACTTGTAGTATGGGAAAAAGCCGAGTCGCGCGCGTGTAGAGAAATCATGCTAGACGTGCAGGTGTCAGAGTTTTTTCAGACCGCCTTACGGCCTCTGAAATGGTTTTTATGTAACGACTACTACCACCAGAGATAGTATCCGGGACCAACGGCTTAACGTGCCATCCGAAGCACGGAATCATCTTTCTTTTCAGACAATCAGGTGATTCAGCCTGCAATGTCCTAACCAATTGGGGAAAAACGCATAAAGTAACATGACACTAGGTGTCCCCCGTGGGTATCGAACTCACGACCTCCGTGTCAAGAGCCCAATGCTATTAACCATTAGACCACGGAGGTAGTTAGTCCGATATATTGAAAGGTAGAGACGGATTTGCCCATCCTGACCTTGTTCATATTTTTTGACGTTATTTTAATTTTATACGACCTTTGCAGGCAGACTATGCGCGTTGATATGTATGAACCAATAGAAATACCTATAAGTAATAATGACTACTGACGCACATACAGCCTTCCTGCGGGTAGACCTGTGCCCTGCAGTGGGACGTATATGGCTGATGATGATGAATAGTGTCGATGATGTATCTTTCTAAACTTTTAATTCGTATGTCTGACTGAGTTAGCCGATGAAATAAATACTAACTGTAACTCCAAGTTAAGCCTTATATTTTTCCGATAGCTCCATCATGTCAATAGTGTTTACGTGTGTGTGTTCAGTTGTTAGTGAACGTGGAAACAATTTAGCTTGTAAAATAATTTTTCGACTTACTGCTTTAATCACTAACAAAAACTAGATACACTTGAATCATCAGTCCAAAAATGGCGGATTTAACCGTGCCCTCTATCGAATATCATAGGCTGAGATTTGGAGACATTGTTCGAACTCCTGTCAAAATCCATACATTGTCGACCATGGAACCAGAGAATAGTCTATTCCATGCCAGTTTCCTGTTTTTGGACCTACTATACTAAACTCACGCTCAAAAAACGTCTCTGAGTCTCAGCCTATATTGCGCCTGCTTCTTTCTGACAGTAAAAAAACATGAAAATTCTGACAACAAATTACAAATTTTTTATGTGAGATCGCAGCCATAAGTTTTTTACCCGACTGCGCCAGAAGGAGGGTTATGTTTTTCGAGCGTATGTATGTATGTATGTGTGTTTGTATGTCTATTTCTTTGGCACGGCTACAGCCTAAACGGCTTGATGGATTTTAGCGTATGAGGTATCATTGGATTCGTAAAAATCGTGAGATTGACATAGGGTATATTATTTCAAGATGGCGCCTATGAATTAAAAAAGAGAGGGGCAATAAACAATTTTTTTTTTTGTTAAAATTTACAATATGGGTATCAAATGAAAGCTAGTAATCAGACAATTCCAAATATATAAATATTATAGTACTTTTATGTTACCGTTTCGACACAAGACTAAAAAGTATTAAATAAAATAAATTATTAAAATAAACAAAAAACCCGACTGCATAAAATACCTATTAACTGAAAAGAGAAAAACAAGCTCTATACCTAATCACTATTTTTCTTTGTCCCCGTTTGTGATACCTACATAATAACAATCAATTTGTTTAAACAAAGTTGTTATAGCGGATTAGTGATTAGGTATAGAGCTTGTTTTTCTCTTTTCAGTTAATAGGTATTTTATGCAGTCGGGTTTTTTGTTTATTTTTTTATTGATGATCGATACTATTTTACTGTATTGTTTTGAAACAAATAGCATGCATATTAAAGGCTAACATGCCGTTTTCGCCACGTTCGTTTCTACTAGGAAAGCAGAGCGAATAAAGTGTGATACTCATATTTTGATATTCAGTATGTGTGGGGGATACAACGAAGCTTTAGGGAGACATTTCCGGCGGACGGATGCACATTTAAGAGATTTTGCGCTCAGAGCCTTGCATTGCAGTCGAAATAGTTCAATACAACTGCTAGACGGTTCTTTAAATATTGAAGTCACAGGGTGTTCCGACTGATATTTGTTATTAAACTTCGACACTTGGAGTCATTGAAGGATATAAATGTTGCAGGAACATTATAAAACCGTGTTTCTGCCAGTGTTTTTGTGGGCAAAAGGATGGCTATCATCACATGACACGTTATTCCATCCTGAAACCTTGCTGCCGCCTTCCTGACTGCCAGTTGCTCGTACGTTATTTAAAGTTAATCCTCCATTAAATCTCTTGCTGTCACTTTTTATCTTGCTGATGTAGTAAAAGCTAGCAAGAGATTTAATGGAGGATTAACTTTAATTAACGTACGTGCAACTGACCGTGAGTCTGCTACAACTTAAGTTGGAAATGGTTGGTGGTTGTGTTTTCGGGTTACCACAAAATTAACTGTGGTCGTGTGTTTGTGTATGTATATTATATAGGTACTTATATAAGTACGTAGTAAATAGGAGCATTGTAATTCGTCCAATTGTCATCTGGCTGACATCAAGATTTGAAATAGTATGGTTTTATTATTATACCGAATAGGGTAAGTTAGGATGCCACTATTTCGTCCCATGTATATCAAGCGGCTTAAACATGGTTTCTTTTGCAATATTTTTGTGAATGAGGGGTTTTAATCCTGAAACCATATATTTAAACCTTGCTGCAAAAGCACGCTTATAAGTTAATTGGTAGTTGTAGCGGATTTCTGTCCACACCGTAATGAAAGAAATTATTAATAAATCGAAAAATGTTATCTTATTTATGATGATTTTATTTATATTATCACAGGGAAGTGTGATGAGAATCTGGAGTAAAGAATGAGTGCGGGAAAATGATAAATGGCCCTGCAAATCAGGTCCAGTAGTCGTGAACGGTCTTTTTAAAAAAAGTTTGGCTATTCACAATTGCAATGATGTGTTCCAATTATGTGACCCCTTGTTATGTAAGAAAATAATGGCTGGTTCTGTACTAAAATATACGAAAGTAAAGTCAATGCTGTGAAACTGCACTCCTTACGAAGTAAGTGTGGTGTTACCGTTAATTCGTTTTTATTGTTTTTTTCCAAGCACGCTGTATCTGAAAGTGAAACGTTTTTCCGGAGACGATTTCGGTGCAGTCGCGGAAGGAAAGCTTCGAAAATATTTATGACGTTTGATAGACCGCTTTGTATATTGCGAGTGTTCAATATACTTGATGGCATCTTTTCTTTAGCCTTACAAGATTCTTACATACTTTTTTTACCTATATATGTTTTAATAATGTTTTTTATTTGGCTCTACATCAAAGCTCTATCTATCAGACTAATAAATCAAACTTATTCACAATCTTTTCGTTACATTTTAACTAGAACTATACAGGGTTCTTCTTAATATTGTGACACTTTTTAAGATAATGACTGTCAAACTGAACAACTTTCTATGGGGCCAAAATCGAAATCGCAAAAAAAAATCTGCATGCAGTAGACTAGGTTTGCAGTGTTGTATGGAACAGCAGATTTTTTTCGTAATTTCGATGTTGTTCCGTTGAGAAAGTGGTTCAGTTTGATAGTTTGATCATTCCCTTAAAAAGTGTGAATAGAGAAGAACCCTGTACAAGGTGTTACAAAATACAAATAAACATTTAAGGGGGTAGTGTAGACCATCAAACTGAACAACTTTCACTATGGGACCAACATCGAAACCGCGAAATAATCTAATGTTCCATACTAAACTACAAATCTACTCGAGCTAAGTGTATGGGACATCAGATTATTTTTTTGCGTTTTCGATTTTGGTCCCATAGTGAAAGTTGATCAGTTTAGTTTATAGTAAAAGTTGTTCAGTTTGATGGTCTTAACAACCCCCTTAAGATAAGATAAGATAAATATTCTTTATTTGCACACCAAAATACACAAAAAACAATAACAATATACGCGAACAAGAAGTAAAAGTTTTAAATATTTATTTTTACTTTTGTAACACCTTGTATAGCCTTATTTTAGCCAATTAATATAATCAAGTGAACTCAGGAGCTGAATAGCTAAAAGAAAATGCAATCAATAATCAATGAAAAAAATTCTTCGTCTAAACACAATAATTGAGACAAATGTAAAATGAATTAAACCCTGCAAGGGATGGGTCGTCAAGACAAGACAATAAATTCAACAAAACCAATCCCCAAGTGTTCATCCATCCATCCTATAATCTTTACCATTATCTAGTATGTAACTATGTTTATTTAACTACTTACCTACTACTTACGTAAGTATATGTAGTTAAGTAGTAATAGTTTAAAATATTGTTGACATCCACAATTTGGTAGGTATAAAACCGCGGATAACTCGCGGTTCGTGCTCGCGGACAAAATAATTAGTGAAATAGCCAAAACTAATTAAATGTTGTTCTATCTAGCGATGAATCGTCCTACTCGGACATCGAAAGGCTCCGGGAGCGAACCAAGGCGATGCTCAGTCCTACAACAGAGCCCCTCATCAACCAGTCTCACTCCCAGCCCAACAGCCGCAGGGTGTCAAGCGACATCGACGCCAAAGTTGCTGCCAATCTCAACACGAGGTAACTTGCTACATTTGAAGACAAATGTCCTCAATTTTGGTAAAAATACCAGTACTCAGTCGTACAGTAGGTATCAGCAAGACCCACTTTCAGCACAATAGTCACAGGATGTCCAGTGAATGCCGAAAGGTCTGTATTAAAATAAACCAAACTTCAACGGGCCTGTGATCTTTAAGCTTTTTAGTATTCATCAGAAGGAGCTAGCGCTAGTGCTTAGCATAAGCATAAGCATAAGCATATGCTCACGACTATATCCCCCGATGACTACCCGTCAGAGATATTCTAAAACCTCAGAACATCCACGTTTCACCAGTAGTACCGAAACTCTGTCCAGTGTGACGGGGGGTGAGTCCGTCGCCACTTATAATGGACAGTGGGTACATACATGCCTAGAAATTAAAACATGCAGGTTTTCTCACGATGTTTTCCTTCACCGAAAAGCCAGTGGTGTTACAAATCGTAAATAAATTCCGAAAACTCATTGGTACGAGTCGGCCTGGACGGGGATCGAACCATCATCTCCTGCACGGCAGGCAACGTTACTCGCCACTGGACCACCACGGCTTGGCGCTAGTGCTTGATTTTGGAGTTTGGCTTAAATACCAAGAAATAATGCTAGATTCATCTTAAGATTTCTCAAAGAGATCTCCATGACTGGAGATTTAACGTCGGCTTCGAGAACCCTTCTCTATCTAGGTATAAGTTCTAGTTAAAGGTTTATACTATTTGCAAAACAGGCATTCACCCTTGCACGTGTGTGCATTATGTTTTTACAGTAGCGTAGCGAAGGGTGGGGAAATGCCCCGGGCGGCACTTTACCAGGGGCGGCAAATTCGGGAAAAATATAGATTGATTGAGCTCTGTCTATAACCAATTCGTAGAGCAGAGAAAAGTCGAGCTCGCTTCGCTTGCTCTAAGGTGTGTTTTAGTTACTGTGCCTACACGTCATAATCCTATGGAGTTCTGACCACAGCTAAGGCGTGGTGCTCGAAATTTCGAGCTTGCTTCGCTCCATCTATAGCTTTTACTTTGGTTACTTTACACATGTTTTGTACGTAAAAAGCTCTAGCTCTAAACGATTCGTATTGAGGAGAAAAGTCGAGCTCGCTCTAAGTTTCTATTTTTGTATGGATAAACCAAAAGATGTCTGACCATAACCGGAATAGATGTGCAATATATTTCGAGCTCGCTCCGCTCGCCCTGTTATTTTTTTTTTTAGGTAAGATAAGGGGTCAGCAAAATCGGTCTGTGCCCCAGGCGGCAGAAACCTACGCTACGCCACTGGTTTTTAAATACAGTTATTATCATCAGGCGGCCATCAGCAATTATAGCAGCGTTCCGTCGACCGTCGCAGGCGCTTGCGTTGTGCGCGGCGACCCAGCGACGATTCCTTTCCGAGCTGTCCCCGCATTCGCGCACATCTTTCGCATCTACCATTCCTGAGCATCCGCCCTCCGCTGCTGAGATTTTAGGACAGTAAGTGGTTTTTTTTTTAATCTGAAGGAATTCATTAAATTTTTTGGCTATTCATCAGCTTGGATCAAGAACTTAATCTTGTGGTACCATCTCCTATTGGAGATTACTATCATTAGGGCTATGCAACAATAGCGAATCGAGGATTTCATTTTGAGGGGATCCTAGGCCCGTAGCCATAGTGTCCTGCCTCGAAGTACCTATCCGCCTTTGTCGTTCAAACTGGTCCTGTGGGTCTTGCAAGAGCATTAAATTGTTTTTACTGCATGGCCACTGTTCGTGCATGGGTGACTAACAAAGAGCCAGAGAAAGACTCATTTTCGCACCCCCAAAAACACAGCATGCACTAAAAAAGGAAATAACCCAGCATGACGTTTTCTTTTCATTGGGGATTCAATGGTATTCCTCTATAAAGCGAAATATTTAAAAGGATTGCGGAATAGAATCATCACAGCCTTCGCAATCGTTTTGAATTTATATTCACAGCAAGTTTCTATCTATACCGAATTTTTTTTTTCAAAGTGCTTTATTTGCATCTTAAAATTCAGGAATCAACATCTTTCTTTTTTCTTATTACGTTATCGATTGTGCTGATACTGGCTCGCAAAAGCAATAGATCTAGATAAATGTAAACATTCAAAGCTCCGAAGATGTCACTGCACCGGACCATAAATCTCAACTCGCCACGAGAGCCCTCGACCGACGCGAGCGACATCTGCCCGCGACACCGGCTCATCTTCACCCTCCTAACCTGACACGTGGACGTGCTCGCCCTACTGACCACATTTACTATTCATGTTTACCTAATGCACGTAATCTGTGCTAATGCTGAAAATTTCTCACTAAGCTTTTCTAAAATTTCTATTTAAAATACTTACTGTTACTTCCATACTCATGTTAATTTCATTATCCCTGATAGGAAGAGCAGAACCTAACGTGTACACCAAAGCTTAAATCGAAGTATCTTGACAAAATTAACTTAAATATCAATGTTGGAAACGCGGTGCTTTGTTTTTACCCGACTGCGTGACGCAAAGGAAGGGTAATGTGTTTATCAGCCTATGTATGTATGTAAGTTGGTTCCTTTGTGGCACTCTAGAGACCAAACGCGTGGGCCGATTTTGATGATTCTTATGTCAATAGATTTTTCTTAATTTCATTCTAAATCTTATAGTGACAAGTTTGTATTATTATAATAGTTAATGTTACTTTATTGTTATTAATTTAAAGTTGCTAACGATACAGCTAAGTGAAATTAGCGAGAGATATTTAATGTAAGCATACATAACGATCACAACGTAACACAATTAATACCAATTATGAACTCAACCTGTAACTTCAAAACTACGTCAAACTGTTTGTTATAGCATTCATTAACTTTGTAATTTATCATAATAAGAACTGTTTAAAAAGTTATATACAGGGTCCTTCTTAATATGCTGACACTTTTTAAGAGAATGGTCAAACCATCAAACTGAACAACTTTCTCAATGGCAACAAGATCGGAATCGCGAAAAAGAAATCAGCTGTTCCATACTAATAAGTTGTTCAGTTTGAGGTCTGATCATCAAGAAGTGACAGCATAATAAGAAGGACCCTATACAGGGTGTAAGGAAAAGTGTCATTAACCTTTAAATCACATAGTCTACCCATCAAACTAAACAACTTTTACTATGGGAGCAAACCTGTCAGAACTAAAAAAAATATCAGCTGTCCCATACGTTTGAATCGAGTAGGTATTGCAGTTTATTATGGGACAGCTGATATTTTTTTGTTCTGACGGGTTCGCTCTTATAGTAAAAATTGTTTAGTTTGATGAGTAGAGTAGGTGGTTTAAAGGTTAACGTTAGTTTTCCTTACACCCTCTATAAACTAGGTATAATATGAATCGAACGGTGAACAAACATAACAGAGAGCTATTTAGTGTAAGATGAATAACATTCGTTGTGGGTATAACGTCATGCGCCGCGTTATATCGGCGACAATGCGAGCGGGACACAACGCGCGTCAGCGACATTCAAAAGCACACCCTTTATTCGTTAATAGATAGACAGGTTGACAATGCCACGCGCGTTCTGTTGTGTATAAACGGCTTGACGCTTAATGTTATAAAATTATGTGTTATGTGATTGTAGTAAACGAGCTTTTGGTTTTAAAAGTACCTGTGTAGGTATTGTTAACTTCTGTGTACCCATTTGATGTAGAGACACAACAGGTTGACAATGCCACGCGCGTTCTGTTGTGTATAAACGGCTTCACGCTTAATGTTATATAATTATGTGTTATGTGATTGTAGTAAACGAGCTTTTGGTTTTAAAAGTACCTGTGTAGGTATTGTTAACTTCTGTGTACCCATTTGATGTAGAGACACAACAGGTTGACAATGCCACGCGCGTTCTGTTGTGTATAAACGGCTTCACGCTTAATGTTATAAAATTATGTGTTATGTGATTGTAGTAAACGAGCTTTTGGTTTTAAAAGTACCTGTGTAGGTATTGTTAACTTCTGTGTACCCATTTGATGTAGAGACACAACAGGTTGACAATGCCACGCGCGTTCTGTTGTGTATAAACGGCTTCACGCTTAATGTTATAAAATTATGTGTTATGTGGGGGTAGTCAGAGATATTCTGAAACCTCAGAACATCCACGTTTCACCAGTAGTACCGACACTCTGTCCAGTATGACGGGGGGTGAGCCCGTCGCCACATAAAGGACAGTAGGTACAATACATGCCTTGAAATTGAAGCATGCAGGTTTCCTCACGATGTGTGACGTACCTATGTGTTATGTGATTGTAGTAAACAAGCTTTTGGTTTTAAAAGTACCTTTCTGTGTAGCTATTGTTAACTTCTGCGTATCCACTTGATGTAGAGACACTACAGGTTAAAGGTTCCTGTGGTAGCAGAGCGGTGCGGGAGTGGGTGTAATATGACCATCAAACTTAACAACTTTTACCGTGGGACCAAATGCGAAATCCCGAAAAAAAAACTGATGTTTTGGTCGAACTATTGACAACTTATATGGAACAGCAGATTTTTTTTTCGCTATTTCGATGTGGGCTCCGTATTGAAAGTTGTCCAGATTGATGGTCTGAAGCAGGACGCTCGATATGTAACGCATTTAATTTTTACACCCTGTATACAACGTGTTAAAAAATAAACGCAAAACTAGAAAGTAGAATCGAGAGCTAAATCGAATTATCAAGGTTTCAACATACCTAGGTTACATTTTCAAAATAATAAATAATTTGTTGATAAAATTTAAAATTTACTGAACTCGATCTTAACCCGCCGCACAGGCACACTCACCAAAACAAGATTCTTAAAATGTATCCATGAGCACGTTAGCGCTTTCATTCATTGCTGAAATGATAACAAATCATTTTTGCCTGAAAACTTAAAATGAGAATAAATTTCAACTATCAAAATAATGAAATTATTGTTTCAATCTAATTATTCAGTTATAAATCACGGCGACACATCAAGCCACGCAAAACAAACATAAGCTGGCCGCGCGGAGTTATACATTATTCTACCTACGTGCGGCCAGCTTATTTTGGTTTTGCGTAGCTTGATGTGTCGCCGTGTGTACATAACGACCACTGAACTTTCCATGTTATATTCCACATATATATATTCCACATCTTTCGATTTACAGTGAAGCGATAAGCAAAGCATTATCTGCACTGTACGCTAAGCTGTTGGTAGTACTTGGACTAGCGTTCCCTGTCACTAAAGTCATAGCAATTGGCGTACCGGACTCTTATTATCAGGTATGTGTACCGAAATAATATTAAAGCCTGGCCAGAAAAATAAAAACCTCACCTAGTTTGACAAATTTAAGGTCCGCCACATACCTACATAAGGAATTTCTATCCGGAATTCCGAATCAGGGTTAAGTTTTCGTACGGATTTTCCCCCTCCAGAATTCGTTCGGAATAGCGGAAGTATCAAATCCTATACAAAATCACATTTCTGTTTCGGAATTCCGGATCGAAATTCCGTATGCGTGTGACAAGTCTAAGAAGATGTAATTCGGAGCGTGCTCTATAAAAACGAAGTCTGGTTAATATGCATCCGTTTTAAATACTTTCATATTTATGGATTGTGATTAATGTTTTAATTTATTGCAGGGGTTTTATTTGTACCTTTATCTGGTATCAGTCATATTCGTAGTGTTCCAATATGCAAATCTGATGCGTCAAAAGGCTGTTAACATGATTATTAACGATTTTGGTAAGAATGTATTGTTACTTGTTTTTTGGCGGGAAATTTTGCGGGATTTTTTTACTGTACATTGTGGTGAGCAGCCCCTTAGTTTTACAAGTTTTTTTCTCATATTGATACCCATTATACTGATTTCCTCACGAAGTTTTCCTCCTTCGCGAATACTTCCTTAGTTGTTCAAATATAACTCATTCTTAGCTGGTACCTACAACTACAAACTCAAATAGATACCACGCTTAAAATATCTAAAGAGACAACAAAAATACACAAATAGGTACCTATACGGCAGTAATTAGCCACAATTGCTTACAAAATGCGACATTAAAATCACATCTCGTTTGCATAATTACAACCGCAAGGAATATTTGCCTTCTTTTACTTAGCATTCACTAACGTTTTCAGCCATTCGTATAAATGTTCTGGACAATTTCCTTAACATGTGATCTTTAATGACCGGTGACGACGCTATCTTAATATTGCATTGTATTGCAGGTGAGGCGGATAAAACTGAGAAGAACGATAAAGGTACATCTAGTGATAAAATTAAGAAGAAAGAAAAACAAGCAATATCTCGTTATGGCAGCTTCTACTTGAGACTTGGAGCCATAGGTAAAATTATTATAAGTTTCATTTTTTTTTTTTTTAATTATGGGGAATTTTCGCAACAGTGTCCCATTGCACACCTGAAAAAACGTTTATGTATGACTGTGGAAGCTATTGGCAGTCGAAAGCTATGATGCGTCCTTTTTATAGCTACCATTTCCTACATCAAGGTCGACTGCAATTTATTGCAAGTTATTACCTATAGTAAATTTTGTAACGGGAATTCATTTGTAATCAACACACTTTTCAACAGCATTCGGTATCGGATCAATGGTCTACAGTGGCTTGGAATTTGGAGAATACTTCGAAATGATAGATAGCTGCCGATCTGTCATGTCGGCCATCACGCCTGCCCTGCGAATGGCTTTAACATTACTACAAATGCAATTCATCTTCTTCACAAATAAGGATATAGAATCAGGTAGTCACAAGTTAGTCCAGAGGTTTGGTTTTATGCATATGATCGCAACAAACCTGTGCGAATGGTTGTACGTTCTTGTCGAAGAAACGAAGCATGAAATACATCATTTGGAGCACTCAATGGTGGTGAACACAACGGGTATTCATAATGAAACCGCAGAGCCTCCATGCACAAGAGGTAACATTATGGGCGCATTGTTACAAAACGCATCACCATTTCTATTTCCGTGCACGATTGAATATTCTCTCATTTGCGCAGTGATCTTGTATGAAATGTGGAAAGAGGTATGTTTAATTCAATCTTTAGGAATAATCGAGATAAATTAATACCTACAGGTATTATTTTTATGTTACAATTTTCAGGTTAAATGCACACCGGAGGATTTTGAGAAAAAATTCCATTACACTAAAAACAAATCGCGTAGTAATTCTGTTACACCAGAAAAAATTCTTCAACAGTTTGGTAAGTGATTTCCAAATATTACACTGCTTAAAAATTTTCTTAGATGGATGGTGGATGATGGTGGTGGATGGATGTGGTGGATGGATGGATGGATGGATGGTGGATGTTCTGAGGTTTCAGAATATCTCTGACTACCCCCTCGGGGAATACAGTCGTGAGTATATGCATGCATGCATGTAAAAATTTTCTTGGTACAACATGTTCCACATGCTTAAAAATTTAAGATTTAATTTATTAAGGAATTCAGGGACAATTATTCTATGTATCGTCATTTGATTAGCCATTTAATGAACCCAGTGTCGTATATTGTAAGAGGCCTATGACTAGCAATGGTGATGGATGGACGGAAAATTAAGATTACTTTGTAAAATGTTTAGTGATTTATCTCAATTTGATACCTCTTTCCCGATTCTAGTGGTGTATATTGTAAGAGACCTATAGTCAGCAGTGTATGAGTGTGGGCTGAACATGAACTACCCCTTTACAGCGGGTATGCTGGGCGTGGGATCCCCGTACGGCAGCCGCGCGGCCTTGCATCACTTCTCTGTCGACTGCTCTCACGCGCACCGCGGCCTCTTCGCCGGGATACTTCTCATCGTACTCACTATCATATCTCTCATTATGTTCTTCGTACTTGCTCATAATCCTACTACGATAAACGTAAGAACAACAGATTCTAAGTTAAAGGGTATTGTTGAAATCGTAAACTTCTCACTCTCAGCGTTCAAACGATGCGATGGTGTATAAATCTGTCGATTTCCCACATTGATAAAATAGGAACATATTTTATTCATCGATAATTCCATGCTCAATTTGATAAGCCGATTGGGAAAAGCCATTTCGTGAAAAATATGTATACTATACTAAATATAAACTATTCCGGTGTAGTACTTATTGCTTCTACGGTAAATTGGGGTTTCAACTACAATGAATTAATTATTCAATTTGGATCGTTTTTGAAAGTTCCAATCGTTCATTCTCTTTATTATTTAGTACCTACTTACTTCAGATTTCAGCAACACACTTTATTAGAGCCCCACTTGCGTCCTGGGCTAGCAATAAACTCCAGGTTAAGTTGGTAACCCATGATTTTTTGTATATTAAATCAATTGAAAGAGCTATTTTATCCGGAGTTAATTGATAACCCGGGTTGACGCAAGTGGGGCATGTTTTCTTTGTAACTTAATTAACAAAAATTAATCTGAGATATATTTTCTTGCAGAATGCAATATTCCAAGTTAATATTTGTGAGTTAATACTCTATACGATCACTTTTCTAGTGACAATAACCGCACTAATCCAAATGAGGGTTCTGCCATATAAAAGAAAATCTCAAGGTAATTGAACATTTCATTAATATTATAGCATTTCTGCTGTTATTTACTGTGAGATTCAGAATGACGGGTGTATTTATTGAGGTACCTACATCCGCCATTTTGACTCTCATAATTTACTCAAACCATACAAAACTGTCTGAAAACCTCAAAATTGAAACTGAACCATGTGAACAGATTAGAAAGAAAGTGGTAAGTACCTTACCGTATATACCTACCAACTCGTAGATAGGTAGTTAAATTTTACGCTTCAACTTAACAAAATAAAATTATTAACGCTATTGATTTTAACGTCCATTTAATTCCCCTATATCTCAATAAAACACAGCGATTCGCATGAAAATTGTGTTATAGGTTCAGGTTATAGGTTTTTATTTCTCTGAAGCGACGTACCCACGGCGACACATCAAGCTACGCAAAACAAATTTAAGCTGGCCGCGCGATGTTATACATTACTCTACCCACGCGCGGCCAGCTTATTTTGGTTTTGCGTAGCTTGATGTGTCGCCATGTGTACCTATCTCGAATCGACTTGAATGAATAAGCCTATTGTAATGTATTTTTGTTTGTGAACTGGTATTTTAGTTATGGTATAGCTAGAGATAGAGAGAGAAGAGATAACCTACTTATAGGTATTTTAGAATAAACATCCAAAAATTGTGTGTATATTCCGTGCTAGGGCCTATTTCATGAACATGACAATTATAATTTACAATGACAATTCAGGGTACATAGCTGGTTACTTATGGCGTTAAACAATAAGTGTCCTTACATTCCCAGTAATGTATCTCAACTTGTCATTGTAAATTCCAATTGTCATGTTTATGAAATAGGCGTAGAATTCTTTTCATATGATAACCGTAAGATGTAAAGTTGATAACCAAATGACATTTTACATTTTTATTACAGCTGTTCTAGGCCTCGACACATCTCTGCTAATTCTGGCTCAATCTGGAATGTTCGTGTATTGCATGTTCAGTATGATCGGCTCCCATCACACGATGGACAGCGCGGACAGCGCTGGACTCACTGGCTTCTTCTCTGAATTCTTGTCTCTAATCCAGGTGATCTTTTGTTTACTTCTGCAGGCCTACCATGAGTTTTCACTGTACTTTACTACTGTAGTTAAGTCGCCAATTTCGTATGGCAGAAATTAGTTCTCAACGTAACCTCTAGGAGCGCTGTACGAAATTCAATACAAAATTGGTGACGTAATTACAGTAGTAAAGTATAGTGAAAACTCATGGTAGGCCTACATATCTATCGGACTTGTGTAGCAATACCACCATACAATAATTTTTTTTTCTAATCTTTTTCACCATAAAAATAGTGTTTTCTCCGGGACCTTAGCACGAGTCTGATTCAAAATTGGCTGGTTTTTATTATTTATTGATATACGATAGAGTTTTGCACTAAAATCACTACAAATATTACGTGTAGGTGTATTACCGTTTCTAGAATAAAGCCCAAATAAAATACGTTGACATTTTTTTTCTTCAGAAGCCATAAAAATTTATGAATATTTTTTTTTTCTATGTACTTTTCAACCGACTACATTTACTGTTGCAACGGACGGACGGCGTAAGGATAGTATTAGAAGTAGTAGAGTCCCGTTTGCACCCTTTGGATTCGGAACCCTAAAAAGTGCTATCATCTAATATACCTACCATCTGCAAAGTAGCTTTTAAAATCAGAATATACTTATTCAGAGGCAAAGAAAATTTTAGCTTTTTTGGGTTCAATTGAATTTTTTGCTTTTCATACCCAGACTATGTAAATTAACTTCCGTTAAAATCAAGATGTACATACATTGATTTCAGACAATAGTACAATCTCTGTTCATAATCGACGCTTGGTGGCGACGCAGCACCACATCGGAGCAGCGGCGCGACAAGCCTGGACGACAGCTGGTCACCTTCATGCTGGTTGCCAACATGGCCATGTGGGCCATCAACACGCTTGAAAAGGTTTAGTACAATATCCGTTGATAATCGTCTTCATCAGCCTACATTCTTAAGTTACATGCTAGAATATTTTTATTTGATATCGTAGTCCACGCACATGCACGCCCATACCTGACACATTGGCGCAGGCACAGGCCTCTTCTCACAAATATAAGGGCTATTGATGATAGACACAGACAATTTTTAGACCTTCCATACAAAAGTGCGGATCAGCTGATCGATTTTCTATGGGAAGTCGAAAAAAATTTCTCTTTTTTCGACCCATGTTTCTTAGGGAAAGTTGTTTAGTAGTAATTTAAAATTAGTGGTGTATAGGGAGAACAAACATGATAGGTAAAAAATGGGATCCTTTATGATGGTGGCTAGACCATTGATAAAAACTTAGGTACCTACAACTCAAATGAATTCGCTTAATTGTTTCTTGTTACAGAAATAGGCCAATTTCCCAATTTTTGTACAACCGGCCTATTTCAAAGCAAGTATCATATTACTAGTATTTATAAATTAACTTTTCGTAACAGAATCGAGCGGAGTTCAGGCCAGCTCACCTTAAGTTCTACGGACCCTGGGCCTGGACCATCATCACGCACGTCTCCATGCCTCTTGCCATCTTCTACCGCTTCCACTCCACAATCTGCCTCTTCGAGATCTGGAAGAACAGCTTCAAGAATAAACCACTTTACTTAAATGTCTAGAAGACAAATAAAAATATAATTTTGATAAACGATTCCGCAGTTTTATTCTAGTAGGTACATAGCTTTCACCCGCGGCTTCACCTGCGTGGCATTTGTGGGGTCAAACATTCCAGTCCTTTATCACACTTCCAGCTATTAAGAGGGTACCGAGCCTTTAGTGCTGCCCTCAACCGTATTTATTAATTGCTTAAAATAATACAATATTTAAAAAAAAACGAGAAGTTTTTTTTTTTTTGTAAATATCTTCAATGTACAGACACACTTCTGTTACAGTTTGACAATAGTTAAGATTACCAATGAAAAAGAATGTCATATTTTGTAGTCTTACTGATTTTCAATTTTACCGGGATATCACGGACTTGTTTCATTGAATTTTTGTAGTTGCTATCTTTTAAACCTTTAAACACTTTTGACAGTTTTAAAGATAGTAACTACAAACAAAACATAAAATCCGGTTTTTGATAAATTGATAACCAGCAATGACTACAAAATGTGACATTCTTGTTCATTGGAAATCTTAACTATTGTCGAACTGTAACAGACGTGTGTCTCTACATTGAAGATACCTATTTACAAAAAAAAAAAATGGCGATATGGTTTTTAGGTGTCCCTGACTCGAAATAAACCCGTTTTAAAACTATTGTCCGTCTGTTTGTGTTTGTTTGTGCGAGCATCACGCGAATACTGAACCGATTTTGATGAAACTTTTTTGTTTGATAGCTTATGATTTGACTTAAAATCTGGTATATAATTTGTGCGGACGATGTCGCGGGTTAACTCTTGTGTTTTAGAATATTTAAGAAATAAAATAAAAACTATTGAGGGCAGCAATGAAGGGTGGGTGACCCCTTAAGGAACCGGAAATGAGAAGTAGGTATCTGAGGACGTAAAACTAGACACTAAACTCGACTCTTTCTTCACTTTCGACTCTTAAAACTAGACTCTTTCGGCTGTACCTAGGTTTGATATACTCGTATCTTGGACGAATTTTGTATAATATTGAACTACATAGGAAATGTAAAGAATTTAATTAATTAGCAATTTGAAACTATTCTATACATTCTAGTCGATAAAGCATGGAACCGCTGATGTTTATTTAACGAATTCAGTGTTTCAAATATTTGAAATATTGATTAATGATACGTGCAACAATTTTCCAGTGGACGTGATGGGCCAATTAACACGTGGCTCGCTACCCTTTGTCATGGGCCAACAAATGACAACAAGGCATCGCTAATTGTTTTCATTAACTGGACTGTCATGTAATTATCGTTATTTATACATGGACATTTACTTGTATGTATAAAAAGCCGTGGTGGTCAAGTGGCGAGTAACCTTGCCTAGGCGATGGTTTGATCCCCGTCCAAGCCGACTCGTACCAATGAGTTTGTCGAAACTTAAGGTCTAACAAAATTAGATGAAAAAAAAAATCTGTGGTCCCATACATTTATGTCGGATGGGTTTGTATGGAACAGCTGATTTTTTTTCGCGAATTCGATATTGGTCCCGTTGAGATAGTTGTTCAGTTTGATGGTCTGATCATCCCCTTAAAATAGTTAAATCTAATTTTGTTAGACCTTATATACGATTTGTAACACCACTGGCTTTTCGGTGAAGGAAAACTGCTTGCTTCAATTTCGAGGCATGTATTATACCCATACTGTCCATTACTAGTGGCGACGGGCTCACCCCCCGTCACACTGGACAGAGTTTCGGTACTACTATTGAAACGTGGATGTTCTGAGTTTTTTATGCTTATGCTATGCTATAATTTACTTCATTTATGTAAATAAGTAAAAATAACCCGATTTCACTTGTTAATCTAGCAGTCTCCAGTCAAGGCGAAAAAGCGAAACTAAGCTGTTTTTACACCCCGTATTTCAATTCGAAAGAAAGCATTTAAACGCAAAGATAGGTAGTGCAAAATATTCATTAAAAAGTGTAAATGTTAATAGGTACGACATTAATAAATGGCTATCAAAAGATCATGCCCAAAATTATATGAAAGTTAGGCTGAACTTGCGTGTCGCCAAATTATCACCTAACGATAGGACTCAGCATTATTATAACAAGAAAATCGTTAAATATTTAATGGGAAATATTAAAAAATCTTAAGTTAACAAATATTATATAGGTAATAAAAACCATAGAATTCATTCCATACAAAAAATTACAATAAAACTGTATTTTATTTTTAAACCCCCATTCCCATAGGGCCAAAAATACATATGAACGGATTTATAACTCAGACCAAATATTTTTGATGACGCATCTTTAGTCTGGTTTTGGGTATTGTCTTTTATTGCTGAATAATAAAGTAAGACTTAAATAAACATCTATTATGTATGGAATAAACGTGATGTCCTAACGCAAACTTCGGCACTTGAGTAAAGTAAATCTAGGACAAGAAAATAAAGCAATTAAATTAAGACCTGCTCATAACCTAATCATACCTGAAGCCAGGAAATAAAACAATAAAGTGGTATTATGACTAAAATGTCACCTAATAAGATTAAAGAGCTGTCGGCTGCTCCAAAATAAAACACTGAATACGCCACTTACTCATTTTATACAAGAGCCACTTTCAAGAAGTTATTTTGTATCAATTACTTACCTTACACCACATATTAAATGATTTGTGGATAGTTCTGTTCATATATTTCACAAATGTTTAAAAAAGGATCCTCAATTATAATAAATATACATACATAATAAACAAAGTAGGTACTTCAACTTGTAAAAATGATCAAAATTTTTCAAAATGTCATTTTCAGTTTTTTATACAGCCAGCCGTGCATTTTGTGTGAACAAGATGTTAATAATAAAAACAAAACCTAAAAACTAATTGAGTACTTGTACGCTGATTCAATAACCAAGCAACAATTACAAAATTAAACGTAAGTATTATATGTTTCACTTTTCATAGCCTTTTCATTTATTGTAAATAAGCCGTAAACAGCATAATAAACAAGTACAAGCTTGAAGAGAGCGTTTTTCCTTCTTGAGCCTTCTCTGACTTCTCTGTATTTATTCTTTTTCATGATGATTACTTGATGAGAGAGTTACCAAATTAGGGAGGTATTCCAAATTGAGCACCAATCTCATACCCCAAGGAGATTAATGTCAGTTCATATTTGAGTCACATGTGACCCGAAAATTATGGCTTTAGAGGTGGGTCACATGATATAACGCACCTTAATACTAAGGCCTTAACTTTTTCGGTGGTGCTCCTCAGGTAGAGCACCTATTTTATAGTAACTGATTGTGCCCAACAAATTATTTCGAGGCATGTTACTCTAGACGACCAACTAAGAATCTCAATTGGCAAAAATATTTAGCTTGTATTTCACAGACACATTTCCAAAAATCTTCAATGGAAAATACTTAATGACCGGCCATGAATAAGTCTTACTTCATTAAAATTCTACAACACTGTTTGGCACACACTTCTAATGGTAGTTTCATGAGTCATCAACATTTTGTAAACAGATTAAACCTATGGAATGACGACATTGGTTTATCACTCTGAGACTATTTGACGCCTGCCATCTTTTGGTACATTATACTTCATTCTAAGATAAGAGAATGCCGCTAATCTTAGCCTATTAGCATTATATTTTTACGTTTTGAGCTCACCGAATTGCAGCTAGGAAGATAAAGTAAAATATCAGTTATTTTCAATGAAAATACATTCGCCGACAGGAATGGAAGACGTCATCGAAGAAGATATTGAATGGTGAGTTTATATTTTTCCAATAGCGTAAATTGTCGTCCGTCCTTGTTTCTATAACATCAAGGAATTCTTGGAGGGCAAATATTTATGATAATTTATTAGACGAACCCTATTTATTAACTAGTACTAAATACATTGTATTGTCCTTTATTTTTCTTAATTTATATTAAAAAATCGTAATACTAATTCATTTCTAATAACACTCATTATTTATTATTTTAAGTACCTACAAAGAAATTCCACTGACAGTAACATTTTAGTTGAGTAATTGTAACACCTTTTACTTGGAATTGTTATTATCTAACTTTTTTTTTATGTTAGTTCACTTACAAAGTTAGAGTTTGGAGAGCTCAACAAAACAATGTGACTAACGCAAATGTATTACCCGAATTCCACATACAATAAATCATTTCATTTCTAATATAGCCCCATTTATCAGACCTTAACCATATACTTAACCATATACCACATAATAATAACAATTTTATTTAGCAAAAATCATTGTTACGTGACCAAGTTAGAACCCTGACTAGAGTCCCACATAAAGACTTTTAAATAGGTAAAACAGTTTTATATTATTTAATTAATTTGTAAAGGTCTAGTGAGAGCCACGCAAGGCGACTGTCATTTTTTGAGAACGGTTCACACCACTACCATCCCACTAGACAGAGCGGCACCAGCCTGGAACGCAAGATTCGCCACAATTACCACATCAACAACAATCACAGCCATAGCAGCCAATATCATAATCATAACAGGTAACTATTAGGTCAAAACCACGGAGGAAAGAAATAAGCGGAGGTGTCGTAAGGCAATTAGGTCTGGCGCCATTATATTAGGTCATGATGTCACAGTGGGCGTGGCCTATAATGCTCAGTACAAAGCGAACCGCCGCGCTATTCTTTTTGCTGAGAGGAGGGGGTTTTGTCAACAAAATACATCAAAAACGATGAAGTGTGTTGTTCCTGGATTCGGTTTTAGGGGCAGAACCTGCGCACCCGTCTTGTACCTCCATCCCTGCAATTTGGCGACACTTACTTCGATAAAATATTGCTTTGCGACACCTCCGCTCCTTTCTATTCTCCATGGTCAAAACATTGCTGTTAATTTGAATGTTCTTTTTTGTTTCATCTAAGATTGCAAAGAGTAAAATATCTAGTAGTAGATAGTAGGTCCTACGCCTATGTGTATATGACTGCTAAGTATTTATTTTAACACACTTTACTACAAAAGGTAGTCATAAATCGAATTCTGGTAGATTTAACTAAAAACTACTTAAAACAACAAATCTACTAGAGTCTGCCATTATAGATGGGTGTCACATACACTACCTATATCTACTGGATATTTTTCTCAATGTGGAACAAAATCAAAATTCTAACTTAATTTAACAAACCTCTTTATATATATTTATTTATTATCTCTCTCTTATTGTATGTATGTGTTTACTATCTCTATCTTATCTCTATATATATATTATACCTACTTACAATAAGATTATTGGACGTATCGTATTAAAAAACACATCCTAGTGAATCTGATAGTCAAAATAAATCTGAGTCCATATTATATGTAGGCGTCTAATTAATCGCATAGCAGTGGGTAAAGAAGTGGGGATGCAGGTGAGAGGGAGGGAGGGGGTGCATGTGGCTCGTTAGGAGGCCCGTCTGAAACTGACACCACCGACGCTAATTACCAGTGAGGACATCCTTGCCTTAGCTTACCTAGGTTTTACACGCATTATTTTGTTTAAATTATGTTAAGCTGCGATTTATAAGGCCTCTGCCTCGAATTTTGCGGGCAGCGGGGCGGCGGCGGCGGCGGCGGGATCTTATGCGTAAAATCAAATGGACCGGTTCTCGAAAACAGCGGCGTGGCGTTTTCGAGAACCGGATTTTACGCATAAGATCCCGCCGCCGCCGCCCCGCGGTCCGCAAAATTCGAGGCAGAGGCCTTAAAGATTCAGGCAATACAATATAGCACAAACCAAAATCCGTACTAAGCAGATTTGATGCATTGAATAGAAATAGAACCAAGTACCAACTGCCTGGCAGTCTTCTTGCAGTCGCAACGGTTAACCTCTACTATGTTTGGCACAAAAGGATCGAAATCTTTAACAACAATTTTTTACTGAAGTAGGTACCTAATACATTTGGAGTAATTTCTTTGTACGAAGCATTACATACTAAGTATATCTATATAATCCTTAACTTGAAAGAACATAAACGAAATGTTGTGCAGCCTTCTGACGTTAAATTACTCTACTATTTGTATTGAAATTCGTCATCTAGATACACGGCAGTATATTAGCCAAGTTCACAAAAATAAAACTTGACATCACAAACATTTTGACCTTTACTGATTTGGTAATCTGTGCCTATGCTTTCGAAGCCAATTTGCCAAAAAACGTCTCTGGTTCTCGGCTTCAGATCTCAATTATTTAAAAGTTGAAGTCGACAAACTCATTTCTTCATCTTACAGAACTTGGCCCCTTTTGTCACATTAAAGTTTTTGATGGGAATCATTATTTCATGAAAAGCTATTTGGCACATCTTTGCGTCATCAGTTCACTACAGTGTAGTAATAAGATTAAGTAAAATACTTAAATAATTTTGCAGCCACGTCATAAAATTACTAAAGTTTAAGTCGACGTACAAATAACAAACACACCTTTAAGCAGATGTTATTTGTAGCAGCCCTGTTAAATACTACAATAATTATTTACATACACTTATGTATAGCGTGTTCACGTTTCGAGTACAGTACATAATTTGCACTACGAGCATCAACATCTTGCTTCATTATTCTTAATTTTCAAGTGTACATCTTAAAGCTATTCCGTTTAATTGACTTAGGGGAGGGTGTACATAGCCAATGCAATAAAAAACGTGTGTTTGAGACCGGTTGATGGCGAAAAATAAAGAGAAATCTAATCAAAATGCAGCTAAGGATTGGCGGGAACGGTCCGAGCTGCTCGCCGTGGCTGAAGATGAAAGGTGAGTCTGCTATCGGCGAGCGCTTCATTAAATCGACTATTAGTAGACGAGCGCCGCCTCCGCCGCCCCGCTAGCAGCACCACCCAAACAAAACGACTCGTAGTAACTTTATATCGACGTAATAATTATAATTTCGTTTAGATTTATAGCTTGTTAATATCTCAGTTATAGTTATATTTATTTATTTAACTTCATTCTTAAAACTGCTATAAATAAAATACAAATTGTTGATGCATTTGGTTTAAGCACAATTGCCTAGTATCTACACAAATTTTTGAATTTTCCGTCTGTTTTTGTTTGTTTGTCACGCATCACGCGAAAACTAATATGAAACTTTTTGTGTCTGACAGCTTATGATTAGACTTAAAATCTGGTATATCATTTATCTCGCTACGATGACGGGAACCCGTGCGGGCCAAGTCGCAGGTAAACTCTAGTATTATCATTATAACATTATAACCATTTACCCCCCCAAATCCAAATATTCGCAATGGAATATTTGGATTGGGATTACAGCTATAATTACCCCCAGAAAATGAATGTCCCCCCGTGCTTGACAACGACCGGTTCTGCGCTGCCCTCAGCCCTCATCCAACGGGTTCCCGCTAACAAATAAGAGATGCATAGAGCTAACTATATAGGGTCCTTTTTAATATGCTGGCACTTATTAAGGGGATGATCAGGGCGCCAAACTGAACAACTTTCTCTAAGGCACCAACATGGAAATCACAAAAAAATAATCTGCTGTTCTATACAAAACTGCAAACCTACTCGAGCCAAATGTATGGGAGAGCAGATTTTTTTTCCTCGTTTTCAATATTGGTGCTATAGAGAAAGTAGTTCAGTTTGACGGTCTGGTCGTCCCTTTAAAAAAGTGTCAGCATATTAAGAAGGACCCTGTATAATAATAAAACCTTTATTTCAGATTATTCAGATACATACGTAGAGGAATATTTGTAAGGAAGTACTCATCAACATAAGTACAAAAAGTTAAAAACGAATTAATGCAAATTTTTCAGAGAGTACCCGCCGCACTCGCTGCCGAATCTCAGTGTTGTGCCACCATGCAGCCGCAGCTCCAGTGTGGACCCCATACCGACTCCACCTCGACGAAACCCTCTCTCACATGGCGAGTGAGTTCTATTATATCATTTCGAATTAAAAATAAAACCGATCAAGTGCGAGTCGGGCTACTAGCGCACCGAGGGTTCCGTACCTCACCACCACACAACATTATTAACTTACAATCGTTTTTTTCTCCGGGATCTTTAGCGCAAGACTGACTCACACTTGTCCTGTTTTTATTGTTTGTTGTTATACTTTAGAGTTTGCCCTATATAGGTAATCACACCAAGTTTGACGATTGTATTTATTACCCCTTTTACGGTAGAGCGAGAAGAAAAACTATGAAAAAAACTAGTTTCTTGTATGAAGACCCCCCTTAATTTTTAACTTTTTGTCACTTATTATTATTATTATTATTAACAAATCCGCCGTAATAACGCATATTTTGTGGATATTTCAATTGTCTAGCTATTACGTTTCAAAAGTTACAGCCCTAAATATGTAGGACAGACGGACAGACGGACGGACAACGTAGGCTTAGTAATAGGGTCCCGTTTTCACCCTTTGGATACAGAACCCTAAAAAAGATATAATCGTGATAAAGAATACTATACTATTATTATCAACCTTACGGTGTCAACCTACCTCCGCTCGTAACTGGAATCGATTTATGAGACTTCAAATTTTGTAGATGTCTTTTTTTTAAATAAAAAAAAAAAAAATTTACACGTTTTAATTCTGGTGGCGACAGGCTAACTCTCATTCATAATGAATGAACATAGAGTTTGGTCACTACTGTGAAATGTGGATCTTTTACTGCCCCTCGGAGAATAAGTACTTGTGAAAATAATGCAGGGTCCTTCTTAATATGCTGACAGTTTTTTAAGGGGATGATCAGACCATCAAACTGAACAACTTTCTCTATGGGACCAACATCGAAATCGCGAAAAAAAAAATGCATTCCCAAAAGCTGTCCCAGCCATACACTTTGCTCGAGTAGATTTGCAGTTTTGTTTGGAACATGATTTTTTCTAGATTTCGATGTTGGTGCCTTAGAGAAAGTTGATCAGTTTGACGGTCTGATCATCCCCTTAAAAAAGTGTCAGCATATTAAGAAGGACCCTGTATATAGTAAATTCGTTTACGAAAATGGCAATAAATCTTCGGTTTGTTGACATTTACGTAGAGTTTTCTGTATTTTAATGCATAAATATTCAAAACTAATCTATGATCGTAGCATAATCATTTCATTTTTGTAGTTGATACAATACAAAGTTTATTATCCATCCTATATATCCTTAATGATGGAGCAAACTGTTCCTGTATAAAATTCGTTGTCAGCAAAATATTTCGCATAAATTCATTAAACAGAAAATTTAGATAGGTAGGAAATTTAATTGGTAAGCTTCAGCGATTTAGATTATTTCGCTAATTATTTCAATATATCATTTTGTTTCAGCGAATCAATGACAGTGGTTTTATCAGCATTTTACGCTAAATTATTAATAGTTTTAGGGGTGGCATTACCAGTAACGAGCACTATCCAAAATGAGCTTTACACAAACATCACATCTGACGTGAGTATTATCAATTAACGAATGTATTTATCATTGATACTTACTATTAATTACATTTAATTGATCGTTATTTATTACAGATATTCACCATGTATTTGTATATTGTGAGCATGATGTTTTTGGCTTACACATTCTATCATCTTCGAATAGCTAAACAGGATAAGGAGGGTACGTAACTTCTTTCTTTTTCTAAACAGGGGGTACGGAAAGGTATCATTAAGAGAAGTTTATTCCGAATGCGTAAATGCGCGCTGCATACAAACGAAGTCTGGTGATAATTTCAATGCTAACCAATTAAAATCAATGACATTTTGCAGAAACAATCTAGAAACAAATCTCTGTGCGATTTTCGTTAAAATATACAGTTTCAATGCTAGGATTAGTTTAAGATTTGTATTAAAATCTTTGAGGCACAGTAACTTTAAAACTATACGTTTTAACGCAAATCTGACAAGATACAATCATAGAGATTTGTTTCTAGATTGTTACTGCAAACAGTAATATACCCTTAACCTTTAAACCACATACTCTACACAACATACTGAACAACTTTTACTTTGGGAGCAAACCTGTAAGAACAAATAAAAACAGCTGTTCCATACTAAACTGCAATGCCTACTCGACTCAAATGTATGAGACAGCTGATTTTTTTTTTGGTAATGATACTTTTCCTTACACCCTGTATAATATAAAACCCTGTATAATATACAAATCAATGTTTGTTTGTCTTTTTGTTCGTCACTTATGCGTTATCCATTCATTTGGTTTTGTGCGAGAGCCCACGAAGTTTTCTGACCCAAAATTAGAATAGGTTTTTGAAAGGGATCGCCCTAGATATACGTAAACAGACCAGACGAAAAGATATTTTAAATAAGGCCAAATAAAATGTACTTAGGTACCTTCTCGAAACGGATCAACATAAACCGACTTTATGACTGTTGAAGACCAGATCAAGGATCGTAGCCGGTGGCGATCTACTGTCGTAGCCTACCCCGATGGAACATAGGCGTGAGTATATAAGGTCTAACGAAATTAGGTGAAACTATTTTAAGGGAATGATCAAACTGCACTATATCAATGGGACCAATATCGAAATCGCGAAAAAAAATCTGCGGTGCCATACATTTAGGTCGAGTAGGTTTGTATGGAGCAGCTGTTTTTTTTTCGTGATTTCGATATTGACCCCATAGAGAAAGTTGTTCAGTTTGATGGTCTGATCATCCCCTTAAAATAGTTTCAGCTAATTTTGTTAGACCTTATGTATGAATGTATGTTTATATTTAATTGCAAAGAGACTGATTAAATCCTTTCTATATTGCCGCCGTGATTGACGTATCTCGTATGCCTCCATTGTTACGAATAGTAAGAATTGTCGTAAAGTGTAAACAAACGACCCAAACAAACAAAATTCCATAAAAAAACTGAAATTGATAAATTGATAGTTCATATTTTTGAATTGATTTGATTTATGTTTTGTTTGGTTCGTGATGAAAGTCATGCATGTATTTTTGAGGTTCGTTTTTTGATATGGTGCATTATTAAATATTCGTGTTTTTATGTTAATCGAATCTAGTGGTGCCCGCGACTTCGTACACATAGAGCACTGAAATTCAAGGTGTTACAAAAATACAAATAAACATTTAAGGGGGTGGTTGAGACCATCAAACTAAACAACTTTCACTATGAGACCAATATCGACCAAAAAAATTCAGATGTTCCATAAAAAACTACAATTCTACTCGAGCTAAATGTATGGGACAGCTGATTTATTTTGTCGTGATTTCGATGTTGGTCCCATAGCGAAAGTTGTTCAGTTTGATGGTCTAAACAACCCCCTTAAATGTTTGAAATATTTATTTTTACTTTTGTAACACCTTGTATAATAGATATTTCAGTAGTCTTTGCACAGGGACGAAGTTGCGGATCATCTTACGTTTTACTTTTTCTTTTTTTTATTTATATTAAACTTATGTACTTGAAAACTTTAAAATAAATTGACTTTTGTTTGAGTAAGCCGATTGCGATAAAATACTAGGTTCGGTAGTTCAAATGGGAATTGGGATGCATTTATCTTAACTATTATAAAACTAACAGAAGTGTGTCTGTACATTGAAGATATTTACATGAAAAAGATAACGATATGGTTTTTAGGTATCCCGGACTCCAAATCAACCTTTTATAGAATTTGTGTCCGTCTGTTTGTTTGTATATTTGTAACAGCATCACGCAAAAACTACTGAATCGATATTGATGAAACTTTTTTTGTTTGATAGCTTATGATCTGACTTAAAATCTGGTATATTATTTGTGCGGACGAAGCCGCGGTTTAACTCTAATAAACAGATACAATTTACTTTCCTTTCCACAACATATTCTTTGCTATACCTACCTACTATTTTCAAGTAGACACGCCATGTTTACAATTTTATTATAGGTATCTAGATATGTGTATTAATTTTACTTATTTGTGTGTGTTGCAGAAAATGTGAAACGTACGCGTTACGGCAGTTTTTACCTTCACATGGGCGTAGCTGGGTTCAGTGTGGGTTCCATAATCTATTCCTGCCTTCAATTCGGCGGATACTTTGATCTCTCTGGCGACTGCCAGATGATCATCGTCGCCATGAAACCTGCTCTTCGGATATTGTTCATGGTTGCCCAAACGGTCTTTATATTTTCATATACCGATGTAAGTATTTCGAATTTTCATTGAGATACCAAGCTATACACTGTCTAAAGATGTAGATAGTAAAAACTCCAAATTGTTATTGAGACAAATTTCAAAACTAAAAATCATATCTGATATAAGTCCAGTCGAACCTGCAGGCCTGTAATCTCACCAATCCCCGCTACCCAATCCACCGCGTAGCCCCAGCAACGTCCTATACCGAGTTCCGTACCCATCTCGGTGCCCCTAGGTCGTTTGCTTAAATTTGGCTCGGTAGACCCTTCGGTGTCCCGCCAATAGTCCGCAGTAAAAAGCAGTAACTGCTCCCTGAGCAAGGTTTCAAAAAAAAATGCAGGCCTATAGGCCTCGCATGCTACCACCCACATCGCTTCGTCAGGGACATGCTAGCCGTGCAGCAAGGCTACCAACAAGGCGCGACAAAACGAGAATAACGTCCATCATGCGCGCTCTTTTTGGCATACGTAAAATAACAAAGATGCATCTCTCGATTTTATTTCGTTTTTTCGGGTGTAACAGGCTAGGCCTACTAGCATGAGATGGATATCTAGTGAGAATGATTTTGAATGCCTATTGATATACATACTTGTTTTATATCGGCAGTCGAGGTACATACATGAAATAAATAGTTATCGCCAGTATTTTTCTCGTTTAGTTTCTGAAGTTAGTCCTTATCGAGTAGGGTTTGCTTATGGTCTGATCACAAATTTTTCAATATTATTTACATGCCCTATTTGAAAAAAAAACATGAATTAACCTTTTTTTTAAAGTTAAGTCAGTTACTTGACTTTTTAGATTAAAAACAACCTTGACTTGCCCTTTTGGTCACTAGGATAATTAGTCTTTTCTTAGTCACTCTAATTAGATAGTCTAACAATGTTTCCAAGATGACCTATTTGTCATTAGGTATCTTACAATAACAACAAACTTCAAAGTGACTTTTTCAATTTTGGAATAGATAACCTACGTACTTATTTTGTCGTCGTACTTATTTCATAAATCCGTACCAATAGGTATACCTCCTCTAATGGAAGGATCACGTCCCTCTTATATTTTATGCACACTTTATAGGTTGCTAACTGATAATACGGCCGGCAAACACCAGTCACGACGAGATTTGCCTTGATTTTACATAATATTACTAATACATCATCATCCTGTAGTAACCTGTGCCCTGCAGGGCACAGGCCTACCCTCATGGAGGGTGGATAGGCGTCAGTCAGTCCACCAATTGTGACCATTTCTTCTTCATCGTATGTAGGTTTCCTCACGATGTCTTCCTTCACCGTTTGAGAGCAGTCGGTATTACGTACATAAGTCAGAAAAACTGATTGGTACATGGTACGTCGTCCGTGCAGATTCGAACCCTCGGACCTTCGTGATTGAGTGCAATCAACGCAACTCTAAACATATTACCTACATGATTATTATTATCTTATCTTAACTATTATAAAACTGTAACAGAAGTGTGTCTGTACATTGAAGATATTTACAAAAAAAAAGAATACGATATGGTTTTTAGATGTCCCTGACTCCAAATCCACCTTTTTTAGAATTTTTGTCCGTATGCTTGCGTGTTTGTTTGTGCGAGCATCACGTAAAAACTTCTGAACCGATTTTGAAAAAACTTTGTTTGTTTCATAGCTTATGATCTGACTTAAAATATGGTATGTAATTTCTGCGGACGAAATCGCGGGTTAACTCTAGTTATTTCTAAAATAAAAATCGTTTCAGATACTAGACCCAATGCGAGGAGTTGTCCTCTACAGATTCGGGCTAATGCACTTAATAGCCACAAATGTTTGCGAGTGGCTGAATGTCGTCATCCAAGAGACAAGAGACGATATCATGACCGTCGCCTACGACCGCCCCGCTCTCCTCCGGTATGCCAACATCAGCGGACCGTCCAAAGTTGTCATTGAGGATGAAGTAGACAACATCACATTCGTAGAACAATTAAACTTGTCCTATGTAACAAATGTGACTATAAAGAACGAAAGCTGGAGCTGCAACGTCTCAGATATGATAACGCCTTTGATAAGATCAGTGAATCCCTATTTAAGACCATGCGGAGTCGAATACAGCTTGTTGTGTTCTATAATCATTGTTGTTATATGGAATGATATATGCACAGTACCGGGGTCGGTAAGTTACTAAGCACTAACTACCACAAAAAGACAGAGAATAGATAAACTTTTTAGGGTTCCGTAGTCAACAAGGAACCCTTATAGTTTCGCCATGTCCGTCCGTCTGTTCGTCTGTACGTGGCTTAGCTCAGAGACGCTTAGTCTTTCATCGAAAAGGAAATTTCTTGGCTAGGTTTGGGCCTAGGACTACCATCACTAAAATCGACGTCGCCGGACATTTGGATTTTACCCGGACACGAGAAGTGTGACACTTTTCCGGACGCTCCGGACGCCCTTCAAACTAGGACAAATCCGGGGAAACCCGGACTGATGGCAGCCCTAAATGGGATATATTAAACTGATTAAATAAAAAAAATCGTAATTAATGAGAATTACGATATTTTCTTTGCAAATATAATTACTTATCACCACTTGGCAAGTTAAAAGATGCGTCTAGTATATTATAGATAGCTACGAACAATAAAATAATTAATCTTGATAGAAACGACATCAACGACATCAATAACTCTGTTTTGAGTTTTACATTATTTTTGTATGTTTACGAATTTCACAAAATTACCTGCCGTCGCGTGTCGCCAAAAATAAAGAGAACGTTAAAGCAATTAGAAAAAAACCCAACAGTACCTTACCTACCTTACTACCTATTTCATAAATGTTGATTCATCTTTGTAAATGAATAAAATTGTTTGTTACTTCCAGAAACCTTTAAGTCAATCGATCCCAAACCCAAAAGACGTAAAACAGTGTTCTTCGCGTGTGAGGTCCAACAACCATTTCTCTGTGGACTGCGGGAGTACCCATAAAGGACTGTTTATGGGAGTCGCAGTCCTCGCTGGCACCATAGTCAGTCTGATGCTGTTCAATGGGCTCTTCCAAAACGAAAAACATGTAGAGCTTGCCCTTTTACAGGTAACATCTTTTGCAATATTTTATTAATACGTACTTATTTTTGCTTGTCAGGACTTCTAATTTTTACTTCAGCTTGCAAATTTTCAGAGCTATGTTAACCACTTTAGACATCCAGCAACTGAATGAGGAAGGCCTAAGATAGAGTCTCGTGGTTTTGCGAGTGTTCAGCAGTGGTGATTTTTGGTGCGTGGAGTGTATTTATTTTCCCTCTTTGAAGGCCGTCCGTCCGTGCATTCGAAATTGAAGTGAAAATTACTCTCGAACTGCTATGCAAAGATTTGTTTTTTGACGCTCTTATACAGCGCGCTCAAGGCTTTATCTGAACCTTTATTATGCTGGGTAGTAAAAGATCACGTGCGACGACATATCGCGACGCCTGGATCACGTGTAGGACTAGCATACCACGCACGACAAAGCGACAGAATGAGAAAATTGTCATGTGCGCTCATTTTGGCATTCGTAAAGTAACAGAGTATATCTCGTACTTTCTCGTTTTCTCAGGGACGGCACGCTAGGCCCACTGGAAATAATCTTTCTACCTACTTAGCATAAGCATAAGCATATGCTCACGACTATATTCCCCGATGGTTTAGTCAGAGACATTCTGAAAACTCAGAACATCCACGTTTCACTAGTAGTACCGAAACAAGAAATGAATTTATGAAAAGAAAAGAGTATGATTTTGTATGCATTTTTCTTTACTAATTACAGATAAACGTATGGGAAACGATTCTATTTATCCTGATGACGGTGGGGTCAGGAGCTTGCATCCAGCGCATGCGCACCCTCACAGTTCGACGTTCCGTATCCACTATGCCGCTAGAACACGCCCTCTTGCTTGTGACACAGTGTGGCGTATATTTGTACTATTTGTTTCAAATTATTGGAGCTGGCTTTATTATGCAACGGTACTCTGAAAACAGACGTGCTACTAGGTAAGATGATTGAAATGCAATTTTTAAACAGTGTCTTTTCAATGGGTAGCACCTACCAACCTACTATTGATGATGTCCTCCACGACGTATCTGTCAACGGCGATCCTCATTGCTTCCTGGCGTGAGCTCCGATGTGGCTTGAGAATCTGAGATTTTTCTTAATAAACTTAAGTAAGACAAAAACCAAAGCACAGTTGGCCAGTCGAATTGTATGTGTTTGTTGGTTTGCCGTCCCAAACCAACAAACACATACAATTCGACTCTCAGCGTTTGGTGTCAAGGGCTGCAAACCTAGCAGTCTCGAAGTGCTCAGTCCCTTCCCTGACAGCTTTTTGTCACTCAGGTCTCATCTGCGCAAGTTCTTTCCAGGAGATTGAGGCTATGCTACCGCCACCTATACGATGACGTATAAGGAAACATATCGTTAGGATACTAGACTAGAAAAACAAATTTTGATATTTATTATGAAGTACGCATTGGTTGACTTGTGTATTGCAATCCACCTATCAGTCATTTAAACACCCTTAACCATGAGGATAGACCTATAACTATAACCCTCACAACGAGGACGTAAGCTGATGGTTATTTAGACCAAATAATACCTTAGTTACCTAGTTAACATTAATGTTAAGTATTTTCTAGTTCTTTACATGTTCTGCGTTATTAATGTTATTATTCTGTACCTACTAAGTTATATGATTAATTCAACTTGAGAAAATGAGGACTGTGAGTGTGAAGATAGAAATCAATCAATCAATCTTCCAAATTCCGCCATTAGTAGGTACCTAGTTAATTAGTCCCTATCCATCCTCTACCCAATTTTACTGACAGGTCAACCTTTGAATTTCAAAATCGATTTATGATATTAAAAATTCAACAGTGCCGAAAAGGCAGATGAGTAAAACTCGAAAATATTTTAGAAAAGATAGTAGATACCAGGAAGTTGGAACCGGTATTGTCGTAGCTGTACCATGGAGGTATAGACAATACCTAAGCCAGCATCCTGGTCATAAAGGTCTTCGGGTTCACACTTCATTTGATTACTACGTTAGTCTCGATAACACAGACTTTCAAATCTAAGATGAGTTAGCCATGGAATTGGATATAATTCTTTGGTTTTGGTAAATAAAAATTAGGTATAAACAAACATAAAGGAGGTAGCTACCACCCACATAATGCCTTGCGCGATGTCTTCGCTCCAGCAAAAACTTCGAGTCGATAAGTCGCCTGTACGAACGAAACCCACGGAAAGAAATAAGATGATCTAAGCCGGGAAGAACACGGCTTTTGGCTATACGTTGACCAAAATCATCATGTTTACAGAATTATATCACCCCTCTGCGCGGTGATTCAGAGCTCGTGCCAGACGCTGTTGGTCCTGGACGCGTGGTCGAGGCGGTGTGCCGGCGGAGAGCGAAGGTCTGGCCGACAATTGGTCACCTTTCTCCTCGTAGGAAACTTCGCTCTTTGGCTCCTCAATCGCGTCAAGAACGCACGAGCTGAATTCCATCCCTTACAAGTAAGTTTCAAAAACAATTGTCAAAGTTGACAAAATGACGAGATGATACCGTACAGATAATTACCGCCTATTTTTGTACCTTCTGTATTTCCTGTTTGTTTACACTTTATATAGATACTATGTTTATTGGTGTTAAATAAAGTATAATTGATTGATTGATAATTATCATCATCAGCCTATCTTCGTCCCACTGCAAGCACGGGCACAGAATAGGTAATAGGATACAGTTCTAACATAGCACAGGCCTACCCTCCCATACACCCTTATAGTCCACCACGCGTGCCCAATAATGTAGATTCAGAATTTCTACTGCAGCGTACGTAGATAATCTACGATCATATGCATAAATTGCAATTTATAATGTGCCTATTCATCATTCCATATAAGGACGAAAAGATTTTCAGATAGCTTTCTGGCCTAAGCTGATTACCAAATATATTTTTTTATCAGAAAGTTATCTTATTTTCCAACACATATCTTTAGACGTTACTAAAGCTGTTCTAATACGTGAGAGTTCGTTTTTAAAATCTCTGTTTCAGTAATTTTAAATAGCAGTAAAATTTCGTTGCTATTTGTAATGGAGTATACGTAGATAATTTGCGATTTATCAGTAACGTTAACCTACTTATTAAAACCTACTTCTAGCTGGAACTAGAAATGGAATTCTAAATCAATCTACGCTGCTGACTGTAGATTTTCGATTAATCGTGATCGTTTTTGTCGATACTTAATTGGGACGGAGATGACATTTTAACGAAATCTTTACGATATTATCGGAAATCGAAAGTCCGAGTAGACACGTATTAGGTACAATAAGAACGCTGCGACATCGTACGTGCAGACCACTGCAATACGAACTTTGACCTAACTTTTTATCGAGTAAACTGATTGCGATGAAATAGAAACTAATGATACCTACTTCAAATAACAACCCTATGATTTTCTGAAAAACCCATTCCGATTGGTTCAGTAGTTTTAAGTGATACGTATACAAACAAACAGATAAACAGACCAACATTCCAGACCTAGGCAAAAAAACATAAGAATCTATACATATAATAAAATCGTAAACGCAAAATGTCAAACATTTCATCAACATCGCACATCACGCAAAAACCACGGAGTGGCGGGCAACAACTAGTAATTCATAAAACCAGAAATGTGAAAATGAGAATAAAGTTCATCATAATATAGTGAAGATATCTAACTAGCAGCAGTAGTACCAGCAGGTTTATAAGTTCCCCGATGTACCTGCGCAGTTGACATATTTTAATAGCGCGCGAAATTATTTTGACTCCCTTCATTCCCTTGCCACGATTGGCTAATTGATTTCGCGCCTTTTTCACTGCACTCTTTGATTACTAAAATGACTTCGGGTTTTGTCGGGGGACTGCGCAAACCATGGATTTATAACCAATGGATCCATAACCTCCATACAAGCATGGAAACACGAAAATTTACCATGGGCGGTCGGTAATGTTCGTCCTTCTTTCGTACTTCTTTTTTCGCACGTGTCCGTGATCGATGTTTCTGATTTTACGTTTGTCCCTTTGTATCAATTTTTGTCGTTGTATTAGAAAGGGACAAAGTTGACGTCAGAAACAACGACGGGAATTTACGAAAGAAGGACGAACATTACTAACCTCCAAGGAGTATTTTCATGTTTACCGCTTATAAGACAGTCTGCACTCCAGGTATAGACAATACCTATTCCAACTTCCTGGCGCAAACGCAGATTGACGAGGTAAATTCTAAGGGTAAATTATTTCATTGGTCGTAGGTACTGAACCTTATCATTGTTCCAGATGGAGTTCTATGGAGTTTGGGCATGGACTCTTATCACCCACGTGTCTGTGCCACTTCTTGTCTGCTACAGGTTTCAAGCAACTGTTTGTTTCTACGAAATTTGGAAAAATTCATACAAGAGGAAAAAAGAATCTAATGATATTGACCTCGACGATTTTGAATTAAAGAACCATCATTTGGCTTACCCTTGTATATTTTATTACTTAGTAGGTACCTAACTAATCCCTCTTTTTATTTAGGGCCTGTTTCACCACTTCCGAATAAGTTCTTGTTAGCTTATCCGACAGCTCAATTGACATATTTTGTATGAATAATATGTCAAATGAGCTGGCGGATAAGCTAACAAGAACTTCGCGAAGAGGTTCGCAGTGGTTTTGCAGTACCTATACTATACTATACTAAGGGCAGTACAGCCGACGTGGTCACCATTACACCAACTGGGTCGTCTGAGATGGTAAGGCCTATGATGATGGAAATGTTATTTCCAGCATGCATTCCCCTTTCATTGTATCTCGTGTTGCCTTAAAACTCGACCAAACACCTATATGCCAGCTGCCTAGGTTAGTATCAAAGAAAACGAATGGCTGTAAGGGCTAGTTCCCATTGCCTTTCCGAAAAGAAGAAGAAATAAAAAACAATATTGTCAAACTTGTTCCGTTCACCGTTCCGTCTGCCAGTGCTGACAACTTAGGGTAATTTACCCTAGATTTAGGGTAAAAACGAAGTTCTAGGGAAAATTTTAGGATGAGAAATTAATTAGGGTATTTTTTGAGGTAAACTCACGGACGACCGACCGTAGTCAGAATAATTGTTACAACCATCAACGATCTTAGTAGCATGGTTCAGTTTCATCTTTTTTTAAAGATTTATGATAGTATTTTATGCTATGCCGCGTCAAGTGGTGATAGTGACCACCATTCAGCCCAGCCCATAAAAACATAGCTTAAGAAACTTGATCCCTTAAGTATAAATATGAAAAAGATATTAATTATTGGAAAACAGAGAAAACAATCAGAAAAAAGCAAGGATTGTGTCCGGAGTTATTTGCTATATAGTAAATAGTAACGGTTTAAAATTTTTTGTTTGTTTTTGTATTGATACTGAAAGATTTGAGGGCAATTTTTGCACATTGTGCAAAATCTAGGGTAAAGTGAAAATAAGACTTGGCAACATTGCCGTCTTCCGTCATCCGTCAAAAAAAATTGTATACAGTAATCCAGTACAATTTTTATAAATTTTAGATCTAAAAAATAAGGTACTTTCATAAAATTATGGCTTCAGCTATGGATGTCGATGAAGAAGAAGTCGAAATGGCGTCGTCGAGTAGTGGTAAAGGAGACAAAAAGAGATTTGAAGTAAAAAAGGTATATTCAATTTCGCTTCATCACCCTGACGGCATTCATGGAGTATTTCTTTGTGTTTTACCAAAATTTTGTATTGTATTTATTTTCCAGTGGAATGCAGTCGCTCTATGGGCCTGGGGTATGTAAGAACGAGATATGAAACACATATTATGATCATTGTTTTTATAACCTAAATAATTGATATCTTATACAGAACAGGATTCACAATCAACAATCCAAAAATGGTAGATTCAAAAGCTCATAAGAGCAAATAGGACTAAGTGTATGAATCAAAAGCAACATATTTGTGACTCCTTACATACTTGATTTGTGTGGGCTATGGGTCAGATTCAGACATAAAGAAACGAATTTCTCCAGCTATGGGATGTCCACCAACAACTGTTAGCGTATAGTTGGCGTATAGTTATGGAACTCAACAATTTATTTCTCATAATCTCTAGATTATAGTCGTAATATTAGCTTTACCTCATCTAAACGGAGTGTCGCGTAATCGCAGTTGGCGCACATCTTGTCTTGGTAAAATATATTAGTTTTTTATTTTGATTTTCGTATGAACATCTAAGACGTTCCTATACACATTGTTTTAACAG
This sequence comes from Agonopterix alstromeriana, assembly GCA_963924505.1. NCBI lineage: Eukaryota > Metazoa > Arthropoda > Insecta > Lepidoptera > Depressariidae > Agonopterix > Agonopterix alstromeriana. Next base: position 11,635,964 of record OZ004667.1, read on the forward strand.
GAAAAAAGAACCTTAGCAAAAAAGTCAAAACAGTGCATTTTTTATATTGATTTCATAATTCCGGTTGCATTTTTACCTCTCGTTCATCTTTCGTCCGATTACTATAATAAATTAAATTATGTTTTTAGTGTAATACCATGAACAAACATTATCGTTTGTGGGCCTAAAAGAAATTAACTCCTTTGCTAAGATATTGTATGAGACTTGGAGTCTATAGTATTTATGTCAATGAGCTTAACTTATAATTTTGTTCACCAGATATTGTTGTGGACAACTGCGCTATCTGCCGCAATCACATTATGGATCTGTGTATAGAATGTCAAGCTAATCAGGCATCGGCGACTAGTGAGGAGTGCACAGTGGCCTGGGGAGTCTGTAATGTATGTATTACTTTCTTATTTCAATGACATGCAAAGCTTTATACACTTTTCTGTTTGGTGATTGTAAATGATTACATTTTTGTGAAGTCATTGCTCAAAAATTTCATTTGTAGTCAAGGTCTTGCTTAAGACGTTTGCCGGACGTTATACTAGGCTTTTTATCATGGAAACCAGGGTTCGAAATTATCAAGTTAATTATTTTCGTTCATAATTATCTGATAATTATCCAAGCAGATTCTTAGTTTTGAGTAAAACTTTTAACTAAAAGTTCTAAAATTGCTGTAAAATTAAATTATAATAATTAATTAAAATTAAAATTTTAATAATTATTATAATTTAATTGTATTAAAATTTTTGTTTTCGTTTCATATCACAATTAATAACAAATTATTGAGAGAAACAACAGAAAACAGTTGGAAAAATGATTTCGTGATTGTGAGCTTCTTTTTTGCGAATCATGATCATATATACAGCATGACAGTGATAGCTCAAACTATTTGGTTTTTAAACTAATTTTATAATTATCAAGATAATTATCCTTTTCGAGCACAAACATAACATCCATGACCAAGCCGGTATTAACGGTACCTCTGGTTTGGCAGTTTGATGTGGAACCATTAAAACAACCAGGTCGTCTAAGATAGTAAGACCTATGATGATGAAATTGTTATTTTCCAGCACGCGTTCCACTTTCACTGTATCTCACGTTGGCTCAAGACTCGACAGGTCTGCCCCTTGGACAACAGAGAGTGGGAGTTCCAAAAGTAAGTAGTTACTGTGAATGAGAAAAAAACTGGGAATCCAGTCCAAGCACTGTCGCTGCTGACGACCTACGACGTAGTTCGCGGCAAATGGGCCGCATTGCTGAACAACCCACGTAACGAGTCAGTTCAATTGTATTTCGCCTGTGCTCATGACCTACCGCACGAGTTACCGAAAACGATACGCCTGCGCGGGTGACCCACGACGCGGGCCACATTGATTGTTTCAACGTTACGACTGTGCGCACGACCTAAGAGAGGGGTGAACTTCAGCACTGCGCTTGGATCATGATTTTGAGCTTAGCAGGGCTAGCAGTATACAGGGTGTAAAAAAACCCCTGTTGGAGCCTTTAGACCATCAAACTGAACAACTTTCACTAAGGAGCCAACTTCGAAATCGCGAAAAAAAAACCAGCTGTCCCATACATTTGAGTCAAGTTGGTACTGCAGTTTTGTATGAAACTGTTTTTTTTTCTCAAGATTTCGATGTTGGCTTCATAGTGTAAGTTGTTCAGTTTGATGGTCTGAAGCACCCTAAAGGCTCCAACAGAGTTTTTATATACTGTATGTGTTGAGTATAATTATTGCCTCATTGCCGGCTCATGCGGCTGTGGAGTGTGGATATGGTCAGTTGCAAACTACTCAACATCTACCACAGTATAACCTGTGCCATGTCTTGCTCCCGCCACGACCTAATAGAGACTTCCCCACGAAGAATAGAGGTGCCCAAGAATTGGAAAGACAATATGTGATCAGCTTCACACGAGAAAGAAGTATAATTATTAAAACAACAGATTTTTCAGTTAGGTTAATAAAAGTTCATGCCTCCAAATCGATGTACAGGATAGCCGTTTGGTAAACAGGTACTGAAACCTCTTGTGTCGGATATCAAATGAAAAGGCTTCATGAGCCAGTTCTAAAAATATACTACATCATTACCTTTCAGCCACTTGTTTTCTAAAAATCCAAAAAGTATTTTCAATATGTATCAAGTGTGGGCTCCTCCGATTAGGAAACGGCTGAGTAAATTTTTGTAAATCATACGCCAAATGAAAAGTGTAAAGTGTTTTTACCCGACTGCGACAGAAGGAGGGTTATGTTTTTCGAGCGTATGTATGTATGTATGTATCTATGTATGTATGTATCTATGTATGTATGTATGTTTGTATGTCTATTTCTTTGGCACGGCCTACAGCCTAAACGGCTTGATGGATTTTAACGTATGAGGTGTCATTGGATTCGTAAAAATCGTGAGAGTGACATAGGGTATATTATTTCAAGATGGCGTCTACAAATTAAAAAAGAGAGGGGGAATAAACAATTTTTTTTTGTTAAAAATTACAATATGGGTATCAAATGAAAGCTAGCGATCAGACGATTCCAAATATATAAATATTATAGTACTTTTATGTTACCGTTTCGACACAAGACTAAAAAGTATGAAATAAACTAAATTATTAAGATAAACAAAAAACCCGACTGCATAAAAAACCTATTAACTGAAAAGAGAAAAACAAGCTCTAAAATCACTAATCAGCTATAACACCTGTATTTAAGCTAATATAATTTGAATGTTATTAGGTAGGTATTGCAGGCGGGGTCAAAAATAACCAACCAAAAATCTCCTTTGTCCCCGTTTGCGATACCTACCTAATTAGTGCAGTAGAATTAGCACGAAATAAAGCATCATTTCACATTAATTGTGGTACTAATGATAATTTCCCCATCAACAGAGTTATGTATGGATATGATTACCTTAAATTTGCAACCGATTTGGAATTACGGAAAATGGTGAAAATTGGGAAAAACCTTAATTATTTAATAACTCCAAAACAAAAATTGTGGTACTAGTTGCGATTATACCATTTATTTAGAGAACCAGTACCTACCTTCTCAGGAAATTTGGAGCGGTTGCGACATACGGAACCTACCTAAACTTGTAAAACAGATTTTTCGTCTTTAACTCCTAGGCATAATTTGTGGTACTAGTTGCGAACTCTTTGACAACTTGTATTAGCCTTCGACATTTAGTTTTAAGTTCGCAACCGGTTGCGACCTACGGAACCCTAAAAAAATACTTTTTTCGAAATTCTACTTCGGGCAAAATTCGCGTAGTCTGGATTATTGCTTCTATCATATTTATAAGTCGAATTCTATCTACCTTGTAATCGCAACTTAAGAAAACATTACGGAACATTGTCTATTTCATAAATAAAAACCGCGGGTGATGCGAGGGGAATGCGTTGCGGCGCGCGGGGGCGGGTTGCAGCTTGTGCGTGGACGCGGGTGTTTCTACTGATTTTCGTTCGATTTCTAAAAAAAATTTCTCGATTCGAGCGCTCGACGCAATTGGCCAACTTTTAAAAGAACTTGCCAGGTTAGGACGATACATTTTGATACAGGGTGTAAACTCAAAGTTGACATAGAAAACAAAATGCACCGCAGAGGTCTGATGGAAAACGGTGTTTTCTGTAAAAAGTATGGAACTTATTCTTTATTTTTGAATTGTCGACTGTAAAGTTTATTCAGAATTGACAATAAAAATTTTTTTAACCTCTTAATTTTAATAAAAAATATAAAATAGGTTAAAAAATAAGAGATACGTATTTTTCTGATTTTATTTTTGACCGATATTTCTATTTTTAATTTACTTTTGAATTTTATGAAAAACGTAGGAATTATGCCTAAGATACCTTGGCCGCAATAACATTAAAAATAAAAACTGTCAAATACAATAGAAAAGCCCAGCAGGCAAAGGAATAAAATCTCATTCAACCTCTAAAATAATTAAGTAAAATAATGGATAGAAAAATCTGATAATTTTGATACAAGCTTTGAATCACTTAATCTCCAAACGGTTTCCTTATTTTGATACCTTTCTTAAAATGAAATGTTGTCGTTAAAATGAAATGCGTAACAAGTATTTTCATGAAAAAAATTATTTTTATTTCATGTAGTAACTACATCTAAAAGTTGAGCGCGGGGTGGCGAAATTTTCAAATGTAAAAAATTATTCAAAATCTCGAAAACTATTAAACTTTGATTTTTTTATTGTATTTTTCCCTGAACAGTTATAAACTCACCTATCTTCTGTATTCGGCTTGACGTTGAATTTTGGGACACCACGTATACATTATGTACGTATAAACACAATGTAATTAATTAATTATGTATACGTACGCGTATGTTATTATGTATGTATGTGTGTATATACATTTTGTACGTGCGCACTTTTTCAACGTGTTAATGAATAAGCGCAAAACCTCATACACCCCATCTGATTAATAACAAAATAATTAGAATGAAGCAATAATTTCATTATTTTGATACTTAACATTTAAAGTTATTCGCATTTTAAGTTTTGAGGCAAAAACGATTTATTATCATTTCAGCAATGAATGAAAGCGTGCTCATAGATACATTTTAAGAATCTTGTTTTGGTAGTAAGTCGGGTGAGGGTAGAGGTGGGCGCCGCGCCGGGTTACCCGTGCCGCCGCCGCCGCCTCCGCCGAGTTAAGGTACTGCCGGCGTTAGTTGCCGGGCTAAACTGTACTTTACATGGGCTCTCCGCTGACGGCGCCAGTCGCTCATTTGGTTGCCGGCGCTGGTTGCCAAGCTAGCTGCCGGCGCTGGTTGCCAAGCTTGCTGCCGGCAGCCAGGTTGGGTGTCGGTGCTAGTTACTGTCATAATGTTAAATGAGGTTTTATGTTTTTAAAATGAATAAAGGTCTTCTGGAACTGGACTTCAAACATGTCAATGGTGTTTTAATAATTATCTCCAATTTAAATCATATAACAGTTACATGCCTAAACTGGGCTGCAATCGCAGGAAATATTCGGTGATTGAACCGTGACTGGACTACGTACGAACCATAACTTTCGACACATTTGGTATTGCGCTAATCGCGGTACATCTCATCATCTCAGCTCATGGCAGCCGTTATAGCCGTTTTGACAGATCGCTCAGACGTTAAAGGCTGTCAGTTACATAGAGTTTAGCACGATGCGAAATTCAGCACAGTTGAATAGTAATTGGATTGCAATGTGATTAGAACTGAAATTGGATAAGAATAGAACTTCGATGTTTTAACTTAGCGCAATCGGGCTCCAGTACTTTACATGGGCTACTCCACATGCGAAAACTTATCATTTAAAATTGAAATTGTGAAACTTTAATTGTTGTATGTTTCTTCGCCCCATATCACGAGAACCGGGACGAGTTGGGATTTAGTTCTTATTGTGATAGATTCTGGAAAAGTCCGTCTATAAACTACTTTAAGAGAGAGGCGTCCCAAATGAATCAGTTTTTCTGAAATGTAATAAATAGTTCACGTTTAATACAAAAAAAATCCTATAAGTTATAATATCTTTGAAACTGTAGCTTTTTTGAAAAGTGTGTCATACAAACGTTGTAGGAAATGATAAATTGCATAGGATGCCAGCCAAAAAAAGGTTCAAAATCCCTAAGTCCACTTTTTATCCATTTGAAAACAGTGTGCGGCGCTGGTTACCATATAGCTAGCTTGCCAAGCTAGCTGGCGGCAGCGCCCCGGTTGCCAAGTTAGGTGCCGGCGGCGCCGGTTGCCGAGATACCTGCCGGCGCCAACAGCCAAGTTCGTTACAGGCCTAAACTACTTTACAAGGGCTACTCCTTCGCTGACGGCGCGAGTCACTCATTTTCTTGCCGACGCTGGTTATCCATATCAGTGCCGGTGCTGCTTGCCAAGCTAGCTGCCGGCAGCACCCTGGTTGCCGAGTTAGGTGCAGGTGTCGCTGGTTGCCGAGATTACTGCTAGCGCCGACAGCCAAGTTGGCTGCTTACAGGCCTAAACTACTTTATAAGGGCCACTCTCCGCTGACAGCGCTAGTCGCTCATTTGGTTGCCGACGCTGGTTTTCCATATCAGTGCCGGCGCTGCTTGCCAAGCTAAATGCTGGCAGCGCCCCGGTTGCCGAGTTAAGTGCCGGCGGCGCGGGTTGCCGAGCTGGCTTCCAGCGCTGACAGCCAAGCCAAGCCAGCGCTTATTACCGGTTTAAACTGTAGAGCGGGGTTTCTACACATACCGGGATTAGTCTAGCGATTCCTGCTAATACGAACCTCGTTATTTTTTTTTACAGTCAGATTGGTTTTTTTGAATGCTGAGAGATCGCGTTTGTAGTTGTAATAACATGAGCACGTTTTTTTCTTTTTGTTCTCGTTATATTTCTGGCTCCTGGAGCTTCTAGATAAACATTTAACACCTATAGTGTGAATTTTCAACAAAAAAAAATATTGTCGCCACGGCGTAGAGCCGCCGCGCCGCCGCCGGCAAATTTCAGGTCGGCGCCCACCTCTGGGTGTGAGTGCCCGAGCGGTGGGTTTTTTTTTTTTTTTTTTATTGTTGTAAAGCGGCTATTTGAGTCTTCTGCAGACTAGTATCACTTCGACCTTATTTAGATCTTTTGTGATCGCCACAATAGTTACAGTTCACTGCTAATACCCACTTCCTTTAGGAATTGTAGGATTTCTTTAGCAGTGAAAGATTTTACTTCACTCGGATGAACAAAGTGTTTACCCAAGTGTGCATATCGTTTGTGCATTAGTGGGCCACATTCACAAAGGATGTGAATGGGGGGTTCGTCCTCCTCCAGACATAATCTGCAGAGTTTCGTGTCCCTGATGCCTAGGATTGTAAGGTGTTTGTTCAGCCTACAGTGCCCCGTCAGCGCCCTCACTATAATGCGCAAGTTTGTCGTGCTGAGCGCGATTCTCTCCTTTGCCATTTTGCAGTCGTATGCCGCAATTAGTGCCTTGGAATGGTTTAGTCCTGGCGTATCCATCCAGTGATCAGTCGATTTTTTAAGACATAAGTTCCTAAGCGTTAAATTGAATAGGCTTTTAGGGACCCCAAAGAACGGCTCTGGTCCATACTGCGTGCCACCAGCACCATCTCTCGCTAGCTCTTCGGCCCTTTCATTGCCTACGATGCCCGAGTGCCCAGGAACCCATCTTAAAATTACCTTGTTCAATGCACCCAAGGTATTGAGGAGAGTCAAGCAGTTTTCCACTAGCTTCGAACTTATTGTGTCGGAAGCCAGCGCTAATAGAGCTGCTTGACTATCGGAGTTTATGTAGATAGTATGGTTGACGTAGCGCTTTTGCAGATTTGCCTCCGCACATTCTAGGATGGCATATACCTCTGCCTGGAATATTGAGGCGTACTTTCCGAGATTTGTTCTTTTCATAAACCTCGGACGCTCTCCATATACTCCACAGCCTACGTCATTTCTAGACTTGGAGCCATCAGTGAACCATATAAGACTGCCGGCTTTCCAGTGCACATTGTCACTTAGCCAGTCAGTTCTGGATGGTAGCTCCACAGTAAAGCGTTATATACATACGTTCTTAGGCTGCATAACATCTGTTATCATGCCTAAAATAGGAATTGCCATGACTGAGTCTTTAAAAGATCTCAATCCTTCGGAAAGCCAGTTCGCTGTGGTCTGAGAGGCGATTCTGTGCATACTGGCCATTGCCACTCTTTGCACGTGTAAATGCAAGGGCGGCAGCCCCAACAGTGCATTTAGCGCCTCCCCAGGCGAGGTGGACATGGCTCTGGTTGCTATTAAGCAGGCGGTTCTTTGTAGACTGCTTAGCTGGGTGATTGCAGTCCGCTGTTTGGTCTTCCTCCACCAAACCACAGAGGCGTATGTTACTACCGGCCTCACAATGGCGGTGTACAGCCACAAGGTTGTTCTGGGTCTTAGTCCCCAGTTCAGCCCTGCCATACGACTGCATGTGCCCAAGGCAATTTTGGCCTTCTGCAGTACATTTTCTAAGTGGTTTTCTAAGGGTTCCAGGTAAGCTTCTGGTCAAAGGTTACGCCCAGATATTTAACTTCCGTGGAAAATTGTATTTGATTGCCATTCAGTGTAGGCTGCACAAGCCTGTCAAGCTTTCACTTGTTCGTAAACGGCACTATAACAGTTTTACCAGGATTAACCGATAATTCGTTTTCTCTACACCATGCACTTATGGTATTGAGAAGCTCTTTGTATAATGGTTGATATCATGTATTGGCTATTGCCCCTTACTGTGATCACTAAGTCATCAGCGTAGCCTTGAGTGTCAATTCTGAGGTCAGCCATCTTATGCAACAACTGGTCCACAGCAAGGGTCCATAATAGGGGCGATAACACCCCACCTTGCGGACAGCCCCTTGTCGTGGCCACTTCCACCGTGGTAGAATGAAGAGTAAGTTTTACTCTTCGGTTTGAGAGCATTGACTTAACCCATCTGATCGTGATCGGGTCTACCTGTTTCAGTTCGAGTCCCCTGACCAGTGTTCTGATCGGTGTATTGTCAAAAGCTCCCTCAATATCTAGGAATGCACACAGTGCAATTTGTTTGTCCTCCAGTGCCCTTTCTATTCTGTCGGTCAGGTCGAGCAGAGCAGATTCCGTAGATTTACCTCTGCGGTGGGCATGTTGGTTGGGGTGGATGGGTCTGCTAATTAGGACCCCATCTCTGATGTGTCTGTCCAGTACCTTTTCCATTGTTTTCAAAAGAAAAGAGGAGAGGCTTATTGGTCTAAATGACTTCGGCAATGAGAAGTCTTTTTTTCCAGCCTTAGGTATGAATATAACCTTACTCCACTGTTCCGGTATGTGACCGCAGGCATAGCTTGCTCTGAAGATCTTGAGCGGTGGGTTGAGATGGAGTTCAGTAAATTTTAAATTTTACAAACATATTATTTAATGTTTTGATAAAATTGAAAAGTTAAAAACATGATATTTCGATTCTGCTCTCGATTCTAAACAAACTACTTTCGTTCTGCGTTAATTCATTAACACGTTGTATAATGTGACTATGTATACGTTTTCTGTAACTGACTATACGTACGAACGATGTGTGCTGGCTGTGTACAATAACGGTTTTAATCCGTCCATGTGTAGTATAAGGTAAGTCTAGTAAAGTCACAGAATAGGTAATAACGAGTAGTAGTAACGAGCCGTGAACCCCCGCGACATCCCGCGCGTCTCACAACACCCGCGTACACGCACAAGCTGCGACCCGCCCTCGCGCGCCGCAACGCATTCCCCTCGCATCACCCGCGCTTTTTATTTATGAAATAGACAATGTTCCGTAATGTTTTCTTAAGTTGCGATTACAAGGTAGATAGAATTCGACTTATAAATATGATAGAAGCAATAATCCAGACTACGCGAATTTTGCCCGAAGTAGAATTTCGAAAAAAGTATTTTTTTAGGGTTCCGTAGGTCGCAACCGGTTGCGAACTTAAAACTAAATGTCGAAGGCTAATACAAGTTGTCAAAGAGTTCGCAACTAGTACCACAAATTTTGCCTAGGAGTTAAAGACGAAAAATCTGTTTTACAAGTTTAGGTAGGTTCCGTATGTCGCAACCGCTCCAAATTTCCTGAGAAGGTAGGTACTGGTTCTCTAAATAAATGGTATAATCGCAACTAGTACCACAATTTTTGTTTTGGAGTTATTAAATAATTAAGGTTTTTCCCAATTTTCACCATTTTCCGTAATTCCAAATCGGTTGCAAATTTAAGGTAATCATATCCATACATAACTCTGTTGATGGGGAAATTATCATTAGTACCACAATTTATGCAAATTGATAATTTAATTCTACTGCACTAAATAACATTCAAATTATATTAGCTTAAATACAGGTGTTATAGCTGATTAGTGATTTTAGAGCTTGTTTTTCTCTTTTCAGTTAATAGGTTTTTTAAGTAAACTATCTGTCCCAACAGCCAAACAAGTAGGTATCTGTTAAGTATTACTATAAATATAAATTACTAAGTATCTGTTATAATTTGTTTGTTCTCAGGTACGGACATTAAGCTGCACACTGCACCCACTCGATGTGACACTACATACCTCCTGTTTTACAACTGATAATGGGCTAAAATGTCAATATTTCATTAAGTTCTCAATAAACTAACTCATAATAAATTGTTTGTTATTAATTTGGCGGACATTTGTAAAATTGTAACTGAGTATTCTTGTAATAAACATTAAAACACACAAAAAAAACAGTAAATATTCTACCAGCCAAATATGAAATCTTTATTTTTTGGGGAGGTCGTAACAATTTCTTAGTTTCGTTTTTAGATACCAGATTACCTTAGTACATATATTTATTTTATACAAAATGAAATTCAGCTAAGTATAATTTGATCAAAAATAAATGAAAAACATTTATTTGAAAGAAACTTTGAGGCATTTTATTCTGATATTGAAATGAAAATATTTCATAATAGCTTATTTTATTTGTCAACAATATGCAACTTGTTCCATCTAACTTACAGAATTTTTACATACACTATTCCACATAGGAATATCACAAAAGCTAGTGTTATATCACTAGCAGTATTTTACAGATATAAATTACATTACAACCAATTCAACTACACAAGTTAAGTGTAAATGATGCGCGTCACATTCTTATCATTTCTTTCCAACATAAAGCCCACATAATTCTCCATAGACCAATTTTATGTAGTACTAGAGTTAACCCGCGTCTATTATATTCATTAGTAAATCAGATCATAAACTATCAAACAAAAAAGTTTCATCAAAATCGGTTCAGTTTTCACAAACAGACAAAAATTCTAAAAAGGTCACATCTAAAAACATATCGTAATCTTTTTTGTGTTAATATTTTCAATGTATAGTCAGACATAGACACACTTCTGATACAATTTTATAATAGTTAAGACAAATGTTTATGCCTGTCTCCTCAGTGTAAACGCTACTTCTAAATCAAAATCGGTTTAGCAGTTTAGCCAGTGAAACGTCAAGTCAAACAATCAAATCAGGATTACAATAATTTTATTGTATGTAGGTACTTATATGAGAGAAAATTGTTTGTCTATCATTCGAAATCAATCTAAACTACATAGGAACCTACATATTGTATGTAATTTAGATACCCACACTGGATAATTTGTGCCAAAGATTTCAGTAAGCAGTGTTGTCAACTCGATCCCTTCGGGGCCTAGAATTAGAGTATTCACAAATCCTGATAGCTCTACCCATGTCAAGCAGTGGAGACATCGGTACTTGTAAATTTTACTGGTACAAAGCAGTGGGGTACTAACAGTCCGTAAGGACTTTTCAACTTTTCTAAACCCAAATTAAAAAAAAACGAAATCTAGCGCCAAACTATCTTCCGAATGAAAAAAGTTACATTTTATGGCTTTCGACATGTCATCAGAGTTACTATTCTTCATTTTAAATAAGGACGAAATGATTTTCCGATTCCTATATAGATTTCTGGCCAATTCTGATTTGCAATTATAATTTATTTATCAGAAAGATATAATATCCGACATATCTTGAACGTTACTAAAGCTGTTCTAAAAATAAGAGAGGAAGTGTTTCAAATCTCTGTTTCTGTAATTTAAAATAGCCTTTAAAATTTCGTTGCTATTTGAAATGGAGTATAATCATCAGGAAGCTGGAAATAGGTATAGGGTCTTATCATCAACGTCTTATTCAAAAATTGATTTTTAATATATTATTTATACAGCGGCAGCGTGTTCCCAATTTTAATGTAAAACAATCTCATTTTAATAATATTTAAGTATCACTAATTTTGTTGTTCTAATCTAGCTATTTCTGAGTTTATTAGCAAACCTGAACCTGACCAAGACCATTAGTAGGTACCTAAGCAGTAACTGGATCTGTAATAAATTATAGGTACACTACCCAGGGAGAGAGATCAGTTGTTGAATCTCTTCACAACGATAGCACTACAACATAGTAGGTAACTTATTATTAATCTGTGCTACAGTATAACTGATTGGCATGCGATATTGGTGTAAATAACGCTATATTCCAGATGTTAAGTTTGATCATAAGCTATCAAACAAAAAAGGTTTAATCAAAATCGGTTAAGTCGATTTTTCGTGATGCTCTTTCAAACAAACAGACAAAAATTCTATAAAAGATTGATTTGTCGTGATCATTTTCTCGTAAATACCTTCAACACACTTCTGTTACAGTTTTATAATAAGTAGTATAGATTATATTAAACACATAAATCGCTCTCATTTCTAATGAAATAATAATAAATAAGACAACTTATCCAGTAGGAAATATAACTGATGCGATGATTTATACTTTAATAATCTACCTGTTATTTTACATAAGTTCTATTCAATAATTTATAACCAAAGGGATTATGGCCGTGAGTTTATTATCTTAGCATTTAAAATACGCAGCTAATTGCAATAGCAAATTTGCAGGTATTTTTTATAATAAATACATAACAATTACAGAAAATCATTTCATTTTATATCTATTCACGATACTGAATAGGTACCTAACCCTTTCAGTAGGTATGTAAATGTAATCCATTTAAATGTTCACCCTGTATAAATTGTTTTATTCACCACTGAAGTCGGTTAAAAATATATTAAATTGACTAGTGACGCACGCGACTTCGTACGCGCAGACCACTAAACACATGAACTTTAACAACTCATATCTAACTTTTGATCGAGCCGATTGCGATGAAATAAAAACTAAATGTATCAATCCAAAACCATGCACTATGTTTTTGTAAAAACTAATCTGATTGGTTCAGTAGTTCCATTATACAGGGTCCAACTTAATATGCTGACACTTTTTTAACGGGAGGAACAGACCGTCAAACTGAACAACTTTCTCTATGGCACCATCATCGAAATCGCGAAAAAAAAACAGCTGTACCATACAAAACTGCAAGCCTACTTGAGCCAAATGTATCGAACAGCTGATTTTTATTTCCCGATTTCGATGTTGGTCCCATAGAGAAAGTTGTTCAGTTTGACGGTTTGATCAAGAAGGACCCTATATATGTACAAGCTACATAAAACGGTAAGTTAGAAATGTCTTTGTATTTCTGGTGCAAGTTGGTAGCAGACTGCACGCAGCAGCAGCAAACGACGCGACGTGTCGCTGCGACACTACTGATTTGTAGGTATTTCTATGAAATACCCTGCGTACGACACTGATGTGCGGTCGGACTTCACTGTCGCTCGACCGCAGACCAGTAGTCTCATAAGCTCTATTCAAATTACGATGGGAGGATGCAATTTAAAATAATACCTATTTCAGTACCGATAAAGTTGTCAGTGGAATACGACGCTGCAGTCTGCTGCTGCGGTCTGCAGTCAGGTTCGACACCATGACCGCAGCGACATGACGCAACGACGTTTTGCTGTTTGCTGCTGCTGCTTGATGTCGGCTACGAATTTGTACCTTTATTATAAAATTAAAATAAAATGTATGTTCCTTTGTCCCGCAATATATATTTGCTAATATTTTCATATCAGACGCGCCAAGTTACCATTTTTACTTATTTGGTCATGGCACAGAAAGGAGAACCCGGCTTCGCCTTAACAAATTTAGAATGCAGGTGCAGTCCGCGTGTCACTCTGATATGTGCGCTATGACATATCTGTTCATATTTATTTCCCGTCACCCCGGGCGAGACGGGCGCCGTGTGTCACACGCAGGTTCACAATGGTTATATGTGAAGATTCAGTCATAATCATAACAATTATGAAGATACTCGTGTATAAAACAAAAAACGTTTTTTGTTCTATACAAATAGTCATCTTGCTATTTCTACTGATTCTCTTTTCTGTGGGTCATGGAGTCTTCCTCTCAAAATGTACGTGTGATGCACCAATTCCTTAAAAGCTTAGACCATTTAACTATGGACAAGTCACGCATGTAATTCTGCTAACAAACTTTTCTGTCACTTTTTGACGAGGAAGCATGAAATCCGCGTACCGAAACTCTGCCTAGTGTGACGGGAAGTGAGCCCGTCGTCACTTGTAATTGACAGTGGGCATAATAAATGCATTGAAATTGAAGCATACAGGTTTCCTCACGATGTTTTCCTTCACCGAAAACCCAGTGGTCTTACAAATCGTACATAAATTGATAAAGCCTCATTGGTACGAGTCTGCCTAGACGGAGATCGAACCATCGTCTCCTGCACGGCAGGCAAGGTTACTCGCCATTGCACCACCACGACTATTGTAATTTTGATTGTTAAAAGTAATGAAGAATAGTTTGAAGCTATATTCCGCATTTATAGGCTGTCTCGTTTAGTGATAAGATAAGGTATAAAATTGTATGTAAATGCACTTGATCTTGAACCTTGGCAGAGAGGAATTTTAATGCGAGGCTGGTCCCTAGTAAAATGGCCTAAGACCAATACCCATTCTCTTGTAATATGACAGTCATCTGCTCTTATCACGTCAAGGTCATGTTCGATTACTAGGCATTGAGCAGATGATTTTGCAAGGTGCAACAAAATTAGTTGAAACTGTTTTAAGGGGATGATCGAACCATCAAAATCAACTACTTTAATGGGACCAACATCGAAATTACGACACAATGGTCTAATGAAGAAAACATTTTCTGATCATCCCCTTTAAATAGTTTCAGCTAATTATATTGGAATTGTAACACATCACTCAAAACTACCAAACCAATTCGGATGCAATAATTCATGGCAATCTACTCACTGAGAAGAAAATACGGCATCGGTGAAGTATATAGTTGAAGAGGACTCAGATCTATACTTCATTTCAAATAAGGACGAAAAGATTTTCCGATTCTTATACTGGGTGTTACAAAAGTAAAAATAAACATTTAAAAACTTTTAAGAGAGTTGTTTAGACCATCGAACTGAACAACTTTAACTATGGGACCAACATCGAAATCGCGAAAAAAAAAATCTTCTGTCCCATACATTTAGCTCGAGTAGATTAGTATGGAACATCAGATTTTTTTTTCGAGATTTCGTCATTGGTCCCATAGTGAAAGTTGTTCAGTTTTATGGTCTAAACCACCTCCTTAAATGTTTATTTGTATTTTTGTAACACCTTGTAAAGCTTTCTGGCGAATTCTGATTTGCAAATATAATTTATTGATCAGAAAGATATACTATCGGACATATCTTGGACGTTACTAAAGCTGTTCTAAGAATAAGTGAGAGGAAGTGTGTCAAATCGATTACTGTACTTCAATATAGCTTTAAAATTGCGTTACTATTTGAAATGGAGTATATTTGAAGAATTTCAATGACAACCACAATACTAATGGACACAAAAAACTATGGATTCCTATTTTTCCTTTTTCCATCCACTTTCTACTAAGGGTGGTACCTATCCTACCATTCTTGTGAATAATGTAAGAGTGGAAGCTTTTAAGTATGCGGCAATATTTATTCAGTATATAAATCATCTCTCAGTCCATATCTATGATTGGTAAAGAAATTTGATCGATACATAGATAGACCCAATCCTAGAATGATTGCTAATCATTACAAATAAATGGTGACCTTCTCAAATTACCACACTACTAGTTTACAATACCACCAGCCCACCTAACAATTTGTAACTAATAATACCTACTTATAGTAACAACCAGGTGATAATACAGATTAATCGATAAACTCCATAACGGATACGGGATTTTAAGCGCACCATTTACATCGAGGCATATTATCTTAAACGAACTTGCTTAGTAGAATATTTGGTACTAATAAAAATTAATTTAAATTTATTAAGCTAAATTACAGATAGAATTTCATTTTCTTATACTCAATTGAATGCATATTCTTAATGTACATACAAATACATGACATCGTGAAAGTGATACACAAAAAAGGTCTAAAGAAACAATAAACTTTTAAATGTTTTTGATATAACTAAACATCATTATATCTTGTGAAGCTGACGATCTTCTCTTCTTAAAATACATTAAGTCCTCTTTTAACTTATTGTTATTATCATACAGTTTTTTAATTCATTGATAACTAATAAATAAATAAAGTCTATTAAAGTGGGATAAAAATAAATTGTTTGCTAATGAAATAACAAGTTTTAGACTTTCTGTTTAATGAAATGACCTTGGAATTATCAAACAATGTCTGATGCCTATCACACAATACAGAGCTTCACGTCAAAAAAATAAATACTAGATAAAATAATCCTAGTCAGTGACAATTAAACTAATAATTGAATAATAACGGTGGAAAAATTACCATAAGGTAGTTGCGGCTGTCAGTCTGCTGAGATAGCAGCGGGTAGGTCAATAGTACGACTCTCGTTGCCGAAAATTAACCTTAAGCGTTTCATAGGCGGCAGGGGACGGATAGGGCTGTGTTTGCGGTGACGCTCTTTGGAGCGGCGGCGCTTCTTAAGGCGGCGCGCCGTCTCGGGGTCGACACCCTCCAGCCGCAGGACCTCGTACTCGGGCACCTCGGCGACGCCGCCGCACTCCAGCACCTCCTCCACCACGGGGCTTCGCTTCACGCGCAGCGTCAGCTTCAGGCCCCTGCGCGGCGGCGTACACGGGCACTCGCTGCTCTTGTTCGAGTTGTCCACCAACCAGGGTGGCCCTGCATCTGCCTCTTTTTTAGGTTCCTCGGTTCGATGAGGTACTTCTACTTTATGATTCTTGTTCAACTTATTATCCAAAGGTTCACTTGGATTAACATTCTCTCTAAAGTCATATATCTCACTTTGTGAACATGCATTATCACTCACACACTTAATTTCATCAATCTTTTGTTCCTTGTTATCAGAATGATTTTCAGAACTTTCAGTCTTAGGTTGTACAGGTATGTTTGAATCTGTTTGTTGTTGCAGAGATTCATTCGCATCACATTCATTCTCAATCGGTGCCGAATCCATTTTAGGGACATCAACAGAATTATCATCCACCTCACTGTTACCTTTTTGGTTTTCATGCATGGCTTCAGTTTTTATTGTGACTATTTTATTTGCATCGAACATGGGTGGTTCATTTTCAGATTTAGGAGTGTTGAGGTTTCTCCCTGGCCTAGCCTCAGAACTTCCCTTAGAACTATTTTTTGTTTTAATACAAGTGGACTGATTACAAGTATCCAAAAGTCTCTTGTGACTTCTCAGCACTATTCCAGTGTGAGAATCATGGCTGCTTCGCGAGCTGGTGGTGCTACAGCAGCGGGAGGGGGGTGCCCGACGCTGTGTGCCGCCCGCGGGCGCGGTCGGACCGTTAGCCGCGCGGCAACTGTCCGTCCGTCGTCGCAGGCGCTCGCCTCGACTGGAAGCTGAGGACTCTCTACTACCTTGCTGTTGAGCTGACCCATCTACGACATCTGCAATACAACCTTGCGCTATTAAAAGTTCAGCATCATATTTTGTCAAACCTTTTTGTTTCATTTCCTTCATACTAAGAGGGGAAACTATGTTGGAATCATGTCTGCTAGATATTCGAGTTTTTTCAGAGTTTCTTACATTATCCGTTTTCTTGTTCTGTTTAGCTTTTGTCCTATTGATTCTGTTATCTGTTTCTCTAAATCTATATCTTGTGGCCTGCTCATCTGTATGTTGTGTACTCTTTACTGAAAATGCACCTTTGCCACGCCTTTCACAGGTTTCACATTCGCAATAGCAATTACCATTACCAAAAAAGTCTTCTCCATAAAAGCATGTTATTTCTTCTCCAACCTCAATATCCCTTAGTACGCGAACAAAGGCTTTGCCACGGTCGGTTGCTTCAAAAGTACATGTAGGCCTACAGTCATGATTGATGTATGCAGCGGGACCCAGCCACAACTGCGCACAATTTTTTCTACAACTATACATAACCGAAAAATCATTTTTCCCCTGATGAAGAAGTTGTTTTTCTTCCTCTTCTGTCATCTCCGCAATGCAGCCAACTAGAAAATCGATCCTCTCATGCTTGAAAAACTTTTTTGTTGTTGAAATCTTGGCTCCCACTCCTCCTTCTAAAGAATATCTGTAGCAGGGCTCTATTACAAAGCCTGCCTTTTTGTCAAATACTCTCAAGTAACGGTATATCTGCAATTAAACCAATGATACTTTAATTTTCTATTCTACAATTTGGTGTCATGTTTTTTTTTGGAGGGCTGAAACCCATTTCGCGATAATTGTCTCAATAATAATATTTTCTAAGCCATCGATTTTAAAATGAAAGGATTACAGATATTTTTAATAAAATATCTTCGTTTATCAGTCTGTCCAGTGACGTCACTGGAAAACCTTGGTAAACTTATAAAATCAACTTAAAAAAAATAACTGGTCATTAAGAAAAAATACATTTATAATGGCAGAATTTGACATTTGGTCTTGCCGTTTCTGTTTCCAGCATAGAATTAGAATGAGAAGGCAGGAAATTTTTATTTGTTAATAAAGCAGTAGTTTTTCTCCATGGAGTTTGAATTATTTTCTATCCACCATTTTTGCATTTACAGATTACAGATAAAAATAATTTAAAAATTAAATTTTGATAAACTCAATGAATAGCAATAACAATTAATTTTTCTTAAAATTATGTCTTCTATCCTTAAAAATATAAAATAAAGAACAAAAAAAAAAATTGACATACTGAATTAAAGCAATGATACTATCACTTTCTATTTAAATTACATAATCGAAAAGGAGTAGACAGCACAGTGTCGTTAATTTTACCCCACTACATGATACATCTGAATGACTGTCAAATTAGATCAGCTTGATGGCTGCTGGCTTGCTCCGAGGTGAGTTTGGACCCCCATAATAAATAAATTAAAACATTTATTCATCAGAACAGATACACATATAAACACTGATCATCAACATCTCCTGAATGAACAGGTAAAGCCTCAGTACAAATGCTGTTTTGCGGTCTCCCCTTTTGTATGTACAATTTTAACATGCCCATTTCATTGATAATATTCATTAAATACCTACTTCTATCTATACTACTATTGCAGAGAAAACGAAAATTATGGAAATATACAAATAAATTTAGATACCTAGTTACAAGCTCACAGCCTACATGAAATGAATATTTATAAAACTTATACAAAACAATACACATTACTATCAGATTCTACAATCCATTCAAATATTATATTCGCTTATTAGTATATTTAACATTAATACGAAGTAATAGTATGGTTTCTCATTTTAAATGAATTGGTGGATCCAATAGCTTTAGGTCTTTGCTTTGACCCTAAGTAAACTATAATACAGGATACTTACATGTTCTCTCAGCTTGGTCTGTTGATGTTTGTTTTTGCTGAAATGTCTTGGCATCCATTCACCACTGGCTAATTTTGTATATGCTTTGTTGTAATCCTGTGTCTGGACAAACTCCTTGATTATGTTTTTTAGTTCATCTTTGTTCGTTTTTAATGGTCTGTAGCGAATATTCATTTTGTGTGTGGTGATGCCAAGGTAGGGGTCGACAATGAGCGCTGTCGCCAGGTCATCGTACTCTGACAGCTCGCGGGGAGTCATGCCCATCGGCTGCATCTTGTGGAGCACTTGCCTCCCTGGGTACGCCGCGGATCCAACCACCATCCTGAATACCTGGATAACAAAGACGCGATCCTTTTAGGCTTGGGTGCTTCCGACTGTTGAGATCTCATTCGCCTCGCATCCTATAAAATTTTCAAGTCTCAATCATTCGAGCCAAAGTTTAGCAAATGCCGGAGAACGCACTAAAGTCGCCACTATCTTTTTAGATTTTCTAAAATATAAAAGGACAAACATGGCGGCCGAACACGAAACCCAAAAAAACGACACGTCAAAAATTATACAGTTTTTTGAGAATGTGGCACTATTATGATGCGATATTTTGAATGAAATACACAGAAAAAAACATCAATTATCGATAACACTTACTTATATCATTGAATGTACGCAAAATTCATGTTTATATCCAATAACAACTTTACTGTACAGAAGCACTTTCAGACGCTCACTGCTAGGTTATTTACATATATCATACAGCAACGACTATTTAAATTATTATAATTTACTCTAGCTTCATTTTTATTCAGTGTATTCTACAATTGAAGCAAACGAAATATTGTTCAAAAATCTTCAAGGAAATCTGAAAAACAACCATGTTTTCGTGAACTCCATCCATTCAATTTCTTCTTGTTCGTGAAGACAGCTTGATCTTTACGTTTTGAAACGCTTTAAGAAAAAACAATAACACAAAATAATTGACTCTTTATTTGTATTATTATTATTATCAGTAATTATTTCTTATGTAAATAAATCCTCTGAGTGCTACATATAAACCTATCTTGTGCAAAGAAAATAATGTGTGGCAAAATGTAAATATCGTACTTCGTAAACGGTTTCTGGCTAGTGCTGAAGACAAAGGGCTTGAGCCCGTACAGCCAAATCTGCCTGCGTAGCATGTTACACGTGATACGGCTATATCACGTCTTTTATCTCGTTCCTTCGTACGCAAATAGAAAGAGAGCGAAGGTGTGATAGCGCTATATCACGGTGCCATGCTACCTATGCTGATGTTTTCTATGTGCCTTCCAGTGTCTTTGGATAAAACGCTTAATTCGCAATCGCTAAAAAATGTTGCTGCTACATCCGAGAAATTGTTCTGAAATTACGAGCTCACTTCGGTCACTCCAAGTATCTATTTCAACTAGGTATCTTTTTGCACAATACCTCAAAATCGTACCTACTGAAAAATGTGAAGCCCGCTTTGCTCGCTTGCTTCAGGTTCCTATTTGAATTACAAAATCCTACTGAAGGGGCTAGCCAGCAGGTGCAGCCCCTAAAAATAAATCCTGCCGGGGCGTCTTTTAGTGCTGTAGCAATGTAGATACATACATAATTACATACATTCATACACAATACACTAGAAAACATTAGGTACTCTCCCGGCGCGTTCGGGTAAAACATTACCCTCCTTCTGGCGCAGTATCGATATCTATATATAAAGTATCGATATCTCTGGTAATGGCCGCACCTCACTAGCACGTCAAAAAAAGTGGACAGCCTTGCAATACGTAGGCTCACTCTAGTCTTAAAGAGAAAGAGATCCTTCCTCTGAGACAATATATTAAAGTGAGAAATAAAGATAGGCGCTCCCGTTTGATTTGGATTAATCCTCGTGTAAAACTCATCTAATTGGAATGATTGAACCACCCTTGCATTTCAAGAGTTAGGTAGGTTAGGTTAGGTACAATGAAAATTACAACTAATGACAATGGCTGTAAGGACTAGTTCCCATTGACTTTCCGAAAGGAATAATATTTAAAAAAAAAAACTTTTTTGACATTGACATTTAATTTCATTTCGTTCGGTACTTTTCTGTAGTGGCTCGTGGCGGATAATTCAATTTAATTCAATAGGCACAAAATCATTTGTTACCTATTAAAATAGTTTAGAGGAAAGTTATTTCGTGAAATAAAAGTGAGTGAAATGCAGTGTAATTTCAATTAAGATTTCATAGCATCACGTGTGCTGGTAAAGCTTAACAAACATTTACTTAACATAAAATTTCTTATCAATATTTTCATTGAGTTTCAATGCTAACAATACATGTTATTTGTAAATTTATCAGCATTATCTCTATAATGGTCACAATATTAATTGATAAATAAAGTATCTCATCCTCCAAGAAATAATTCGGTATATTTTTGTGTCAGGATAAAAGGGTGATAAGAAATCCTCATGTGGGAGAATAAAAGTTTGGTTATTTTGAGACTTTTCATTTAAAATCCATTTTCTGACTGAGTAACACTGTTTTTAATAACGATAAATTATGTTTAATACCTACCATTGATATCCGAAACAAATGCATAATCTTCTTTTCTATGATTGTGTTTCTCCATTTTATTAGCCAGGTCTTCGGAGAGCCTGTTAGCGTACAGTCACAGTATAAGAAAGAGTACCTATGTAGTACTACACACAGTATGGACACTCCCTGCCTCCCATTGACTTTTTACCTCACCCCCTCTGGCTGAATCCAAATGTGTATTCCTGTCTCGCTCACACTCATTCAGTATCACACATGCTTAACTCTTCTTTTAAAATTTTCCCATTTGAATGAAATGTCAGCTATCAGCTAACAGCGTCCAAGATAGCTCCGTGATTTTGACAGATCGTTTTAGAACAATTATGTTCCTTTCTAATGCTGCTAGAAAAGTGTTTGCCTTTGCACACTCATCAGTGTCTCCTTAAGTAAATTAGAATAACTATGTTAGAGTAGGTAATATTTAAACATAAGGTACAATGGGATTGACTTGTATAAAGCAGGCACTGCATTCTCACCGAGAACAGACTAGAAAGAATGAGAGTGTGGATGCCCTTCATTGTTCTTGTGGCATCGTGAGGTCTAGTAATTTTCCTTGAAAGTTCTCACCGAGAAGTTCTCGCGAGAGTGAAGTGCCTTCTTTAAAGACACTAAAAAAAGATTTAAAAAAAAGGAAATTTATCTTGTATATTTTTAGTGTATTATAAAGTTTTGACGGTTCAAGCAGCTTTAAAAAATTAAATAAATCTCTAAAACCGCCTGTCGAAATTCCGGAGCTATCTAGGATGCAGTGTAGCTTTATTAAGGCCTCTCTCGTGCAGGTGACAGTCGCAGTCTAGAAGGTGTACCATAAATACACAGTGTGATAGGGTTCAGCACATATCTAGCGGAAAAATTAATAATGAACTCAATGACTATCGAAACTACGTTGAAAATAGCATACAAGAACACAGGTACACACTATTTACAACTTTGTACCAAACAGCATTGAGTTTATTATTATTTATCAATGGAAACTGCTCGAGTGTTTTTCCGCTAGATGTGCACTGTCCCTAGATGAGATTACATTACCCAACTATCAGGCTTAATTTGGCATACATTGCTTGCATCACTACAATTTAAAAATAGAGATAATAAATCAAGCAATGTATGCTGAAATTGGGCCCGAATAATTGTCAGTGTAAATTCCCCATTAGGCCAGGATCCCTGTACCCCCAAGTCCCCCAATTACATAAATTATGTCTACAATCAAATGGCCAACTTGGGTGAGATGCCCATTTTGCATAATTTAAATTGTATGATGCAATAAAATTTGTTATTTCAGATACCTATCAAATATAATAATAATGGCACACTCTTCTGGAGCCCCTGGTAACCTTAAAAATGGGCTCATCGATTTCACAGCAGGATCATTAGGTATGCCACATTTTATATTATATTCCAATAGGATAAAGAACCAGAGTGGCTGACATAGCCCAAAGAATTGCTAAACTAAAGTGGCAGTGGGCGGGGCACATTGCTCGCAGAACCGATGGCCAATGGGGCCGAAAAGTTCTCGAGTGGCGACCGCGTAACAGACGCGCAGCGTGGGTAGGCCCCCCACTCGGTGGACCAACGACCTGGTGAAGGCGGTGGGAATCCGTTGGATGAGGGCTACGACCCCTAGTCAAAACTCAAGTAGTCAACTTTTTTAATTTAAAAATTGAATTTTTTATTTTTCATTTAGGTGGTGTAGCAGTGGTTTATGTTGGCCAGCCATTGGACACGGTTAAAGTAAAAATGCAAACATTTCCACATCTGTACAAGGGCATGTTAGACTGTCTGAAACAAACCCTGAAGAATGATGGAGTCATCCGAGGATTGTACGCTGGGACCACACCGGCCATCATGGCTAATGTCGCTGAAAATTCAGTACTTTTTGCTGCTTATGGATATTGTCAGAAATTAGTCTGTCATACAACTGGAACTGAGGTAAAAATTATGTTTTTTCTGAAATGATGTATCTACTTATGATAGGTATTACAGTTTGTGATCAATCAAACCAAACTACAAAATCGATATAATGGTGACGAAATGTATCTGGTCGTTATTCTAAGGCGCGGTTTATACAGAAGAGACGTGTGGCGGTGGCGGATAATCTAAGTAACACAATATAAACCTTATAGTATGTAGCATAGCGTCGTAAAGGAGAATCGCGCACACGTCTCTTCTATATAAACAGTGGCTTAATCTAAAATAAGGCACAAGCTGTTTAGTTTCAACAAAAATTTTAAATAGTCGTAAATTCATCATAATAATAGCCTTATTTGTACACTTTTGTTTCCTGTTTTGCATTGTAATTTGATTTTTGTGTAAATAAAGTATATTCTGTTCATTCATTCAATTAGTCCTAAATATTTAGTATGTCACTATTTAAAGCAACAAAATTACAGAAATTCATAATTTGCTCTCAAATGTCTCTGTTAATATGTTTCAGAATGTTGAACAGCTCTCAGCGTTAGGGAATGCTTCGGCAGGCTTCCTGGCAGCCTTCTTCTCATCCTTCACACTTTGTCCGACTGAACTCATCAAGTGCCAACTACAAGCTATGCGAGAAGTCAATGTACAGGGCTCACAATCTACGGTATGACATATTATGGCCACTTTAGGTCCTTAGCTGACGACGGACATTTTGTTTGCGGACACGTTATCCGTCAAATTAGATTTTATGGGCACAGTATAAGAAAGAGTATCTAGTACTATATACAGTACTAGATACTAGACACTCCCTGCCCCCCTCGAATTTCTTACCTCACCCCCTCTGTCAGGATTGTGGCGTAAATTTAAGCAAATGCGTATTCCTGTCTCACTCACTCAGTATCACATATACTTACATCTTTAGGCTGTCTGTAAGATTCGTAAATAGGCGTTTTAAAAAAAAATTCCGTGACGAAATTAGAGTCATAGTTTTAATGTTTTAAATAAGCCTAATATACGATTTATTCGATGAATACACCTTTTTGCTGCCATGTCATGCTAATAGTATATCAGTATGTAGAACTATATACTATTACCTATTCTGTGATATCAGTTAAAGTTCAAACTGATACGTTTACTGAACTTAATAGTTATAAATTCGCTTAATTCTTACGAAAACTTGAGTGTAGTTGGTAGTTGTAGCAATTTTATTATATTTTATTTATTAGGCATATAAAACAGATTACAGTTATAAAAATACCAAATGTAGAAGCTATACTAAGCATATGTTTATCTGACCACCCAGAAAGGGATTATGGTCGTGAGTATATGTATGTATGTAAACTGAGGGTGTGTACCATTACTCTTTTATCATAGTTACCTATATAATTATCTTCATTTTATGATTACTTTCAATAAGCAACAATCATTATCTTATTTGTCAATGAATATCATGTTTTATCTTTGTTTAATTAATGATTCCAGGTTAATGTGACGCCATTACAGTTGACGCAACAAATATTTAGACAATATGGAATACGAGGATTGTTTCGTGGACTAGTCCCTACTATCATGAGAGAGATGCCAGGATACTTTTTCTTTTTTGGGGGATATGAAGGTTATTTCTTTTTTTTTTTAATTATAGACTGTCAAATTAAATGATAGAAATAAGAGCCACTTGCATTTTACTGTTCATTGGCATAACAAAATTTAAGATTGCTAAATGAAGAAAACCTAAAATTAAAATGTGCAACGCCAACTGACTACAAAAGCCTAAGCAATTTTTTTTTCAATACATACTGTGTAGCCTAAACATGTAAATTTTAAGAAAATGTAAAAGGTTAGATTTTTCTTAAAAGGCTTTTTCAGTACCTGCCCCATTGGTCTAATGGTTAAGAGCATTGGGCTCTGGACACGGAGGTCGTGGGTGTCATTCCCACGGGTACACCTAGTAATATGTCACTTTGTACGTTTTTCCCCAGTTGGATAGGACATTGCATGCCGAATCACCTGATTGTCTGTAATTATAGATGATTACGTGCTTCGGACAGCACGTTAAGCCGTTGGTCACGGTTACTATTTCTCGTGGTAGTAGTTACATAAAAACCACGTCAGATGGCCGTAAAACGGTCTGAAAAACTCTGACACCAGGGCTTGCTGCCCACACGATAAGAAGTACATAAATTAGTGTTGCACTTTTTTATTTTAGGTTTTCTTGATCAATCTTAAATTTTGTGATGAGGGCGCTAATGAACAATAAACGGACGTCCTCTTACCTATATGAGATGTAGTCGACCATTCTCCACCTCGCTGTAACTGCGGTTGACGGAGTCAAGCTCTATTCACATTACGACTTGCGAGCGCGGACGGAGGACGGAGGGTGCAATGTAAAATAATACCTATTTCAATACCGATAGAGTTCACAGAGAAACGTCCGTCCGTGGGGCCCGTATGGGCATTCTCTCTGTCGACTCTATCGGTATTGAAATATGTATTATTTTACATTGCATTATGAGCCCGCGAGCTTAAATAAATCTTCTACCAAATGAGTATATATTCTTACAGAGAATTCTTATGAAGCGTCTTTTCCGTAGGGAAATTTACTCAAGGGCTTGTACTATGTTCATATACATGGACCACGTCAATTCTTCCTGTGTCAACGAGGCAACTAAGGAATAAGGTTTCTTAAGGTGATTGCAGTTGCAGAGTTGTCAATTTAATACAAAAGTTTGACGCATAATACGCGTATTTATAACAGTAATATTTTATATATGAAAAATAGTTTAGAAAATTTAGATGCCGAGTATCATAACATTTTCAATTTATAATATAAATACGAAGATATAAAGCTTTGACATTTTCTATGGATAAGTTCACGACTTTATAAAGACTTTATAAAATTTTACTTTGATTTCTACGCGTGTTATGCGTCAAACTTTTGTATGAAATTGACAACTCTGCAACCACCTTAAGCAATGTTTTATTGAGCGAAATGCTAGCCACCTGTTACCTATTGACACATCATTCCATCAGGTAAACTCTGCGCCTAAAAACAGTTGGCAGTAAAGTTCCTGACCGCTCCGGATTATTCTAGTGAGTTTATGGATTTACATAGTTTAAAAATAATTTACAGGTACAAGATCGTTGTTGACGAAACCAGGACAATCTAAAAATGAGATAGGTTTCATTCGAACGATGATCGCGGGTGCAGTCGGAGGCCTGGTGCTCTGGACCGTCATATTCCCAACCGATGTCATCAAGTCAAGAGTACAGATATCAAACAAAAGTCAAAAGTTCCTCACTGTTGGATACGAAATCGTTAAGAAAGAGGGTGAGCTATTTCAGATTTTTTAAACATCCTATAGACCTGTATACAGGTGTAACAATACACCCTAGTAAAACTTAAGCCTACCTTACCCTAAACCATGTATACAGGGTCCAACTTAATAAGCTGACGGTTTTTTTAGAGGATGATCAGCCCATCAAACTGAACAACTTTCACTATGGAGCAAACTTCGAAATCGTGAAAAAAAACTGCTGTTCCAATGGTTCCATATAAAACTGCAAGCCTACTCAACCAATGTATGGGACAGCTGATTTTTCTTTTACGATTTCGATGTTGCTCCCATAGAGAAAGTTGTCCAGTTTGATGGTCTGATCATCCTCTCAAAGAAACCGTCAGCATATTAAGTTGGACCCTGTATACAAGGTGTTAGGGTAAACAGTTGCATTACTTTAAAGGATGATTGTACCCATGATACTGAACAACTTTTCCTAAGAAATCTATAGGACATTCGCAATATCCGGCAAAAAATTCCACAAAACAACTTAGCAAAAACCTTGACTGCGCAAAACAACATTTGTAGGCGAAATGGCTACTGGGCATACCTCTAACCCCTGCCCTGAGCCCTTTTTATTGAAGTTCTTTGGTTTATAAATCTAACAAAACTCGTTTATATAATCGGAGTGAGTTTATCTTCAGAGTGTATCTATAACTGATAAAGTTCGTTAAACTTCTAGGTAGGTAATTGATTATCGATGTTATTGCAAGGCAAGCAAGGTCGATAATGGTTTGGCAGTGAAAAATGCTCTGCGCTGCGCTTCGCCAGTTGTGCGCCGGCTCTTAAGCACATACATCAGAGCTGGGCTTTAATCGCAGTAAATATTCGGTGATTGAACCGTAATTGGACTACGTATGAACCATAACTTTTGACACATTTGGTATTGCGCTAATCGCGGTACTGCTCTTGACAGCCGACATAGCTTAGACGTTAACGGCTGTCAGTTACATAGAGTTTAGCGCGATGCGGAATTCAGCACAGGATTATAAATATTTCTTTATTTTCAGGAGCTATGGCTTTATACAATGGCTTGAAACCCACACTCGTGAGGACCATTCCGGCGACGGCCGTGTTGTTCGTCGTTTACGAATACTCGAAAAAAATTATGCATAACTCATTTGGTGATTGAAAGTTTTTCAATTCAATTAATAAGTAGATAATTCTTAAATAGATAGCATAAATTGTAAATATTTACAGAAGGACCAAAGATGCAATTATTATAAATAAGTATGCCTTTACAGTTTCATTTTACGTTTCGTGATAATTATGTATTTAATATGTAGTAATACTATACTGCGTCCAAGATAGCTCCGTGATTTTGACAGATCGTTTTAGAGCGATTATTTTACTTACCGAAAACGTTTGAGCCGTAAAACCTTTAATGTTATGTTAAATGTTAAGTAATCTTGTATATTTTTATTGTATTATTAAGTTTAGACGGCTCAAACAGCTTTAAAAAGTACTATAAAATTTCTAAAATCGCCTGTCAAAATCAGGGAGCTATCGTATGCGCACTATATTAACACTAGGAGCTGTGAATGTACGAATGTTATATTTTCAATGTTAATTATACTGTTGACCTACTGAACCTTGTTATCTTTGCTCTTTCGAAGTTTATTCGAATATTGCGTCTTACAAAATGTAATTAGAAGGTAATCGATAAGCCGGGTTCGGTCCTCCGGTCGAGGAATATAATTCGGCGCTCCATACAATCGAAGTCTGGTGATAATTTCAATACTAACCAATTAAAGTCAATGAAAATGTGCCTCAAAGATTTCCATACAAATCTTAAATTAATCCTAGCACCAAAACTGTATATTTTTAACGAAAATCTGACTTCATACAAACATAGAAATTAGTTTCTAGATTGTTTCTGACAAATTTCATTGATTTTAATTGGTTAGTATTGAAAATATCACCAGATTTCGTTTGTATTCAGCGCACAAAATAAAATTCTCTCAACCTATAACTACGCTACTACTATGCCGCCCGCCTGTGTGTGCTAAGGTCTAGACGTGTAGACAATACCTTTTCCCTATGAGGAAGGAAGAGATCCTTCCTCTTAATCTTAGCCTTTTCCTAAGAAATTCTTGGTAAATGACGGTGCTGAATTTTATACCTACCCATGGATTTAAGACAATACCTATTTGCAGTTTCCTGTCCCTATTTTAGCCAATGTACAGACAATATACAAAGTAAAGAATCTCTTTCCTCTTAGCTCAAACTCTCTAGCTCTTTGGCATAGAGTACGGTCTAGTACAGTCAGCATCATAGTAATCTAAGCCTCCAGGGCGACCAAATAGATCTCATTTATTTACAGCAGTTCAATGTTACCTACGCAATCAAAGTATTGATATTGATCCAAGCACCCAAAGTGTTCAAAATACCTCAGCAGCAATTTTTAAAATTGTATGTAAGCTGTCAGGGTGTTCAAAATTATGTTAGCAAATAAACCGCTTGACGGTAACTAAGCAATTGTGGTCAAAAGTATAAAATCATTTGGCAAATATCAACCTTACTATTACTACCTTTGCCTACAAGCATTTGGAATTCGTTAACGGGGGACGTACCTATTCTGCATTAATATTGTGTGATCAAAGCGCCAACGGATTAGATTTATGTTTATATTAAATAATATTGGCCTGTTTTTACAACAATAATCCATCCACAAAAGACTATTAATGTAGGTAGGTAGATCATTGGAAAACAGAAAATTTTAAGTAGTTTTTTAATTTTAGGTATTATAGATGATTCGAGAGGGTTCCACCATAGTAAAAGCAGTTACTATCATCCCATAAAAAACGATACTTTAAAATGTTCCCCTGATCCTCCCAACACGCTAATTGCGCCTACATTGAAAGGATGATTCAATCTTAAAAAATCTCTTTGTGGGGACTTGCCACAGATGTCAACACCCACAAGTTATAGCAACGAAACTAACAGATGGCGCTACGGTCGCACTCGCAAATGTGCACGTAAGACAACTTGCGACGTCACATTGGTAACCCTTTAGCCGCTACACATTAGGTTCACAATCGTATACAAGACATGAATCGCGCAAGAGAAATAATCACAGAGATTCGATAGATATACAAGGTCCAACGATCTGTTGGACCACGGCCGGTCCTCAGGTTGCACACCTAGCCTGGCGAAAGATCTCTCCTTTTCACCGGAGGAACCTTCCACAGTAGTTCCTCCACATCTTTGCTCTTTAATTTTGATTTTCCAATATATACTTTGAAAGTGAGGAAATAAAGTTCAATTTACAATAAATACTATTAGACCAATTTCAATACCTAGATACCATTGAGCAGTTTGACTGCGTATATTAATGACCATCTTGACAGCTCACATATTAATGACAGGTCGTAGCTTAGATTTATTGAACACTTTGGGTGCTTATATTAATATGGTTACTCTAATCGCGTAGATAAAAATGTACTTCTGTAAATGAGATCTTTTAGGTCGCCTTGGAGGCTTAGACTTAGATCATATAGATCAAGGAATATACTACTATATAGGGTCCAACTTAATATGCTGACGGTTTTTTAAGAGGATGATCAGACCATCAAACTGAACAACTTTCTCTATGGGACCAACATCGAAACAACGAAAAGAAAATGAAAAAAATCTAAACTACGATCATCCCCTTAAGTGTCAGCATAATAAGGACCCTGTATATATAGGATGCTGACTGTACCTACGATAAACAAGGGGGTACTTTGGGGCACAAACTTTGGGGAAAATTGTTGACAGAGAATATTTGACGTAATAAATAGGTACCTACTATTTTAGTTTTTCCCAAAGATTTTCTTGAGAGTTTTTCCTTTGGTATACCTATTTCCAAGGGTCCAGTAGTATTAGGTATCTTAGAAAGTATTAATTTGTCGTACACGCGCACGGTACGGCTTTAGAAAAACGAACTATTGCAATTTTATAAAAAGATTGACATGTCCTCCGACGATTTCCAAGTCCAAAATATTTATAGATATTGTAGGAAAACTTATAAGAAGAACCGAAAAGGGTGTCAGGAGAATGAGCCAGGTAGTCCTAGGGAGGACATCGATTTGGCTGAGACTTCCCCGAGGAGTGACCTGAGAAGTGAAGGGTTCACGGTAACGGATTCTCCTGGTTGTAGTTGCGATATGGACCCGGAAGGAGAGCTAGCCAGTATTCTGCACAAAAAGTGTCCTGTGATATCCCTGGCTCAACAGCAACTGGAGAGGCTTCTGGATGGAACGGATAGACTGCTTTGCGATAATACGAGGTGTTGCAGGTAGGTGATATGTTCGATTTGTGTGCTATGTCTAATAAAAACAAGGTTTGCTTCATCTACATCTTTAGAATATAAATAGACTTAAGTAAAACCTACTCAAGCATACCACACGCGCTGCATAACATAATTATGTAACTTCATGGAAACAAGTTTGCCTAGAGAACGTGGTCTGAAAGAGGATTGGGAGGACAAGATAGAGAGATGTTGAGATGGTTTGGTCATATGGAAAGAATGGATGAGATCAGATTGACGAGTGCAATCTATAAGGCAAGCGCAAGTGGAAATATACCAAGGGGCCGGCCTAGATGTACATGCGACCTACTCAAAAAGGGCTAGGTCAGATCTACCCGAAACCGAAGAGCATGCATGAAAAGCAAAAGTCTGGATACGTGCTTAGCATGAAAGGACTAATGAATGTGGAGAAAGCTAGAGAGGCTTGTCAGGATCGTAGAAGGTGGTGTTCCCATGTCTCTGTCTACCCCAGTGGGAGACAGGCGTGAGAATATGTATGTATCTATGAGCTGTTCTACATGGCGCGGCACCGCACCTCAAAGATTTCGCCGTACAGGCGTTCACACGGGCAGTGCGGGACGCCGCAACGTCGAAAAAAGGAGTGTTGGACGTATAGTCTGTTAATAAAAATCTGCCTCGCAAAACGATTGAGCGGTGTCGCTCCGGCGCCGCACCGCTTACACCCCTCCCCGTTTTGCACGTTGCGACGTCGCCGTCGCTTGCTACATGTAGGTATATCAGAAATCTGTGGCGACGCCGCACCTTATCGTGTGGAACGGTTTTATGGTAACACTAGAGTTAACCCGCGACTTCGTCCGCACAAATAATTTACCAGATTTTAAGTTATCAATCAAACAAAAAAGTTTCATCAAAATCGGTTGAGTAGTTTTTGCATGATGCTGTTACAAACAATTCTAAAAAAGGTTGATTTGGAGTCCGGGATACCTAAAAACCATATCGTAATCTTTATCATGTAAATATCTTCAATGTACAGACACACTTCTGTTACAGTTTTATAATACGTATAGTTAAGATATAACTTTAGAGAGAACATCCACTCTAAAGTGCCTACTTAATACCTATTTCGTATTTTATAGTGTGTTAATTTTCACAGAAACCGGTTGAAAAATCGTAGGTAAATTATTGGTCTGTTCTTTGTTTTGCAGTTTTCTTACTTTTTAAAATGTTTCAGGTCAGTGTACGATTTTCTGTGCATCTGCAAGGAAGTTCTATTGACTCAAAACAAATGCCAGTGCACTCTACTGATGCTCATAGGATTGGGTTTCTTCCTCGGTCTTATATTTGGTGCAGCTTCCTGTGGAGCGTACCTCGGCCGTTTCAACAGCCCTATCCTCACCTGTATCGACAGCTTCTTCATACATGAAACCTATGCCGCTATTCAAGACTCTTTACATAGTATTGTATGATTTTTATTTGAATGGATTTCTCACTTTTAGTATTTCATTTAGACTATTTAAGAACGTCGTTTTGTTGTTAATTTTCTAGTAAATAACATAATTTGCTATAATTTCTTGTCTTTTATTTTTCTACATTTCCCCAAAAAAATTTATAAGATCACAATTCAGAGCATTCGTTTGCCTAGAGCCGGCGCACACATGGCGAAGCGCAACGCAGGGCATTTTTAACTGCCAAACCATTATCGAATTTGTTCGCTTTGAAATAACAGTGAAAATCGATCAACACAACTTTCGCCTCAAGTCGCTTCGATGCTCTCGGGAATTAGTAGTGTTCATCGATTTTCGACGTTAATTCAACGAAAGCAAAGTCGATAATGGTTTGGCAGTGAAAAATGCTCTGCACTGCGCTTCGTCATGTGTGCGCCGCATAAGCGGTGCACGCGCGCTGCGCGGGTAGCCCCCATGCGGGAAAATCTGTTTCGAGAAAATCTGCCTCGACCCGAACCGCTTGTTGTTGTGCAAGATTTTAGTACAAACCGAGAAGGTTGTAAGTGAGTTACTTTAGAAACAGGAAAAGATAAGAATATAGAGGCAAGTAATTTTAATAGTACCAAAATAATTACATACCCAAACAATAAAATAACAATGCCAAGGATCCACAATGAGTGAGAACTAACATGATAACAGAGTCAATTTTAGGGTTGAACTTCATCTGGCAGTTTCACATTTTTTCACACTCTATCCTTTTCTGTCGCTGAGGAATGTAATGACATTCCATGCATTTCCACTCTAGCAAATGTGCTAGAGTGTGAAAGATAGCGGGAATGCAACAGCACGCGGCAGTGCTGCAAACTTTCTCACTCTAGCAAATGATGTTCCTGAGCAATAGAAAAGAATAGAGCGTGAAAAAAATTTGATTCCACCAGATGAGGGTCAACCGTTAATCGGTAATTTCCAGTGTACCCACGGGCTTTACCCGCCAGTATGTACAAACAGCGACACATCAAGCTATAAAAAACCAATATAAGCTGGTCTCCTGACTTGATACGTTATTCGACCTATGGAGCCAGGTTATGTTGGTTTTGTATAGCTTGATGTGTCGCCGTGTGTAGACGGAGAAGTCCCGTAATTAGAAATGTTATGAGTGTGTATTATTATAATTAATTTGTTCACATAAATAATTTATTTCTCGATTTGAAGCATAAGTTAGCGGTCTGGCATTATAATATCACACCACACAACAGAATATGTATCAATAAAAAGAAATTTACAACATTCCTATAAACTTAAAAAAAAATTAATTCCACGAGTGATACTCTCTTGCTAGCAGCAAATTTACGTTAATTATGCTTCGATAAATAATCCCTTGCTCAAAATAAATTTTCAGTTTTCTGTAATTTAAATGGGAATCCGAGTCTTGTGAAGCATGTTCTTTGGACAATGTGAGGATGGCTCAAGTGCAGGTCTATTTCTGGGAAGTCACAACTGCTATATGACAAAGGCCATTCATCACACAATTTCAGTACAAACTGGCCCGCGCGCGGACGTCCATCTAATGCAGCGTTGGCGCTAACTTTTAATTTATTGCTGGACTATACAAAAGTTAAATTACTTATTTATTAGTTGTTACAAATTAGAACTATTTAGAACTTGTTTAAACCACAGACACAAGATGATAAGTAGCAGGATTCAGCATTACTTTTCCTCACACCACTCATTCTCCTTGCGAACCTGGTCCTCCTCGGCAGCCGTGAAGTCATTCTTGATATTGAAAGTCTTGCGTATTTCTTCTGGAGTTTTACCCTTGATCATATTGGCTACCGTCTTACATGTCACGTCTAACAGTCCTTTGATGTCTAGATAGTTTGCTGCTAAAATAAGTTCAAACAGAGTGCCTTGATCTACTTTGAGGAAGTCAGCGTCCCATGATGAAATGTCATCTGTTCGTTTCTCTTTGTTTTCATCGTCTTCTGGTAGTGGAGGATCGTCTTTGTGGTACGTCGCCCACTGTATGACTTTCTTGAGAATAGCGGAGTTTACATTAGGCAATGGCACGACTTCCTCTTCGTCTTCATCCATGCCAAGATCTTCTAACATGGTCTTAATCGTCACTGAACATTTTGCGATTTCGACGTCCACGTCGAAGATTTCATTGTCAGACGACTGAAGCTTTATGCTCGGCATCTGAAATTGATACAGAGCAATGATATTATGTACCAAAAAAGAAGCAGATATGTTACTAGCGCGCGCAAAGTGAAGACTCGAAAAAGACCTAATTAGGATGACTTTCAATAGTCCGCGTCAAACAATACTACGTGCAAGACGGCTGTGATGCGGCACAATTATACGCACCATTTTCTATGAGGGTAAAATATGTTTTTACTTGTGTTAAATATCATTGATACAGACCTTGCTATAGACGCCATTTTAATACAAAAATAGTTTGGTCGGGCGAGAGCATTTATACTTACATTTAATTCGGGGAGGACTTAACTCAAAATAGAAACAATACAATCAAAAGCTGTTTTCTCTGATTTAACCTCGGAAAATAAAACTGAACGGTGCTTTATCCCAAAATTTACAATTTTAGTAAAACCAACGTACGTCACGATCTGTATGAAACATTTACAAGCAGTGTTGCCAAGTCTTTATTCACTTTACCTTACCCTAGCTAGGCAAGGAATATTTCTAAGGCCGTGAAACAGAGAAAAAATTTTTAGCCTTATTTCGAACTAAGACTTAAAAAATGTCTCTGAATCTCAGCCTTATAATCTCTCTTGGTCTCAGTTTACCCTAGAGATTATAGGTACCCTAAAATCTTTCAGTATAAAAAAACCAAACAAAAAAAATCATTATTAAACCGTTACTATTTACCAAACAGCAACTAAACGGTCACATCCTTGCTTTTTCTGATTGTTTTTGTCTGTATTCCTATAGTTAAAATCTTTTTCATATTTCTACGAAGGGATAAAGTCTCTTATGCTGTGTTTTGTGGCGGAATGGTGATCACTGCCACAACTTAACACGTTATAGTATAAAGTACCATCCTAAATCTTAAAAAAAAAGGTGAAAATGAGCCATACTACTAAGATCGTTGATGGTTGTAATAAAGATTCTGACTACCCCAAAGGGGAGTTCGGTCGTCCGTGAGTTTTTTCCAGAAATATCATAGGACTTCGTTTTTACCCTAAATATACGGTAAAATACCCTAAGTTGGTAACACTAATTGCAACTGAGTGAATGAATGGAGTTTGCTTGGCGCCATTGCTCTTGGTGTGTTTCGTGTTATTTGAAATTCGTAAAAAATTGGTTTTAGTGATATTTGTGACATAATTTCGTGCGGATTGTGTACCAAACAGTTGCGTAAAGCGACCGACGTAACAGGAATCTCAAATAAATACGATAACAGAAAATAAGTTTTGGTTCAAGTTAACTCGTACATGGTCATTTTGGCGGCAACGCGTGAGCTTACGAAATCGACCACAGATTCATCGTCATCAATCATCCCCTCATCAAAAAATAAAGAATATATAGGGAAAAAATAACGAATGGCTCAAAAGGACTAGTATCCAGAGCCGTTAAAGAAATTATAAAAAAAAAAAAAAAAGTGAATGAATGAGTTGTCTTGTTGTATTAAATGAACTGAAAGCATAGATCAAACGCACAAGAAAGAACGATAGTGCTGCGCACCCTTTTGAGTAACGAACACGAAAGTTTTTTGAGCAACGAAGTATCGTAACATCTGAAATATCGGTTAAACTTGACTAACCTGAAAATAAATCCATTCCACCGTAAGTATCTTAAGCTGGCTTGTACCAAAAAGTATTTAAGCATAAACATGTTTAAATTATGATGCTGTCACTGTCATGAGTATGAGCAGTGATAGAGACAGAGATTCACTAAATAAGTTTAAGCCAAAGACTTTTTTCAAGCAAATCAACCCACTCTCAATCTTATACCAAGGAAGGATATAACGAAATACCTCTTAATGTATCATAAGATGCTTCTGTATACTATAGAAATCTTGCTTATTAGACGTTTGGTAATGGGGTGTACACACGGCGACTCATCAAAATACGCAAAACAAACATAAGCTGGCCGCGCGACGTTATACATTACTCTACTTAAGCGCGGGCACCTTTTTTTGTTTTGCGTAGCTTGATGTGTCACCGTGTGTATGTAGTACCTCCTATTTCTATGGATAATGGACGTACAATATGTCATACAATAATAATCAATAGTGCACTAAACCACATGGATCGGAACTGTCCGTCAAAATAATATTACATATCTCTGAGTACATTATTCGTCCTACGCGTGGTCAGCTTATAATGTTGGTTTTGAATAGCTTGATGTGTTGCCGTGTATACATAATATTTCTGAAAAAAATAATTTCAGAATGTTATTTCTTTCCCAAATGTAGTCATATTAATTAATGGAACATAAAAATAATTTCAAAGACATTCTTGCTTCACAATAATATAATATTGATTATATTAAACATTTTTACAAGAAATACAATACTAATAAATAGACAGCTGTCGTATTGTTTCTTCTAAGATTACAGTACCTATAAACTAAAAAATATATTTTCTATAATTGTATAAGTACACAATAATATAGATAAATTCTGCCTTTCTCTAATGAAGCTTGAATATCAAATATTTTATACTTGGCACATTACATAAATATTTTATTCACGTTAGTTCTACTGATTTAAAACATTACAAATTTATTCTGTTTAATCTTTCTTCATCCAGACGGAATCAATATTGCGTTACGAGACTCTAGGCAAGATTATACTTCATAAGTACTCAAACAAAATACCTGAAACATTCAACAAACGTTAAATGTAGGTTCTTAAAATAACAGACTTTTGGTTCGCTAAGAGCCAAGATCAACTATAGATTTTTAAAGTATTTAGCTTATTTAAATTGGAGATGAAAGGTAAACTAAAAAAATGCGTTTTAAAATCTTAAAATTAAAACCCTGTGAATTTCAGATCCGAACAGAACTGCTGCATTATATTCCCTAAGATATTAATAAACATTCAGAAAAAATATATAAAAATGTCACGATTGTGCTTCATGTGACAATAATTATTAGGTAGTTTAAAACATTAAATCTTTACTACCGGAACCGGAGTAAGATAAAAAAAAAGATACTACACGCTTTTAAAAAAAGTTTACATTATTAATTCAAACATAATATTCTATTCGTTAAATTAGACTTAACTAAATAAAAATCGCAAAGCACCAAACCAATGAGGTAACATTTCGAAAGATCAACAAACCACTACCGGTACATCAGCGTGATCTAGATACATACTCAATTTTAGACTAGAACATTATAATATTTTACTTCTCACCGATGACCTCCTTAATTTCTTGTTACAACTAAATACTACCCACTATGATAGTAAAGTATAACAGTTAACAAAATACCTACATTGATTTCATAACATTTTGTGCATGTAACGAAATCCTATAATGAGAGAGAAAAAAATAAAGAAAATTATTTATTAAAAATCATATTTAAATTATTGGGTATCACAATTTATTTGTGCTTTAATAGCTACGCTTGGACAAGCTACATCAATGTACCGAGTAAAGTTTACAACATTGGTACCTTACTTAATATTTTTTTGCACATTACTGTTTAAGCTATGTATTGAAAACTAAATGCTGTTTTTTATGATATTTAAAACTCTACGGGCTAAAATAGATTGTCGTTCTTTTAATTCGCATTTTCCAACCTTTCTCTTAGGCGAAAATATATTTTTAAAATGGGTCGTAATATTGTAAATAACATGACAAATAAAACTAGCACCATATTAGTGTAACGTATTATATCGCCAAAATGCCACCATTTTGAGAAGAAACCGAGTAAAATTGTTATAACTCCGAGAGAAAATGTTATCAATCCCACTGATGCGTGTAGCAGTTTAGTATAAATAGGAGCCAGATAATATTTCAACTTTAGACTATATAGGGCACCTATCCCTCCTAGCATTGTTACATACATAAAAATGATAGACGCCAATCCAAATTTTGCATGTAACGACACAAAATGAGGGCTATTGTTCTTTATTTTATTGGAAAGTATAACCAAAAATCCAATGGAAATTATAATGCCAGTAAGCACTTGGATAACCCAGTGACGAGCACTTCTCAGTCGTATCGGCATCCACTCTGTAGCCAAATCACCTGGAGTTATAGCATTTACCGCTGTAGTCATGAACACCATCCACTGAAATAAAAAATGAAATAATCTTTTAATAATAAAACCTACTTAATAATGATTTTTCTCAAACATGCTTGGAAATTTGAGCATTACTTTGACAACCTTCTTCGAGATTAATCGAAATTGCTGTGCTGGCCAAATACATGCGAGCAGCGGCCGGCAAAAGTTGTATGAAAATCCATATCTGTCGTGGTTTAGCGGCCAAATAAATTACATAGTAAACTCATATCTGTCTTGTAATTTAAGTGGAACGATCTTTTACTCTGAAACATGGCAACCAAGGAGGTAACTTATCACAGGTTTTATTTAAATTTCGAACTGGCTTACAAATAGAAAGCTGTTTATTGAAAAAAAAAAGAACACTTTAACGCGGGAAAAATTATTGTTGTTCGTTTTTCGTCATTGATTTTGAAAAGTAATTGTATTAAATTTAATTTCTGCGCATTATTTGAGAAAAGCACTATACAAACCTTGGCCACAACTAGGCATTGATGGACTTACGTATGTGTTTACACGTTCGTCCGTCAATGCCTCTTTTGCTGGCCGCTGCAGTAATATACTATAACACTTTCGTAGTACGTAACTGCTATAAGAGTTAAGTGTAGGAATTTACTTATCGAAACTTACCCCTAGAGCCATGAAGGTGGGATGAAAAGAAAACAGCGAAACGCCATCCTTAAAACAGCAATAGATGATTATACCGACGAATATTAATGCACAAATATTACTTGCAACATTTATATAGCTTGGTTTTGGTGTACTGTTTGTGTTTGGTGCAACAAGACGGGACGTTTCTGAGTTTCTTTCAGTTGGCTGCATTTCACTCGCGTTTTCTTCTGGATTCTCCATATAAACTTTTATTATACTGGTTTTGAATCCACGTTTCGTTTACGTTCAACAGGTAATTTTATTTGCCCAGCACAGTGCTTTAATGATTCTTTCTATAGCCACGGTGACCACGTCCTGAATGATCATTCAAAAACAAGAATTATTTGAAAACTTAATTTGGGCGCAATACTGGCTCAGATAATAATGTACCTACTTTATCACTTAAATACGCTTAAATATGAACAAATGAACGATAACAATATCGATTACTTCTATCACTGACGTCTGGCTGTCACTGTTTAACCCAGCTCACCATGATGTCACTTTATACCTTTTACCAACATGGAAAAAGATGAAAGTATATCGATTTAACGCTTATAAACCTAGTTATAAGGGTTTATAATATATTATTCAAAAGTTTCTCAATCTTTCAGCATTTTATTCCCACATGAACCCGTCTCCATCAACATGAAATTAAGCAACTGTTTATGTATCTGTTCTAGGTATGAAGAGATTAAAAACGGAATATATTATCATTTTTATCGATTTGAGAGCAAATGGTACATCACTCAGCACACATCAAGACAAATCGTTCAATTCCATTCATATTTTCATTCCATTCAGCGGTGTATCTACTTCGTTCTACCTTGCACAACTTCAATGAGATAAACAAAGAGAGGTATACCCATGCAGGTTGAAACTTGTTTACATTTTCCTTTTTGCTCATTGGTCAGTAGTTGCTCACTCCACCAAACTCCAACCAACCAGCTGCAAGCCTGGCTGGCTGTCACTGTCATGTCAGTCAGTTAACAAGTTATTTACGGTCGCACCTGTGATACACTTGCATGTCGTTTCTTGAATTTTTGCGTCGAGTTTTGTAGGTACTGAAAACAAAGCAAATCTTCTCGTGTTCATAATCAGTGAAGTTTGTCATTCTATCTAGACTTTAGCGACCGTGATCAGTTCCAACTCCAGTGATTAAAGTGTTGAGTTTAGTGACCTAAAGAACATCTTTACAGTAGATAAACTTCTGTTCTGTTAGAGAGTTTCTAGAAGGTGCCCAAACGTTGACCGGTGTGGAAGAAAACTTAGCTTTGGAAAACTGCAACGAGATGATGTGAGTTCCTTTTAAATCTAAAAAAATTCCTAATATTAGACAAAGTTATGCTGGTTGGTGTAGAAACTGAACATTTTGACCATACTTTTTTAGATTTCAAAGGGTCAGCGAGGAGCTTATGATAATGAATTTTTTTTTATGCCTCTGTCCTGCTATTGAGTTAAAACTCATGATTATTGGTTACATTCAACCCCGTTGGTTGATTCTTTTACAAGCAAGATAATTTTTTAAATCTTTATATTGTCCAATTTACTACACTTTAGACCCAATAGGTCCATTACTACATTAATTTATTTTTCTATATTTAATTTTAAAATCATAATTGTTGTATAAAACAATCTTAGACATCACCCAAATTATCTATTCTTCATTCCATATTAGGACGAAAAGATTTATCGTTTCCTGTGTAGCTTTCCGGCTAAATCTGATTAGCAAATATATTTGATTTATCAGAGAGATACTCTATACGACATCTTGGAGGTTACTAAAGC
Organism: Agonopterix alstromeriana; assembly: GCA_963924505.1. NCBI lineage: Eukaryota > Metazoa > Arthropoda > Insecta > Lepidoptera > Depressariidae > Agonopterix > Agonopterix alstromeriana. Next base: position 11,677,373 of record OZ004667.1, read on the forward strand.
TGTGATTCAGACATGATTTTTTTAGTCTTAGTTCGAACTAAGTAGGGCGAATATATATGGATTTTGACATACGGGAGTTTGAACTACGACTTAAAAAATGCCTCTGAACCTCAGCCTAAGTGTTTCAAATCTGTTTCTGTAATTCAAAATAGGCTTAACATTTTGTTACTATTTGGAATGGAGTATATTACCAAACAATGTCAAGTACATTTGCTTATTTATACTGGAGATTGGCTAAATCATAGACATCACGAGCCACAGTTTTAAAGTTTCTCAGTAAACTTTCCAGAGATTATTATTATGTTTCTTTTTTATTTTATTGTTATTAAGGGACTTTTATAAATCAGTCCCATCCATGGATTTACCTACCTATGGATCCATAACCTTCTTACAAACATGGAAACACAAAAATTTACCATGGCAGTCGGTGATGTTTGTCCTTCTTTCGTACGTGTCCATTGTCCATGTTTCTGATTTAACATTTATCCCTTTCTATCAATTTTTGAAGTTCGATTAGAAAGTGAAAAAGTTGATCTCAGAAACAACGACGTTAATTTACGAAAGAAGGACGAAAATTACAACCAGGCAAGGAGGATTTTCATGTTTCACTGTTTGTAAGGCAGTCTGATCTCCAGGTATAGACAATACCTATTGCAACTTACTGGTCCCATCATATCCTAAACTTGATTACATCAATCAATGAGAAAATAATCCATCCGTTTCCACTTCAATCACGGATGAAGTCACAAAGATAAACAACTTTTTAGCTTCATCTGAACTAGGGCTAGCTAAAACTTTCTGAAAAGCACCTAAATCAAATTTTCTCGTTGTTTTGAAAACATAAATTCTATTGCATCAATCTCCTAATGTGAGGGGGTGGTGTTGTGTTGCATGTCTGTTATTCGGTGGATGCATGGCGGTTGTCTGCTCGCCGGCTTGTTTTTTGCATAAAACCCTCCTTGAAGTCACCAAATATTTATTACCATACAACATCAATTACTTCTTCTATTTAAACGAGATCACTGTGATGGATCCAGAAAAAAGCTAATAATATTTAATAGGTACCTAGAGAATATTGGCTTGGACAACATAGGACCGATTCGCAAAATGGATTACTCAGAAAAAAAGATTCTATTCACCGAATGAGTAATTCTTAAAAAAAGGCCTGTTTGCCAAATGACTTGTTAAAAAAACCATTCTTGAAATGCCTCATTTATCAAAGGGAAAAAATAAAGGTTTTGAAAAAGCACATTGGCTGTGCTAACTAAGTAAATAAGCTGCATTAAAATTTGTGTCAGTTTGGGTTTAGAAACATGCTACCTCAATCAAAGAGGTTGGACCATAGATTGGTCAGTTGGTTAGGTTAATGGAAAGTGAAGTGACGAGCAGGTTAATTTTCTTTTGACCACAGCATGCCAGAACCGAATCGCTACTATTTATCTAGTCCACCTGAAACTAGACATTTTCTCACCCTTCTTTTTTCAGGGGCTTAAGTACAAAAATATTATGAAAATGTCAGTCCCATTGTACCTCATATCTAGATTTTACCTACTCTATCTTATTCTAATTATTTAATGTGATACTGATGAGTTTGTAAAGGTGAATACTTATCATGCCCATAAGATTAAGGTTTACCGTAAGTTATACGACCGACCTTACATGACTAGAGGTCATTTTGTGAATAGGTTGTGTAATGTTCTTACTGGCTGGCCAGACAGTGTCTAAGCCAAAACATTTTAATCATAAAAAGCGGCCAAGTGCGAGTAGGAATTGCGCTGTCAGGGTTTTATAAAAATTTCAATTCAATTCAATTCAATTTTTGTTTAGTGGCATCCGATGTGTTATCACAATTCAGCCAATGTCTCGTTATGTGGAGAGTATACGAATGAAAATGATCAGTAGTATTTATTAAGTCTAGCGTGGCAGTTTTGCCAATGTAAGTAGTTTATAATCTCAAGTGATCGTTTTAAGGTTAAAACACAAAAGAGTTCACAAAATGTGTGGAGCCACGTGCAATCCCAACGCGCCGATACGCACGCGTCCGTACTCCGCCAGAATTGCAGCGCGACTCCCTATAAAAATTTCACTCTACATTGGAAACAATTGTTTTTTTCGGATGTGACATAAATGGCCATATCTTTTGACTTTCATTTTTACACCTCTAACTTAGAGGAATTATTGGAATCTTTATGTTGAACATAGAGATTAAATTAATTTCAGCTTGATATGCTTGATACCGACCGATCTCTACCCGTTCCTGAGAAAATGGGTGTTGACAGACAGACAGATAACAAAGTGATCCTATAAGGGTTTCGAGTTTTTTCCTTTTGAGGTATGGAACACTAAAAATCTTCGAGTAGGTACTCAGCAGTGTTTGAAGTAAGTTATTAAAATAATTGTTTATCTATAGCATTTGACAGTCATCTCAAAGCCGGGAGTTGAGGGTTATACTGAGGTATTTCTGCAAGATTTTACACAAAGCATGCGGTTTGTATGGGTCAAGACAACATATTGCTTTGGCATGTTGGCACCCGGTCACTCCAGCACACTTTACCAATAAATGTGTTAATAACAGACCGTTTTCATTGTTTGCCCTATTTATCAGTTACCTGAGTCTTTCAATTAACAGCTTTTGTTCTTTGATGTGTTTGTACACAATGAGTAAAAATATATATATATATGTTCTACAATACAATATTATGAGACAATTACATTGTAGTACTTAATAGTTTTCGTAAATAAAGTTTTTCTATGTGTGAAAGCGAAGTAAGCACGAAAATTTGCAAAATTTTTGACTCCATTTCTGATTTTCTTTGACTATGGAGTCCCAGGACTACAACACCATACTGCCTCCTACTTACTGAACATTTCATTTTAATTTTAACTGAACATTGTTTTGGATTTCATTAACAGGTATCCCCGTACAAACGATCTTGACCCTTTCTGATCCACCTCATCACTAAACTACATCATTTTAGACATATACCTATTTTAGACTGGTTTGTCCTTCATTATGTGTTCTTGTGCCTTCTAATCCAAGGAAATCAAATTCGATAATCATAGGAATTCACACCAAATTTTGAATTCATATAATTAAATAAAGGCCTAAAAAAATTACTTCATAGCATTTTTAATCTTACATTGTCTACACAATGGTGTGTGTCGCAACTAAAAGTAAATTCAACTTATACAGTAGATGCACATAAATATTTTTTCTAATATTTAGGCTTTCCTTTGAACACAGGTGCTATATTTTTCATTAATTTAATAACGAGAAGATAGCTGCTGAAAACCAGCAAAATATGGCCCGGCCCAGCGTTTACCTATGGGGAGTGTCTTAAAAAGGTCTTCTCTTCTCGAGATTTGGAGGCCCCCCAGATCCTGAGGCCCGGGCGGGACATGACGCCCCCTTAGTCCGCTAGTGACGGTAGCAAACAATTACCTATGACAGAATGTTTACTGTTTCTGTAATATTGTAACTTTAGTAACCTTAGAAAGTTTATATGCATAACAGGAAAACTAGGAACATAAATGTTTAAGTATGATAAGAATTATATGGTCACTTTTATAAACAAAGAAAAAAAACATTAATAGAAAATTAACTCGTTCTCATATACATATAGGTATAGGGTCCTTCTTAATATGCGGACAATTTTATAAGGGGATGCTCACACCGTCAAACTGAACAACTTTCTTTATAGCACCAACATCGAAATCGCGAAAAAAAAAACAGCTGTTCTATACAAAACTGCAAACCTTCTCAAGCCAAATGTATGGGACAGCTGATTTTTTTTCGCGATTTCGATGTTGGTTCCATAGAGAAAGTTGTTCAGTATGATGGTCTGGTCATCCCCTTAAAAAAGTGTCATCATATTAAGAAGGACCCTGTATATTCGTAATGTTTAGGGTAACGCTAGTTTTTACCCTCTTCCACGTTACAAGATCAATTAATCATGTGCATTTTACATACAATTATACATATACCTTACCACTAAACGAGACAGCCTATAATTGCGGAACAATAATTTCAAACTAGTCGTGTTTGGGGTTAATACGGGACTACTTTTAACAATCAAAATTAGAATCTAAAGTAATGGAATAACATCAAAAGTTGCAGATTTCATGCTCGTCGCCCCCGCAAAAAGAGTCAGAAAAATTTGTTAGTAGAATTACACTCGTATCTCGTCCATAGTTATATTGTCTAAGGTGGTGGTATGAGTCCTCCCCAGTGAGCGAGTAGTCCGAATGGCACTTGGCCGGTTTATGCCATTACCACCCATTACATTACTTAATTATGTTCGCTTTAATTGTCATTTATACACACAATGAATAACTGTTTATTTATACCTACTTACTTACATTATGCAATGATGACAGGAAGACTGGAAACTAATAAAGATTATTTGTTACATTACTTAGCTACTTATTAAATATACAGGGTCCTTCTTAATATGCTGACACTTTTTTAAGGAGATGATCAGACCATCTAAGTGAACAACTTTCAACAAAATTAAACTTTTTGTTCGAACAGAATTACCAATGTATCCACTTAACTCAAATATAACAATTATTTTACGAAATTCAGTAATAAAAATAGGAAAAACAACAGTAATTTTTAAACCTAAAATGTAGGAAATATCTAAATGAAATTTTTAATTAAAACAATCTCGTTTTGGCAGAAAACCCAAGAGAATCTAGACATTTATGTTGCAAAAAGCCGTGATTATTTTATCACAGTCACACGTTGGATGGGTATCGACTTCGTTCAATTTTCTGAAGAATAGAGACTGACATAGCCACAGCCATTGAAATTCTCGGAACTTACTATTTTTCTGAACCATTCCTAAATATAAATAACTCTTAACTAAAACCTAGTAGGTATGACACCTATCTATTAGATTACCTACATTAATGTTCTAGTTTCAAAGGCCTTTGTTCTTTGCCGCCTCTATTTTGGCGGCATATCAATCAGTTATTAGAAAATATAAACATTCCAATTTAAACCACATAGGTACAATACAATGTCTTTTTTTTAGATGTAGAGTCTATCATCAATTCAGTGGCGTGCACTCCATGATAGACAAAAAGACAGAGAAACCCTAATAAATTTTAGCATTTAACACATTTCAGTTTCCAAATAACTTTTGATTGTTTAATTACATGTATTTAAACAAATCAATTTAGGGCCTGTTTAGCCACTGGATAAGTTCTTGTTAGCTTATTTGACATATCTTTCATACGAAATATGTCATGTTGGTGCCATGGTACCAACATCGAAATCGTAAAAAAGACATCTGCTGTTTCAAATAAAAATCCATCCTACTCCCTTGGTCCCATAGAGAAACATGTTCAGTTTCATGGTCTGAGCATCCTCTTAAAACCCGTTATCATATTAAGATGGATCTACTGGCTGAAAGTGATATCATTAGCATCCTTTTAAACTAAGAGTCTACCCATCAAAGTGAACTACTTTTACTATGGGAGCAAACCAGTAGACTCTTAGTTTAAAAGGATGCTAATTATTTCAATTTCACTTGTATAATTACATACAGGGTCAATTTTATATTAGTACAGATAACATTACCATGTATTGTATTCATCACACTGAATAACTTTCACTATAGAGACAAATTCGAAATCTTAATATGCAGATAATTTTTTAAGGGGAAGACCGTCAAACTGAAAAACTTTCACCAAAATTCCATACAAAAAACCTAATTCGAAAAAAAAACAATAATGTTCATCTGTTCTCAAGTGATGCGCTCACCAAAGGACAGAATTTCATTTTTTTCCTATACATGGTGTTAGAGTAAACATCTGCACTACTTTAAGGGGTGATTGGACCCATGATTCTTAACAACTTTCTCTGAGCAACCTATAGGAAATTAGCATAAAATTTTTGGACTGTCCATTCTAAAAGCAACCATGATTGAACGTTTGTATGAAAAGTAGGATTGATTTTTTTTGTGAATTTTCTTTTATTCTTTTAGGAAAGTTGTTCAGTATCATGAGTACAATCACCCATTAAATTAATGCAACTTTCTATCCTAACAATCTGTATAGATAATAAAAAGGCCAGTACCATACCTTACCTAAATAAACATTACGCAATATTGCATCATCCTTTCCCTTAGCAACAATAATCTATATGCTATAATATAGGGCTTAAGTAGTAGGTATACGTATGCGACAGCTAGCAACTACAAAACTATTCTTTTTGTTTTGCCGCGAAATGATTCCGCCTCTCGTATCGGCCTGTGCTTGGTACCTTCTTGGTACTCGCATCTGAAATCCCTCAAGTCAAGCAATTTTCGTTTTTAAACCACAGGCACAGAGTTTTTCTTATCTTACATGGAATGAACTTTCGTCGTTGCCGGCACACGCTGCGCTGTGAGCCTGTGACTCATACAGAATTCACATCGAAACATCGTACAAATAGTCCTACCGCTGCTTACCGTAGTTTTGATATTAGTAGAATTCGATGGTACGCCCTAAAGTATTTATCGCATTTAAGTTAACACACTGTATAATGCTTATTACCTTAACAATTGTTCTTACTAACAATTGTTAGTAAGAACCCAACTCACACTTGGCCGGTTTTTTTTTATTAGTCTTCACAGTGCTGTTCGAGAAACATGCATTACTTTATTCCATATAAGGAAGAAAATATATTCATCTTTCTGGCCAATTCTGGTTAGCAAATATAATTGATTTATTAGAAACAATATACGAGTACGTATCGGATCGTAGATCCGACATTATCTATGACGTTATAAAGCTGTTCTAAGAATAAGTGAGAGTAAGTGCTTTAAATCTCTGTTGCTGTAATATTTGGAATGGAGTATAGGTACACACAACTTTTTTGGTTATGCAAAGTCAAAAAGAAAAAATTTAAAAAAAAACTTTATTTGCATCTTAAAGTACAAGTTGAAAAACAGTGCCTAGCTCCCAAACTAGGATTCCCTGTCCTATGGGTAATTAGGTTTTACATCCTTAGGTACTACGGACATCAGACACGACGACAAAAAACGGGAAAGTTACGCAAGGTACCTGCGGATTACGTGAATCGCCAGGATAAATCGGTCATGATAATAATAAAACGACGGTTACTAAAACTTATTTCAAAGTGGGTCAGGCGACTGACCTAAGACTTCGAGAATTAAATAAAAAACCGGATTAGGTATACTTCGTTCTTCGGTTACCTGTGCCATGCCGATGCCACTGCCGTGGTCGTTAACTGGTTAAACGATTCGGTAAAGAGGTATTATGATATGTTAACAAACATTCCGAGATCGTTCATGGCCGCACCATTTTTTTTAATGTCTGCATTATTTCGCAATGAAATCAGAAAGGATACATTAATAAAAAGGTATCAAACGTCGTCTGGCGTTTTTGTTTAACAACCTCATACGCCCCAACTGATTTATAACAAAATAATTAGATCGAAATAATAATTTTTATATTTAAAGTTTAGTGTATTAGTAGTTAAGTACCTACCTCTAATTTGCCCAACACTGCTAGGTGCCGTGTGTTTGCAGTGTGGTTCCGGCTTAGAATGGACCACCTCAATTCTTCCTGTGGGTGTCGTACGAGGCGACTAAGGGATTAAAGGTTTCTTGTGCAGTGTTTATGTGGGCGAAAGGCTAGCCACCTCTCAAAACTTGACACGTTACTCCATCCTGAAACTTAAATTGCTAAATGTGAGCATTACTACAACTATGTTCTTATACAGACTGTTGGGAGTTGTAGCAATATTTCTGACCACCCCGAAAGGGAATTACGGTCATGAGTTTATGTATGTACTGCTAGGTAGGTAGGTATATCGCCTCAATTTATTTTTTTACATGCATTATTATAACCTAGAGGTCATGCACCTCTGGCATTTAAGGACACACATTTAGATTTTTTCCGATTGTTTACGTCATAACAACATATGTAAAGACGTAAACAGGAAAAATCTGAATTTATTATCAAATAAAAAGACATCATCAGATTTGGTTCAAAATGTGAAGGTGCCGACCAAAAAGAAATAATGCAATATTCTGTTAGAACTTGTCCGTCTAAACATTTATTATTATTGCACCAAAGCTGTAGGTCCATTGTCCTTGGTGTTATATAGGTTCGAAAATCCTACCTTTTCATACATTATCGATAAAATTAGCTAAGGCTATATTCTATCAGAACTAGTCCGTCGCAGCATTTTTTAGTATGGCACCAAAGCTTTAGGTCCATTGACCTTGGTGTTATATACACCCCAACTGATTTATAACAAAATAATTACATCGAAATAATAATTTCATTATTTTGATAGTTAAAACTTATTCGCATTTTAAGTTTTCAGGCAAAAATGATTTGTTATCATTTCAGCAATGAATGAAAGCGCTAACGTGCTCATAGATACATTTTAAGAATCTTGTTTTGGTAGTAAGTAGAGTGAGTGTGCCTTTGCGGTGGGTTAAGATCGAGATCAGTAAATTTTACAAACATATTATTTTATATTTTGAAAAAAATTATTTAATGTGAAACCATGGTAATTCGATTCCAAACAAACTACTTTCTAGTTTTGCGTTTATTCATTAACACTTTGTATAGATACAAACGTCCATTACTCGGGTACAAATATTCATATTCATCATACAAATATTTGTCCCTTACGCAATTCGAACCCGCGACCCTCGGCGCAGCAGGCAGGTTCACTACAGACTGAGCGACAGTTATGTACAGTCGTTGATTTCGGCAGATAGTCAATATGTTATATAATTTAAACGATCTTGCCTCCCACATAGATGTTTGTGAACTCAATAACACGCATATCGTACTAACATACAAATTTGGTCAGTAGGAGCTCCAAGGTCGTAGGTATGTAACGCTTTGAGCTGTTTTATTTAAAACTGATCTCACTTCTATTGTCTTCAATGTCAGGCGGCAATTTGGTTTTTGGTACTATTTGTTGTTTTTTGTTGATGAATTTATTTCATATTTTTACGGAGAGAAGACCTCATTTTAAAAAAACTAACTTCATTTATTTTGCGATTCGTCGAGATTCTCTCAATATTTAAATTATTTTGATATGCATTATCTCGAAATTGTATACGATTCAGCCCTCCAAATAAAAAACTTGACAGGTACCAAATTGTTGATTCGAAGCGAAACAGAAACCCATGAGTACCTACCTATACTAGTAACGAAACTTTAAGGCTATTTTGAAGATCAGAAAAAGAGATTTGAAACACTTACTCTCACCTTATTCTTAGAACAGCTTTAGTTACCTCCAAGATATGTGGGATAGTATATCTTACTGATAAATAAATTGTTATTACTGATCAGAATTGGCCAGAAAGCTAAATAGGAATCGGAAAATCGTTTCGTTCTTATTTGGAATGAAGTATAGGTAGCAGTGTCGGGCTTGTAATTAACTACTAATTACATTTTGTAATTGTTAATTGCAATTACCTACTCAATTACTTTTTTGCTTACGATTATAAATGTATGCTTTTTAATTTTTATCTATTACAAATGATTGTATTAGCCATATTTTGTTATATTATAAAATATGGTTTATGGAATCATTCTTCACTTTTGGAAAACATACATTTATAATCGTAACCATAAAAGTAATTGAGTAATTGCAGTTAACAGTTACAAAATGTTATTAGTAGTTAAGTACCTACCTACAATTTGTCTAACACTGCTAGGTGCCGTGTGTTTGCAGTGTGGTTCCGGCTTAGAATGGACCACCTCAATTCTTCCTGTGGGTGTCGTACGAGGCGACTAAGGGATTAACGGCCTATGTCGAAAAATAATTAAATAAGTGTGATAGCTTATATTACTGCCTGATGCGAGAGAAAGAGACAGGGCGGCGCGCGCCTGAAACGACGCAAGCATAAAACAAACTTTATTTAATTGTAATTTTACTATTTATGTAAGTTCAATTCTGCTCTAATCAAAATTTATAAAAAATCAATAATTTTTTTTTAAATCAAGCCTCTTGTTTCTAATATTCACCGTTTAGCGCTTCCAAACTTTTATCGATAAAGACGGAGGCTACTTTGGCTTGTTTTTCTATCGAGAAAATGTGTCTTAATCGTGTTTTGGCTCTAACCAAAACTTCAATTATATGTTCAATTTACACATATCCGCAAATCATACTCCTACTGTTAGTACTTCATGAGATATGATGCTTTGAAGACTCCTTTATTTTTTTTAAATAGCCCCTTAAAAGTTTCTTGTGCAGTGTTTATGTGGGCGAAAGGCTAGCCACCTCTCACAACTTGACACGTCACTCCATCCTGAAACTTAAATTGCTAAATGTGAGCATTAATACAACTACGTTCTTATACATACTGTTGGGGGTTGTAGCAATATTCCTGACCACCCCGAAAGGGAATTACGATCGTGAGTTTATATATGTACTGCTAGGTAGGTAGGTATATCGCTACAATTTATTTTTTCTACATGCATTATTATAACCTAAAGGTCATGCACCTCTGGCATTTAAGGACACACATTTAGATTTTTCCGGTTTGCCTACGTCATAACAACATTTGTAAAGACGTAAACAGGAAAAATCGGCATTTATTATCAAATTAAAAGACATCATCAGATATGGTTCAAAATGTGAAAGTGCCAAAAAGAAATAATGCAATATTCTGTTAGAACTTGTCCGTCTAAACATTTATTATTATTGCACCAAAGCTGTAGGTCCATTGTCCTTGGTGTTATATAGGTTCGAAAATCCTACCTTTTCATACATTATCGATAAAATTAGCTAAGGCTATATTCTATCAGAACTAGTCCGTCGCAGCACTTTTTAGTATGGCACCAAAAAGCTTTAGGGCCATTTTCCTTCCTCCAAAAATCTGCCTTTTCATACATTGTTGATGAAATAAAACTTACAGCTACAGCTTTCATGCCATAACAATAAATTAGACGGACAAGTTCTAACAGAATATATCATTAGTTTTTGTTTTCTTTCACAATTGGACCAAATATGTATGAAACACCGATGATGTCTTTTGTTGCATTTATAAACTACACTAGCTGTTGCCCGCGACTCCGTCTGCGTGGTCTTTAAAAAAGTATCCTATGTTTGAATCCAGAACATATTCTGTAAGTGTGCCAAATTTCATTCAAATACGTTCAGCCGTTTATGCGTGATTGAACCACAAACAAACATACAAACATCGTCACAAACTTTGACATTTATAATAATTCATAAATCATATTAGCTCAGTAAGGCTCAGTTCAAATCATGGATTATTAAAATCACTCGAACCTGTAGTTCTACTAATGGAATCCATTTCAAGTATTTTTAAACTCTTATGGTTTAATTTTGATGACACATTCTTTTTCTTATCGTGTGGGCAGCAAACCCTGGTGTTAGACTTTATTCAGACCGCCTTACGGCCTCTGACGTGGTTTTTATGTAACGACTACTACCACCAGAGATAGTAGCCGGGACCGACGGCTTAACGTGTCATCCGAAGCACGAATCATCTTTCTTTCAGACAATCAGGTGATTCGGCCTGCTATGTCCTAACCAACAGGTGGAAAACGCACAAAGTGACATATCACTAGGTGTCCCCCATGGGAATCGACCTCTGTGTCAAGAACACAATGTTCTTAACTATTAGAGCACGGAGGCAGTGACACATTGATAAAACCCTTTTGCAAAGTCAATGCAAATTATTTTCCTTCATCCAATGCAACGTGCAAATAACCTGCACTACGCATGTTGCCACAGGCTCCATGGTTTTCTTTGGCATTCCAGCCGATTCTTTTGACAGGTTATGACATGATCCAGGGACAAACAAGTGGTTTCACCTGTTGGGTATATCTTTTGTTTCCTATAATACAATATCCACTTGTTTATTCTTTGTTAGAGGTTCTAGCAATTTCTTAACAACAGGAATGATTATAACACTTGATTGTTGGTCCAGATGCATTGTCTGACACTAAACCAACACAATAGAGCTCTTATCAGTTTCTTTTTATTGATTATGGTACACTTTGTTATTATTACCTACACATTAAATAAAGCTTGTGCCATCGTTACATTGATAAACCACGTGATTAATATCATTTGAAAATGACTGGGTAAGTTACGAGTATATTGAAAATAGCAATGGTAACCTGCTATGCATGTTTATAAAGTTTTCCAAGTTGTCCATTACAAGTGGCGACGGGCTCACCCCCCGTCACACTGGGCAGAGTTTCTGTACTACTGGTGAAACGTGGATGTTCTGAGGTTTCAGAATATCCCTGAATACCCCATTGGGGAATAAAGTCGTGAGCATATGATAAAGTTTTCAAACATTTTCATAAATAGAAACAGAATTAGGTAATGTACTAAAACTAACTTTGTGTACCTGCCGTTCTCGTTTGAAATGTTCGCGTCAGGCCAATCGATTCATTTTACTTTGATCGAAGCCTACTTACATATACATTGAAAATATAAGCAAACATTTAATTGTTCTGAAGGACTTATAGATATAATAAATCTATTTTTAGATCATTTTTATCTGTTTGTCTACCTAAATACCTATAGCTTAACTTCCTATTCAGAAAGTCCAAAAACTAACAGTGCCCAAACTCTGTCCAATATGGCAAGTAGTGAGCCCATCATGACCAGTGTTAATGGAGAATGGGCACAATATCACGCCTCGAAATTGAAGCCTGTAGGATTCTGTAGCAGGTGATTTCACTCTCCAAAAAGCTTGTGATTACGTATCAACATTCCTAACAACCCATTACGTTCCAGACGACATCAATAAAGAAGCAATAATTGTGTATTTTAATACTATTCAATAAATGCATGTCACTTGAAGTCCTTGCTGAATTTATAACATTTTTTAACCTTGTGGTTTGCGGTTTATAAAGAGCATCAAGTTGGCCTTTCAGTATTCCCATCTTCAGGCGATTGCGCCTTGGACCTAGGTGACTTAGTTCGACCAGTAAAGTTAGTTTGAAACCTCTTGTTCAGTTTGTTACATTAGTTGCTGTTAATGTTTTCACCGCAAGCGATTGCATCACCGCCCGTTTAGCGAGGGCGAGGGATCTGTGCACAGGACACGTGCGCATTTAGAGTAAATTAAAATAGTGTAGTGAATAAGCGGATCGACGACTCGTAGTGGAAACTCTTCCCTCTGGAGAGATTACTTGTATTTCCCTCTCTCTCATTAACACTCGTCCTTTTGTGTACCTATCTGAGACCGTTCATATCGAATTAGTCATGTTGGAAATATGTATTATGTTTTATTATTATCAGCCATATGTCTTTTGATAAAATAGATCCCTTGATCGATATGTTTTTTTTATTTCTAGACTAATTTTGTCTATGTCATTTCTTTAAATAGCTTCTCATGTTATCTATTTTCCTGAAAACAATTTAGAGTAATTATATTCACTGTAAGATATAGGCACCTACGCCTATTCAATATTTTAATTTAACTAGGTACTTATTTTAATGATTTTGGCATCACTATGCTATGCGTAAATTAAAATGCCCATTATCTAGAAACCAATAAATTAATTCAAAAAAATCTATAGCTACAAACCTGGAATTTTTATCATACTCTCCTTCTTCGCACTTTTATGGCCCGCGCCTCAATAACTCGCTCATTTTTGCACTTATTGAATCGACATTTGATATGAAGACAGATAAAAGTTACCAAAAAGTAGTTGTTATGAAGAAACCATTTTTTTTCGACTCCCATACAACGAAATGGGGGTTGGAAAAATAAGTTTTTTTATAAATCGAGTGAGGTGTCGTTGGATAGGTCTTGTCCAATGGAACAAAATTCCCATAAAAACTAAATGGTTATAATGCTTCTGTCATGAGATATCTGCGCTCAAAGTCATAGGGCGTGATTTACTTCTTAGAACTAATCGGTATTAAAAAACAGAGTCTGTCTGTTCACAATCCTTTTCACAGTGGCAGAGATTTTGACTCAAACAACTATGATTAAGCACAATATTTGTCTTTTAATTCGTTATAGTTATTTACGGAGGCTTTGTCGTGTCATGATAGTAGCTTCAGTGTGATATTAATAAATACCGCTATTATATTATGTATATCTATCGTCGTAATATGTTTTAAATCAGATAAGTCTTGACCAGGACATAATGTATGCCAGGACCACAACATGGAAAAAATTATGTATAGTCGGCATACGATTTGTCAGATTAGTTCAAATATATTATTTTACTCAAATAAACGTACCTACTTACATAAATTCAATGTAGCATTCGGTAATATATGTTTGCGGAGTGCATACAGGGTCTTTCTTAATATGCTGACACTTTTTTAAGGGGATGACCAGACCGTCAAACTGAACAACTTTTTCTATGGGACCAACATCGAAATCGCGAAAATAAAACGGTGGTTCCAAACTTTTGGCTCAAGTAGGTTTGCAGTTTTGTATGGGACAGCAGATTTTCTTTTTCGCGATTTCGATGTTGGTGCCATAGAGAAAGTTGGTCAGTTTGATGGTCTGAACATCCCCTTAAAAAAAAGTGTCAGCATATTAAGAAAGGCCCAGTATACAGGTGTAAACTTAAATGCGTTACATACTTTATTGGGTGCTCGACCATCAAACTAAACAACTTTTACTAAGGGACCAACTTTGAATTCGAGGAAATAAAAATCGGCTACCTATTCCATACAAATCTGCAAATCTTCTAAAGCATGTATGGGGCATGTGATATTTTTTCGCGATTTAGATTTTGGTCCCATAGAGAAAGTTGTTCAGTTTGGCGGTCTGATCATCCTCTTAAAAAAGTGTCAGCAAATTAAGAAGGACCTTGTATATCTGATACCGACTGTATCTATTGGACAAGTGCTCACAGCTGCAGCTGCCTTTGACATACTTAGTACGATATTACGCCGTAATGTATAAACTGGTAGTATAACTGACAGATAAGGCAACTGGTATTGAAGATCATACCATTATCGTGCAATGCTATGTTGAGTCATTTAGTCGGGAGGCCTGCGACACCGAGTGTGACGTTGTGCTAGCTTACGAGTACCTTACATGCCTTATATATTGAACACTTTATATAGGGACCAGCCTTGCGGTAGCATTTCCCCTCTGCCACGGTACAACAATTGATCATGTGCATTAACATATCAATTTTATACCTTATCACTAAACGAGACAGCCTATAATTGTGAAACAATAACTTTGAACTTATCTCGTTTGGAGTTCGCAATAGACTACTTTTCATGATTTTAACAATCAAAATTAGAATCTAAAGTTATGGGGAATAAAATCCAATGTTGCGGATTTCATGTTACCTCGCCCCCCGCAAAAAGAGGCTGAAATGTTTGTTAGTACAATTAACTCGTCCATGTATATAAATAGTCAAAGATTGAACACTATAAAAATCTCCTGATCGCCTTCTGTAAAAACCGTCAGCATATTTCTATACACCACTTGTTTTTGTGCAATAGGAGTACGGAAAAGTCGATCCGAGTTTTTGTATGGGAGGTCCAAAAACTTTCTTATTTTTCCACCCATGCTCCTTAGGGAAAGTTGTTTAGTTTCATTGTCTGAATACACACATAAAATTTTGGTTAGTAATTAAAAATTAGTGGTGTATAGTGTGGTATAGTATACTTTAAAAAACAAACTACTTACTTATTTTTAGTTTAAAGTCTAATTTTAATGTTAACTGCCAATAGTTTGCTGTGACAAGGTTCTGTGGTGACTGGTGACCTCATTTCAAATTGGTTGACCGATGGTTGACCGTGTACAGGCATACGTATACAAAGATACATTAGCTCAAGATATATGTCGTTACCACCTTATCCTTCCATATTCGTATTTCGGGGTGGTCAAATACCTTGTCCCAACTACAAATAATATTTCAACACTTTGTAAAGTTCGCTTTTAGAATTTTCATAGTTTCTTGGTGGTGATCAATTTCACCCTGCACGTATATTTATTTACATGCTTTGACTACTTATTATAAGTGCGGTAGCATTTCCCCTCTGCCACGGTATAAGCACAATTGATATTGTGCATTTACATTCAATTTTACACCTTATAACTAAACGAGACAGCCTATAATTGCGAAATAATAACTTCGAACTTAGAACGTTTGGGGTTCACACGAGACTACTTTTCATGATTTTTAACATTCAAAATTAGAATCTAAAGTTATGGGGAATAAAATCCAAAGTTGCGGATTTTATGTTCCCTCGCCCCCCGCAAAAAGTGGCAGAAATGTTTTTTAGTAGAATTACACGCGTAACCAGTCCACATATAAATAGTCGAAGTTTACATGTTATACAGGGTCCAATATGTTGACAGTTTTTATGACGATGATCCGACCATCAAACCGATCAGCTTTCCCTATGGGACCAACATCGAAAATGTGGAAAAAAACACCTGTCTCATTCATTCAGGACGAGTAGGATTGCAGTTTTGTATGGAATAACATATATTTTGTTGTCTCTTTGCCTTAAAAATCGTCATAATATTAAATAATTACGCACATTCTGTGAAAATGGTCAACTGTCTAGCTAAGGTTCAAAAGTTACAGCCCTAAATAGGTAGGAAAGACAGACGGACGGACACGGACTGACGAACGGATAACGTAGGCTTATGAATAGTCTCGTTTTCACCCCTAAAAATAACCGATCAGAACAAAAAAAATATCTGCTGTCTCATACTAAACTGCAATACCTACTCGATTCAAACGTATGGGACAGCTGATTTTTTTGTTGTTCTGACAGATTTGCGCCCATAGTAAAAGTAGTTCAGTTTGATGGGTAGAGTATGTTATTTAAAGGTTAATTATACTTTTCCTTACACTCTGTATAATTATACCTGTTTATTGTGTGAAATGAGACAACACACTCTAGGTTCTCCCCTCAACGTATGCCCATAAAAGGAAATGTTGATAACGGTAGATACGTACTTTTACAAGGACGGGACGTAATCAGACATTTCTTGGAACGAGTAGCTGATATAATGGTAGAATAATTAATAACGATGAAGCCAGATTCATTCATGTTTTGAGTAACTTGGCGATTTAGTTCATTAAAATGTTATAGCCTGTAGAATCCAACTGCAGGGCAAAGGCCTCCGCTCAAGAATAAGGGTGAGAGGGAGTGGGCCATACTCAACAACGCGGGCCCAGTGCGTGTTGGTGGAGGCAAGTTAGTGGTCCACTTTACTGTCAGATAATTTTTAAGCCGCTTTAACAGGCCTCTGACGTGGCTTAACTAATAGTTACAACGCTATCTGACCAACTGCTTAACGTGCCTTCCGAAGCACGGGAACGCTCGAGATGAAATACCACTAAACGGTCACCCATCTAAAGACTGACCGGACCTGACGTTGCTTAACTTCGGTGATCGTTTCTAATACTGAAGCTCCACTACGCCAACGAGCGCTTCTTTGGTTTAGTTTAGACTGAGGGAAAATGTTAAAATTTTAATTTCCTCATTTATCTTTGATTTTAAATACCAAAACAACACATACATTTCAATAAAGAATTACTTCCAGACAACCTTATTATAATGTATTATTATTAGTATTATTGTAACGAGATGAATGATTATATCCGATTTTAAGTCTAATCATAAGCTTTCATACACAAATGTTTCATCAAAATTGTCCCAGTAGTTTTCGCGTGATGCGCGACCAAAAAAACAGACAGACAAAAAAAACATTAAAATTCATGATTTGGCGTTAGGGACACCTAAAAACAATATCATAACTCCGTTCGTTTTATTTCGTCATACGCGTCGGATGACGTCATACTCCTACGTAAATTTTACTGATATATCTTACGATTATTAGCGTATAAAATAATTATGTGGAATCAAATGATGGTGATGACTTCTAATTATCTAAACATCTGCCGAATTTACGCGTCTACTTTAAAAATGGCGCGTATAGTACAGCATAACTAAGTCCTTACAGTACGGCAACGGATGTACTTGCGCAGAGCAACGGAGGGGGCCTTGCGGAGTAGCGGGCGGCGGGGGTCGCATCCCAACAATCTGTATGAAAAAGTTGGTATTGCGCATTATATCTGCGCATGACAGCGTAAGTACACGGGCGAGGCGCTGGGGGGCGGCGGCATCACCAGCCATCAAGAGCGTTGCCATACTGTGAGGCTTATAGTAAAACCACAGTATTACAATTAGGCTTAAAGTATGGCAACGCTCTTGATGGCGGGCGACGCCGCCGTCGGTGTACGTCATGCGCAGTCAATCCCGACTTCTTCATACAAAGCTGGGGATGATCTGCGCCGTCCGCTTCCTCGCAAGGCCCCCTCCGTTGCTCTGCGCAAGTACATCCGTTGCCGTACCGTAAGGACTATATAGTGTTATGCTGTGGTAATACTGTGGTAGTAGTGTGTCATAGGACGCGGATTAGTACTGAAAATCAAGTCATGCGTATTTTCGGCAGATGTTTCCATCACACTAAAAGGTACTTTAAGCAAGCGATTCATGTTATGGGTGATTTTTTAAATCACTTTCTAAATTTTCATGGATGGTTACTTTACTATTTGAACAAACATAAAATCGCAAAAAAAAAAATCCGATTACAACAAATGCCTACTAGATTCAAATAGGTATGTTATTAAATTGAATGACCTTTATCAGGCCGTCATCGTCAGACGCGATACAAACTTTACGTGTTATAAAAGACATCGCAAATGTTTATTCAGGAACCAAACAAAACAAAAAAAGCTTCGCTAAACCATGCTAAACTGTCTAGGTAGTGGGTATCTATTTCTCATCAAGTTTTCTTCTTAAAAAGCAAGAATTTTCTCTGTATTAAAAACATGTGTTTGTTTTAGGAAATTGGTAGTCTGCGTGTTGCTGGCTGTGGTCAGCCGCCCTGCCCAGGCCCAGCCCTTAGACTGCAGCGCGAACGAACACTGCCCCGACGGGTTCTACTGCGGGAGTGACCTCCACTTTTGTCGCGAATGCCTGAACTGCAAGAACCTAAACCGCGAGCCACCAAAAGTGACCACTTCATGCATCAAGTCGGTGGCGGAGTGTGGACCCTGTTTCAAAGGGTTAGTTATATCTTTCTTACTTACATCTTTTTAAGACTAGTTTTGCCTATTGTGTAATGTGTATGCTGCCGACTTTGACTAATTATTATAAGGACTGGCCTTGCGGTAGCATTTCCCCTCTGCCACGGTATAAGCACAATTGATCTTGTGCATTTACATTCGATTTTACACCTTATCACTAAACGAGACAGCCTATAATTGCGAAATAATTACTTCGAACTTAGAACGTTTGGGGTTCACACGAGACTACTTTTCATGATTTTTAACATTCAAAATTAGAATCTAAAGTTATGGGGAGTAAAATCCAAAGTTGCGGATTTCATGTTACCTCGCCCCCCGCAAAAAGTGGCAGAAATGTTTGTTAGTAGAATTACACGCGTAACCAGTCCATATAATAATTAGTCAAAGGCTGCCGATTATATTGTGTACAAAATCGGGTAAAAAACAAACATTGATTGATTGTATGTTTATTGTGACATTGATTTAAAATAGCACGACATGGCTGTAAAATGTTTATAATCAATAATAGGTATTTGAAATCATACAAGGTGTTACAAAAGTAAAAATAAACATTTAAAACTATTAAGGGGGTTGCTAGGACCATCGAACTGAAGCACTTTCATAATGGGACCAACATCGAAATCGCGAAAAAAAATCTGCTGTCCCATACATTTAGCTCGAGAGTAGATTTGTAGTTTAGTATGGAACATAAGATTTTTTTCGCAATTTGATATTGGTCCAATAGTGAAAGTTTTTCAGTTTGATGGTCTAAACCACCCCCTTAAATGTTAATTTGTATTTTTGTAACACCTTGTATACATTGACTGAAATAATTAGGTAACTAAACATTTAATATTTACTTATTTAAAATTAAAAGTAGAATCTCTTATAACTGCCAAAAACAACATGCCGATTTGATTCAATCGGGTGGTTACACAACAATGTATTTACATCGATAATTTCAAGTTGTAGATTGTGACGTCATAATTATTACCTACCTAACTATAGTATTAGTGATATATTGTAAGATAAAATGACCCATTCAAAGCTATTATCAGCTCCCTTATCATGTCGTCGGAAAATGTTATGGACGAGCTAAATGCACAATATAGGGTCATTCTTAATATTCTGACAGTTTTTAAGGGGATGATCAGACCGTCAAACTGAACAACTTTCTGTATGACACCAACAACGAAATCGCGAAAAAAAATCTGATGTTCCGTACTAAACTGCAAACTTATTCGAGCCAAATGTATGGGACAGAAGACTTTTTTTCGCGATTTCGATGTTGGTCCCATAGAGAACGTTGTTCAGTTTGATTGTCTGGCCAACCCCTTAAAAACTGTCAGCATATTAAGAAGGACCCTGTATATCTACCTAGTATTAACTAATTTAAAGTCAATGGCATTTTTTTAAACACGATCTAGAAACTAATCTCTGTGCCTGTTGTGGTTTGCCAGATTTTGTTGCGTTAAAATGTATAGTTTCAAAGTTACAATAGTGGCTCAAAGATTTCCATACAAATCTTAAGTTAATCTTAGCATTACAAGTATTACAACTGTATCTTTTAACGGAAATCTGACAAATCACAGGCACAGAGATTGATATCAAGTTCGTGTTAAAACAATATGAATTTAAATAGTTAATGTTGAAAATAGGATCTAACTTCGTTTGTAAGCAGCGCGTCTGCAATCTGCAGGGCCTATTCTCTTGAATCTCTACGTCAAACATGACCTTCACCTTGACTTTCCTGTTCGCGAAATACAACCAAACACCGGTATTGTAACGGTACTTTTCGATGAGTCGTTACGTTAGTTGGTGGGTGGTTACTTTTTATTTGCACACCAAAAACATAAAATAACAATATTTTAATCAAACAAAAATGATACAAATGGCCTTATGGTCGTATCACTAAAAGAAATTTCTTCCAGACAACCATACGATGGAACTTTTTAGTTTGATATAATCATCAAACTGAACAACTTTCTCTATGGGACCAACATCGAAATCGCGAAAAAGAATTTTTGCTGTCTCATACAAAACTGCAAACCTACTCGAGCCAAATTTTTTTTCGTGATTTCGATGTTGGTGCCATAGAGAAAGCTGTTCAGTTTGATGGTCTGGTCATCCCTTATATCAAACTAAAAAGAAAGAAAGACCCAAAAATGCGTATCAGTTATTATAACATAGATAGTTAGTTGATTGCAACTATGACATCAGCTCGCTAACTAAGCACGCAAAATGCGCTGAAAATATAGCCAAATAGCTTGTAATAAATGATAATTCTATCGTGATGTAATTATGTTTTAGCATGGTGGACGATTGGGGGGACTCGAACGCCAGCTGCGTGCTCCCGGACGGCAGGGAGGAGGCGGTGCTCCCTATCTACGTTTGGGTTGTGATCGTCATGGGTGTACTCCTTGCTGCCGTCATAACCGTCGTGCTGCTGCTGCGCAATACGGATACCTTCAACATTAAAGCTTGTGAGTGTTCTCTGTTTAATTGTTTGTATAAATTGACTTATCAACTACCTACTGGATGTAGGGTCCGCGCTCAAAAGTGACCGGCCGACTACGCGCATCCCGTGCGTGGCTCGTGCCGTACCGTGATGAGGTAAAAACTACGCAAGCAAAATGAAAACGAACTTCAGCATTTTCAATGTTTATATTACTTGGGTCTGAGGTCACTAGCTTATAATTTACTTTACTGTATTGTATCAATTATTTTATTAAATAGACTATGTATTATTGTATACATAACTTTAGCTTAAGAATTTATATTGTAATAGTTATTAAGTCGTGTTATGTTGTAGAGTTTCTGGCCGCATCTTGTCTACAGCGACAACACGTTCCGACGCGGTGGTAGCTTTAAAAAAGATTTGACGTATGATAAGTGTGCTGCAAGCTCCTATATTGAATAAATTATATTGACTTTGACTATACAAGTACTACGGATTGTGTAGGTTAGTCTTAGACACGTTTTTCGAGAATTTTGTACTAGGCCGATGAGGTCTATTATTTTGTATGTCAATGTTTATTTTAGAGGCGCGTTGCGCGGAGGTGTGGTAACTTAATCTTGAGGTCCGGGTTCGAATCCGCATGGACGACATGCATTAGTACATTTAAAGTTGGTAAATTTTTCAACTCAAATAAAAAAAAATCTCATACGTAATACCGACTGCTTTCAAACTATGATGAAAAACATCGTAAAGAAACCTGCATACGCTGAAGAAGAAGTTCCGATACCGACCACGCCGACACCCACGGAAAGAAAATAGGGTAGTTCATTCTAAGTCGGAACCACATGGCTTAATATAATTTAACAACAAATAATTTATGTGATGTACCTAATTGGTTCTCCATTCATTCATCGGATCGGGATTTCTGCAGCAATTTAAGCAATTTAAGCAGGAAAAAGAATTCGTTTCTATTTACTGGACACCTGATGTTATGTAGAAATTATTACTTAATACTAATCCTCGGAAAACATTACTCATTAACTTGCGGTCGTCGGTGTTCGGTTGTGCACCACCGTGAAGCTTATTCAAAATCATTTGTTTCGTGACCATCGTTAGTGATAGGTATTCTGTTCAGTTCAGACGGCTGCATGACATCAGAACGCGTTATCAGTGAACGGAGCGCACGCTGACCAACTTTTTCTATGGGACCAAAATAGAAATCGCCAATATTATAAGTAGCCTCGAGTATAACGAGCCTCAAAGAATTAACTAATTTCAACTAATCGTTAGAATCGTACAATATCTCCAAGTCAATTTTAATAGACATCAGACTTAAAATTACAATGGTTAACTACTTTTAGCCTTTGATAAGTTAATGTCAAGATTGGCAGTCGAAGCTACGAATTCGTCGAAAAAAATATCAGTCAACTTTTAGTTGATAAACCGTGTCTGTATACACGCACACAGACAAGTTGTATGGCACCTAACGCACACCAACCTAAGAAAGTTGGTCACTTTTGTTTTATACGTTACAAGCGTGAGGCTCCTTCTAGACATATTCTTTATCGAAGGGCCACTGCAGGGCAAAGGCTTCCACGCACGAATAAGAAGCAGTGGGAAGGAATCCACTACTTCTCTTGGTTTCTTCTTGTTCTAATCAAAGCACGCTATGTCGGCAGGTACCCGGACGTCGGTGGAGTCTCCGTGCCCCGTGCCGCCTGCGAGTGCGCCCCCGCCACCCTACACCGATTACCCTTTCGTGCCCGCGAGCCAGGCCTCGCCCGCACCACAATACTCTCCTGCTGACTATGATGGTAACTT
Organism: Agonopterix alstromeriana; assembly: GCA_963924505.1. Lineage (NCBI taxonomy): Eukaryota > Metazoa > Arthropoda > Insecta > Lepidoptera > Depressariidae > Agonopterix > Agonopterix alstromeriana. The sequence goes on from OZ004667.1 coordinate 11,700,693, forward strand.
CCTCCTTTACCTACGTGCATGTCGAAAGAAGACGACAAGCGGAGCGCGGGCGGGAATGGGACAGCGCTGTGATGTGCAGTGTCATCTCTATTACGTAGTTCAAAACACAATAGCTTAATGTTTATGTAAATCAAAGAGTTAGTTGAATGCATCAGCCACGATCTGTGAAATCCGCTCGCTGGCGCGGGATCCAATTTAATGACGTTTTTAGCGGATTTGTCTAGCTTGATTCATATAGGATGTCTCGCAGTTAAAGCTACTTTCATATGTATAGTAGTATACATTAGAGCTAAGTCATGTGTCCGCTCGGCTCTTCTGTTTTACTTTCTGAAAATGTTGGGAGCCGTAAAACCTTTAATCTTATGTAAAATGTTAATTAATCTTGTATATTTTAGAGTATTATAAAGTTTAGATGGCTCAAACAGCTTAAAAATGGACTAAAATATCTAAAACTGTCTGTCAAAATCACGCAGCTATCTTGGACGCACTATAGTCTAGACAATTCTAAATTATTGTTTTCTTTTCATGCTTCTAATCTCAAAGATTATGGGTAAGTAAAACATTATTGTTATGTGTCATGTATAAATTATCACAGAAATTGATACAAATGTAAATAGATAAGGCCGTGAATGTTGTCACAAAGTAACGTATGCACTTTTACGTGACAGTAACGCAAAATTTACACAACGATGTGTGGGTGGAATCGTACTTAGAATCTACTAAAAATTCAAGTATGGCTAGAGTTCGGTCATCAAGACACAAAGCCTCCTCCCACTGCTGCTGTCACACGACACGATCACAACATGGCCAGACACAATGAAATCGTCAAAAGAAAGTCGAAGATCGTCGAAAGTGGAATAGTCACGAGCAGTACATTGAGAGTGGATAACTGATATGCTAGAGCTTAGTTTCTCAAAGTGGTGTATGGGAAGTAGCTCCTGTTAGTTCCAGTGTGACGCCCATAGACAATTTTTAATGCTTTTCACCAATAAGCCAGTCGTGTTCCAATGATGAAAATTGTAAATTAGTTCCTAAAACTCATTAGTACAAGTCCCTTTCAGTGTAGATCAAAACACCGCACCCTGCACGGAAGGCGAGTAGCTATTAGACCAATGCAGCTTTAGCAGAATAATAACGTTATTAAATGTGTGTTGTCGCAGAAACGTCATGGCCGCTGGTGAAGCGCGAACCGGCGCCGGCGCACGTTCCCGCGGGTGCGCGTGAGTGTGAGGGCAGCCAGGAGGCGCGCGTGTTCAGCAACCCAGCCTACGTGCGCGGCCCGCATCTACCTCCCAGGTAACCAACACTTGACAAACGCATTACTTTATCATGAACTAGACTTTTGTTCGCGTATCAAAATAAAATATAGCCTATGTTACTCAGGAATAGTGTAACTTTCTTGTAGTGAAAGAATTTTTACTATTGGTTCAGCAGTTCCATGTGTCCAGATTACCCTCTACATATACAAACAGACCTCTTTTTAGTATACAAATGTTATAAAGAGGTTTAAAGAGGTACAGCAGATTTTTATATTTTATCTCGATTGACTCCATTGTAAAAGTTGTTCTGTTTGATGGTCTAAACCACCACCTTAAGTATTACTACGGTGTTTTGTTACACCCTGTAGAAGAAATAGAAATATAAATTTTCCCCACACTATTTCCATGCAAATGAAATAATTTTTGTCCCATTTTATCAAACAAAATATTAACGATTTATCGCCTCGGTAGCCGCCTATCAATGCCAATATAAATAATGATTCATTACATACTATTACGTATACTTACATATGTATAATGGTGTATAACAACCACATATAACACCACTGGCTTTTCTGTGAAGGAAAACATCGTGAGGAAACCTGCATGCTTCAATTTCGAGGCATGTTGTACCCACTGTCCATTACAAGTGGCGATGGGCTCACTCCCCGTCACACTGGACAGAGTATCGGTACTACTAGTAAAGGATGGATGTTCTGAGGTTTCAGAATATCTCCGACTACCCCCTCGGTGAATATAGTCGTGAGCATATGCTTACAACCACTTATGACTACTATCTATGACTTGATTTGGTCAGTTCGATAATGTATTAAAAATCTATATGAAAATAGTGAAACAAATTGTTCCAGTATATAGAACAATGGAAACACTATATTGGATCACCTCTTTATTGGAAGCCTTGGTTTAAATTAAAACAGGAAGATAAATGACTGGCCTAAAGCGTATGGACCTCATAAATTGAGCTCCCGTTGCCTAATTTCGTTAGTTGCAATACGAGTGGCATTGCGTGATTGAGTATCTTTTTTTATTTTAGGCGGAATAAAGGTACCACAATGCCTTTGTGTGCTTTTATTCGTTGTACAAATCATTCAAAAAGAAAAAAACAATACACACGGCATTGCTTTTCACTCGTAAGATACATAAAATCAAGCTCCATTTTTTGAGTATGTAATGCAAGAACGTTACCTAATCAAAGTTAAGTTAAGTAATTTAATCAAAGTTGTAAGCATATTATCATTGCCGCGAGCCGTGTGGTATCCGGCTTCAAACCTCCAAACTAGACGGATGTCGCTAATTCCTGCTGTCATCGTCAACATCTCATGCCCCCACAGTAGTGCTGCCGGTTTAAGCCAGTGCATTCGACCCCACCTGTGGTCGTATCGGTTTCCCGTTCAATCAGATTCAGGATAGGCATCTGTGTTAAACTAAAAATATCATGCGTACTTTTCTAATAAAGCAATCGCTGTAGTCTGGTTATGAGAAATCAATTCAATTCTATTACTAATCTTTCGAAGGTTCTCGATGTTCAGAAACCTCACAGTTGCGTTGAGAGTATGTATGTATATGTGTGTATGTGTGTGTGTAATCGGAGGTAAGAGCTAGGTGCGAACCAATCAGCGGATTGTTCTCAAGGATCGCGACATCGGCCCATCGCCCGAGCCAATCAGAAATGTGCACTCAATAGGCGCCGAACGGTTTAGCGAGAAATCAATCTTATTGCTATTGTGATAGAGTCAGTTATTTTATTGACATAACATTTGTTATCAACAAAACATTTCCATGAAAATAATTTGTTCTGAAAGTTTCTTAGCCTTAAGTCACAGCAAAAGAAATTAGGATTGCTGGTAGGTTTTAAAGTTCATATGTCCCGTCATTCTATTAGTTACTAGAGTAAACCCGCGACTTCGTCCGCACAAATAATACTGGGTGTTACAAAAGTAAAAATAATAATTTTAAACTTTTAAGGGGGTTGTTTAGACCATCAAACTGAACAACTTTCACTATGGGACCAACATCGAAATCGCGCAAAAAGAAATCTGCTCTCCCATAGATTTAGCTCGAGTTGATTTGTAGTTTAGTATGGAACATCCGATTTTTTTCCGCTATATCGATGTTGGTCCCATAGTGAAAATTGTTCAGTTTGATGGTCTAAACCATCCCCTTAAATGTTTATTTGTATTTTTGTAACACCTTGTGTACCAGATTTTAAGTCAGATAAGCTATCAAACAAAAAAGTTTCTTCAAAATCGGTTCAGTAGTTTTTACGTGATACAAACATACAGACAAAAATTCTAAAAAAGGTAGATTTGGTGTCCGGGATACCTAAAAACCATATCATAATCTTTTTCATGTAAATATCTTCAATGTACAGACACACTTCTGTTACAGTTTTATAATATTTAAGAGAATACCAAGTAGATATAGGTACTCACATAACAAATTGATACCTATATATTTTAATAAGCGAGTTATCATAACCTATGCCACTACAATAAACCAAGTATTCGTAGAAATTAATTGTGGTTTCCAGAACAGGCTGCATTCCAATATTTATTATGTATTTCCTGTTTAACTGTTTAGTTAGTGTTTGGTGTCAATGAGTAGGTGCATTCATTGATTCACAATATATAATATGTCTATTTCTAATTCATTCGTTTAACAACCGTATCCTATTTACCTGTTGCATTTTATACAGGGTCCTTCTTAATATGCTAACAGTTTTTTGAGGGGATGACCAGACCATCAAACTGAACAACTTTCCCTGTGAGACCAACATAAAAATCGATTTAGATTTAGGATCGGAGCAAAAATAAAATCTGTTGTTGCATACATTTGAGTCGAGTAGGCATTGCAGTTTAGTATGGAATAGCTGTTTTTTTTGCTTCTATCGGTTTGCGCCTATAGTAAAAGTTGTTCAGTTTGATGGGTAGACTCTTAGCTTAAAAGGATGCTAATGATATCAATTTCACTCTGTATTTCTACAATTCTATACATATAAAACTGTTCCGTGACTGACTGACTGGTACACAATGCACAGCTGATAGAAACATGAAATTTTTACCCGACTGCGCCAAAAGGAGGGTTATGTTTTTCGAGCGTATGTATGTATGTGTGTATGTATGTATGTATGTTTGTATGTCTATTTCTTTGACACGGGCTACAGCCTAAACGGCTTGATGGATTTTAACGTTCGAGGTGTCATTGGATTCGTAAAAATCGTGAGAGTGACATAGGGTATATTACTTCAAGATGGCGTCTACGAATTAAAAAAGAGAGGGGGAATATACCATTTTTTTTTATTTTTAAATTACGATATAGGTATCAAATGAAAGCTAGTAATCAGAAAATTCCAAATATATAAATATTATAGTACTTTTATGTTACCGTTTCGACACAAGACTAAAAAGTATGAAATAAACGAAATTATTAAGATAAACAAAAAACCCGATTGCATAAAAAACCTATTAACTGAAAAGAGAAAAACAAGCTCTATAATCACTAATCAGCTATAACAACATTCTTTGAGCAAATATAATTTGATTGTTATTAGGAGGTGCAGGCGGGGACAAACCAATCAATAACCAACCAAAAATTTTCTTTGTCCCCGTTTGCGATTCCTACCTAATAACAATCAAATTATATTTGCTCAAAGAAAGTTATTTTAGCTGATTAGTGATTATAGAGCTTGTTTTTCTCTTTTCAGTTATTAATACATATTCTACAGAGCGTGCACGGGTGCACTAAGAATCCTTCTTATCTCTATATCCTCTGTACTTTTTCTAAAATGGTTTAAAGGGTTGTTGAAGTATTCCGAAATCCAGGCGGACGGAGGCGCGTATAAAAGCTAGTTTTGTAAAGAGGATGGGTATATCGGCTTATTTCATTTGAAATTTAAAATTTCATTTGTAAAAGCCGTGGTGGTCCAGTGGCGAGTAACCTTGATTGCCGAGCAGGAGGGGATGGTTCGATTCCCGTCCAGGCCGACTCGTACCAATGAGTTTTTAGGAATTTATGTACGATTTGTAACACCACTGGCTTTTCGGTGAAGGAAAACATCGTGAGGAAACCTGCATGCTTTAATTTCGAGGCATGTGTTGTACCCACTATCCATTATAAGCGGCGATGGGCTCACTCCCCGTCACACTGGACAGAGTATCGGTACTACTAGTAAAGCATGGATGTTCTGAGGTTTCAGAATATCTCTTACTACCTCCTCGGGGAATATAGTCGTGAACATATGCTATGTTATGCTATGCTATGATTCATTTGATATATCACACCAATATTAAAAAGATATTTTTGTATGTTAAGAGGCTATAGGTTCAGACGAATATTTTCTATGAGAAACGCGATTGCCATATTTTCGATTAACAAGAATTTACAAAAGTACTATTTATCGATTTTTTTATAATTTCACTAGATAAAGTACTGGTGAATATGACTATAAATACCAATAATCGGGAACTATTTTAAGTTCTACTAAAACGAGATAAATGTCTTCATCATCGTCATCTTTGTGACGATTTTCAATCGAGTGAAGTAATTCCAATCGTGTATTCAATTTATGATTTCACTAGATAAACTATCCAAGAATACTGAGGTATGACTTTGGTTTCGGTAAATTGTATAAATATAGTCGACTAATTAAAAATAAAAGATGCCTCTAAGGTATTTCGTCCTACTATTGCGCCTTAAAAGGTTCATTTGATATAATTCCATTACTAATTATTTTCAGCTACGAGGCCCCTAGCGTGGAGTCGGACCACGAGGCTCCCTTCGTGCCGATAGATGAGGAAACGATGGAGAGCCCCTGGACGCCAACCGTGCCCACTCCCGATGATACAAGCTCCAGGTAACCATTATTTCGACGGGCCCTACGTTAAAGTCCGTATCTGCAAAACGCAAATTTTACAGTAGAACGATTACAAAGTTATGATAAGTTGGTCGCGTCATTTCTCCGCTTCTATTAATATTACAGATTTGAAAATCGGCATTCTACTCGTAAAAAAGGTAAAGTTTAATTTGGAATGTTTGAATTAAAATAAATACTATTAGTTTTGAAAATAATGCAGATACGTGTGGAATTTACTATTAAAGTTTTACGGAACTGGTATTTACGGACTTATGTATTGCAGTTGGTTAAACCTCAAAATCGGAAGTGGCCCTTACGGCATTTTACTTGGATGTTTTTTTTTTTTTTAGTCATGTATATGCCTGTTACAGCTTTTTATTATGGTTCAACAATGAGTCAATATGTAGTATTTACCTCTTATGTAATTTTACCTGGAAAAGTTCGAGTTTCTGGTAGCGTAATATGATTTCTCTAAATTACTTCAACACCCTACTTCCCGGATAATCAAAGAGAGAGTGTATTCCAAATACCTTAGTTTGTATCTAAAGTTCTTAATTTGAAAAAAATCGGACTAGAAATAAAAATAAAAATGTATTAAACTTCTTTTATTAATAAAATTCAAGACAAAATGGTTCTTCCACCTCTAGACAATTAATATAGGTACTAAGTAAGTCTACTATTAGGAACTTAAACTCAGTACGTAAACGGAAGTATAATTAGAAGTAAAAAGAAATATAATTAGAATCGAAGTTCTTAAAACATCGAAATAAAAAAGTTCTGTCTCTTCTTACACTAATTCTTCTTCGTCATCATTCACAATTTCAACTTCACCAGCTGTTAAGTTCTCATAAAAACTATGGTACTGACGTTGTATGATTTTATGATCGCATAAATATTTCAGATCCACTTTTTTGGCTTTCGGAATTGGCAACTTGGTTTCGTAAGCTTGTTGTATCCTTCTGGAATGCTTGATGTATCTTTCGATTTACCACGTCCGCGAATTTTTTTGCTCCTCGCGCGCCTTTGTCAACAACAATACATTTAAATTATAGTGGCTGCAGAAATCTGTCTTAAAAAATATCTTGTTGCTCTCATCTGGCATCATTTTCAATTGCCTTATTTGAGACCAATAAACTGTTTCGTTATCAGAATCAAGCGTCCAATTGCAATTTGGCTGAAGAATTTTAAAATCCATAAATTCTGTAGTATCCATCTCCTTGACAATATAGGGTTTATTGTCCTGTTTGGCCCAACGAATCATTGTGTACCTTTGTTCGGGTGTATAAATCATTTTATTGTTGGCTGTCCTCTCCATTAGGGAATGAACGCTATCCCCTTCATTTTGAGTATGGCCCTTTTCTAGATATTTGTGAGTGATAGAAACTTTAAAATCTCTTGCTATCCTTATGTATGCCGCAAAAACAATGTGATTCCGATTTTGTCCACCGCAGTTAACGGAATAAAAGTGGAATTTTTTTATTCCTTTTTGAGCATGGGTTTCGACAAAATCGTAAATGCAACTAGATATTTCTATTGAGCCTCTTTTAGCTGTGCTTTCATCCCATACATAGCAAGTTCCAACACTGTTTCCCATATCATACACAGTAAAATTGAATACTGTAAGTTTCCGTTTGTAGTACAGAATACTTGTAATGCATGCGGTAATCCGTGTACCTTTTCAAAGTCGTAAACAGCTGTTAAAGTGTAATTTTTGTTTATTTTCGCAATTTCCTTATCTTTGTTCTTTAATTGTCTGGCAATAGTTTTATTTCTTATGTGTGCTGAATACTGTTCATGTTCATCTTTGGTAAGTGGTTTCTCAGAATGTTTGTACTCATGGCAGACATCGCATTGGTCCTTTTTAGGGCAATAAAATCCAAGATTAAAATTGTCATTTATATATTTCGATACTGTCTGACTGTTCCAAATTTATGTCGGATTTCATCGTCATCCCACTCCTGGTACAATAAGAACATCCGGGCTACAGACAATGAGCTATCCAAGTAGACTTTTTTAGATTGACTTCTTACATAATGCTTACATAAATCTCTATAGGCGAAAAACTTTTGATATGATCACAAACACTTGTTTTCTTTTCTTCGGTAATAACCTTTCTGTGCTTTGTGTGACTTCCTCGTAGATCTTTTCCAACAGTTCCTTCTGAATTCAATTTATTGAGAGCAGAGTTTACAAGACCCTCTCCCATACCAAAAGTGTTCAAGAACATAGTCTTACAAACTTTATTTTTTTTATTTATATCTTCCGGATCTGGCAAATAGTACCTAATAGTATACTGGCGTCAAGAATCGGTTTCAGTTGTGATTCGGCGTTTAGAAATTTTATCACTGAACTTTGTTATGTAGTCCCAATGTCTCATCAATTCTCCTAGTTTCCAAAATTCTTCAAATAATTTTTGTCTTGAATCCGCGCTGAACTTAGTACTGCATTTAAATTTACATGAATCCTTACAGGAAGGACCCATTTCTTTTTCTTTTCTGACCTTACTCCATTTCTACTCTGATACTCTTTCCCTGAATTTTCATTATTTTTTCTCTCATCATCCTTCCATTTGTTTTTGTGCAGTTTCCTAATTCTTCCTTTATCCTTATTGTTTCTTACTATTCTCTTTTTTTAGCTAAAAACCGTGGAGATGGTGACCGCGAGCTATTATTGTTTAGTTGCGAGTTCGATTCTATTTCTTCAGGTAGTGCTGGAGAAGACGCAACGACAGAAGCTGGCTTTATAGGTTTTCCTGGATATGAAGTGATCATGAAATCACTGCCAAGTTGACGTATTTTTCTGATACATTATATGGCGAAAAATTTGGTGAATCGTAACCTATGTTTTTATCTACATCATTTAAGAGAGCTGGAGAGGCTGGAATGTTGTCTACGTCTAGTGTAGGATTGACTGAGTGTAAGAAAGCTTTGTCAAACAAAGGATCTTCATAATAAATCATCCGTTGACAGTGATAGTTCGGCTGATGTACTACTATCATTTCTTGGATAGGAATTCTGTTTGTTTCTTTTGTGAGTAATTTCCAGCGACAGGTGTTAAAAGGCTAGCTTGCAGTAATTTTTATTAAATGGACTAACTGTTGAAGTTTCAATTAACTTTGTGATGTTTTCTTGAGGTAAAGACTGCTCGTACTTACGTTGCGGTATGTTTCATGAATTGTTGGTTAGAGAATCAGTTTTTTTATACAGAGAAATGCTTTTGATGCCGATAGTTGGTCACTTTGAGATTTTGGGCTAAAATGAGACGATTTGTTGATAATTTGGGCTTCTATAAGCCCTGATCCATCATCACCTGGTGGTCCATCATCGTCGCGACAATAGCTGGTGATACTCAACGGGTGATATAATTCTGATCGAATGGAACATTCCTGCGACAAAGACGAAAGCTGGTTTTGCCTTTTAGAAGAAGGTATCGTGTCAATTTGATTGTCAATTAAATCTTTTTAGGACTTGGTGATTGTGCACGTTGCGGTGGAGTAGATTGCTGCTTGTTTTGTAATTCACAGTTTATTATAGATGGGCTGGAATCAGTTTGAATTTCAGTCGTATCAATGTTTATTGGATTCTTATACTTTTTCTTAGGAGGCATGGATTCTTCAAAACTAGGTATCTTCAATTATTTCATTGTACAGTTCTAACTCTCCGTTATTTATATCGCGAGGAATAGGCGACTCAGCTGCAATAAAAATGAATAAACTTTAATATTTCGTTGAAAATTTATTTTTATTGCAATGAAATTGGTACTAACTAACAATAAAAAAATTATGAAAAAGATAATAGTACCTACTGTCGCAAAGGTGTTAAACAATTTTTTCTTTTTGTACATAATGTAACAAAAAGGGGGTAAGTAACAAGCCGAAACACAGCATCAGTACTCATAAAATTGAACAACTTTCCCCAAGCAGCACAGCTCAAAATATGAAAATTATATTGGATTCTCATACAAATTTTTCGATTTAGTTGTTGACCCAATTAGTACATTTATTTTCACATTTCTGTTCATGTTCCTTGGGAAAAGTTGATCACTTTCATGAGCCCTATCGTTCTGTTTCGGTTTGTTACCTCCTTTTTGTTACACTCTGTATGTTTTTTTCGTAAAAAATAAATACCTAAAAGTAACTAAGATTTCCAATATTAAGGAACTTTACAGATACAAAAAAAGAATTTAATTAGTCTCCGTTGTATAACTACGTATATGGAAGACACAATACATTTTTTATAACAATTCCGATGTACAATTTCGTAACTAGTCACCTACGTATATATACAACGGAAACTTCTTTCAATAAAATTATAGGCAAAAAAGTTACTAAAACTACAGCTTAGTATTTTCAATCATTTATTCGTTTTAAGCAGTGTTTATGTAATGACGAATTTGAACGATAAAGAATAGGTAAAACAACTAAATAATGCAATAACGTCAACCAATATTTACTCACCTTTAACTAAACGGCGCCTCTTTTTCTTCTTAATTGGTTTTTTCACTTCAATTTAAGCTTTGCCTTTCAACTTATTCATAAAGTTTTGTCTTCTACTAGCCATTTTAGTACATTTAAAAATTAAAATTCACTTTTTACCGCGTAAGTTCAATCCGCCGCAATCTCCAGCGAATGAATACGGAACTGACAGTTGCGTGCGGGGGCGCCCCGCCGCGACAGAGTAATAGTGCGAAAGAGACAGATTCATACCTATACGCCGTGTGTTTTTTAGGCGTTTTGCATATACGACATTATACGATTGGTAAAAACCTATCAAATACTAACTTTTTAATTTTTTTGTTTTTTTATCTTATTGATTAGGATGTGTAGATTCCGAAAATGCAATAGTAGTATAACTTCGTAACTGCCACTTTCGGCCTTTAACGTAGGGCCCGTCGATTTCATAACACAGTTTTTGAAAGTTTCGTGGAAAAACGCGGTAAGAATCCGTAAAATTCTTAATTTTAGTTTCATAATTTTTATACTGGGTGTTAGGGTAAACAGTTGCACTACTTTAAAAGATGATTTTACCCATGATACTGAACTTTACCTAAGAAACCTAACCCCGTATTAATTACACTACCGAATTGCAGGAAATCGATTTCATTACATTTGGACTTGGAAAGTGGAATGTGGACGTGAATAGTACTAAGATTTGTTTGTTTGTAGCGATCCCGCACGCGCCTCGGCCAGTTCCAGCGAGACGGAGGCGACAAGCCAGTCTCTGGCCGTCGCGCTCCGGCGTCAACCCCACCCAGATGCACCCCCCGCCAAAATGTTGAGACAGGTATTTCACCTTTATAAATCAATAGAGTTTACCAGCTTTTAAACACAAGAAGTTTCATAAAAATCGGTCCAGTACTTTTCGCGTGATGCGTAAAACTAGGAGAGCTTTATGTTTATTTATTTATTCCTGAAGGAAGCAATCATGAACACTATTATAGAGCACAGCAGAGAGAGAGACAACAAACTTCTTATTTGCTAGTAACTGTCGAAGTTGGATAGACTTTAAACCTTAGACCATACAATTAGGGAGCAGCCTCGCTTTAGCATTCCCGTCTGCCAAGTTACAAGACCAATTGATCATGTGCATTTACATACAATTTTATACGTTATCACTAAACGAGACAGCCTATAATTGCGGAACAATAACTTCAAAGTAGTTTGGGGTTCACACGATACTATTTTTAAAAATCAAAATTTGAATCTAAAGTAATGGAATTAAATCCAAAGTTGCGGATTTCATGCTACCTCGTCCCCCGCAAAAAATTATAGAAATGTTAGTTAATAGAATTACACGCATAAATGATCCATAGTTAAATGGTCTAAGCTTTAAGCCAAACAATAACCCATCAAAGATTGAAGATTACATTCATTATTTTACCCAACAGGACACGAACAACAACAGGAACCGGCAGGACAACGGCAGCGGCAACAACTTCCCCTCCTCAACCCCCGGCGCACCCTCCTTCGTCATCAACGTGCTCAATGTCAACAACGTGCAACAACTCAGCGACATCAAGCTCTGAGCAGGCGAACAGCTACCTTACAGTACCTTAGAGTACAGGTTGATACTGAAAGAGAATGGTTTCGGCATTGAGTAAAAGATAAGAAGAGGGCTATACTCCATACTAAGTGGCGTACAACGGAAAAAACCTAAAAAGCTAGTCTCATAGATGACGCTGACTCCTTGCCCGCGAGTTTCGACAACAACAATTTCGAATCAACAACTCTTTTTAGTTACCTAAGCTCTCTTACGTAGTTGGTTTGGTTCATAATATTGGAAGACTAATCAAAATTTCTTAGCGTATATTGGCAATTAATCTACTGGCGGGCAAGGAGTCAGCGCCATCTATGATACGGGCTTTTGAGCTATTTCCACTGTACGCCACTTAGTATAGAGTATAGCACTATTCTTGTCGTTTACTCTATGGTTTCGGTTGGAATCAGTCGACCAATCCACATCGGTCTGTGTTTTTAAAACAAGACCTTTTGTTATCCATATCTGGGACCCAATGGTAAAAATTCTTAAGAGGATATAATTCGGAGCGCGCTCCATACAAACGTACTATGGTGATATTTTCAATACTAACCAATCAAACTCAATGAAATTTTTCAGAATCAATCTAAAAACCAATTTCTATGCTTGTATAGAGTCAGATTTTCGTTAAAATGTATAGTTTTAAAGTTATAGTGCCTCAAAGATTTCCATACAAATCTTAAATTAATCCTAGCATTGAAACTGTATATTTTAACGAAAATCGGACTCCCTACAAGCATAGATATTTGTTTCAAGATTGTTTCAGCAAAATTTCATTGACTTTAATTCGTTAGTATTGAAAATATCACCATAGTACGTTTGTATGGAGCGCGCTCTGAATTATATCCCCTTAATCGTTCAAAATGATTGAATATTTAACATTTCCGAATTGAAATGTCATCTGAAATCAGTTTCAACCTGTATTAAATAAGTTCCTAGCTCGACGCCTGCCAATGACTGATTCGCTCACAACTCTATTGGGAAAATTCGATGCAATTATTTTGCTCAATTTTCACAACAATGAGATTATTTTTAAGCATTTATATACGTATATTAGTGTACTCATTCTATAATATACGTCTAGGTTACAATTGCTCAAAGAGTGATATTCATTTTAAAAACGTAAAAAAAAAAGAGAATGCGCCGAGAAATACCAGTACTTTAGTACGGTAGCGTAGGAGTGATTGCGATGGATTAGTATGTTGTTATTCGGCAATGAACTGAACTTAAATAAATTCTTATAAACTTTTTTGTTAGATAGCATAAAAAAGCTTCAGTTATTGAAATTTATTTTGATCAAATGATATTGACGGTAAAGTTCGCTCAGCTAATTCTGAAGATCTTTTACTGAAATTTGATTCATTTGGACATGTATTTTCAAACTATAATAACAAAAGAGCAAGTTTAAATCATGACTTTTCTTTTCAGTAACTAGGTTTTATGATATTCAATAGAGTAAGATCTAGAACACGCAACTATTTGTTATTTAATTAAGCGTTTGAAGCTTTGTTGTACTTGTCCTAGTATTTACGTGTTCGATCTCGATACCACTGTTACTTAATATAGTATATAATTTTATTTAGATAATTACAGAATACGTAGTACTTAATGGGGAAGCTTACATCGTGCACGATGTAACGAGTTACCTAAATGTTATTGTTTGTTCCTTCATATTTTAAGCATCGGTGCCTGTTGATTGATGTTTCCTTCCTCGGGTGAAACGCTAACTATTCTCACTTCATTAGGATAAATATTAATTTGTGAAAGTAAATACCAAATAAGCATGAACAACTTTCGAATATTTGTAAAGTTTGCGTTAGCGTTTAACCAAAAACGAACTGCGGGTTCGATGAATTAAAATAAATAATGCCATAATTATAGACTAGTGAGTAATAGCATAATAATAATCATCATCGTTTCATATTCTTTATCTTATATCGCCTGATTACGGCAATGCATTTAATATTGATTTTATGAACATTTCGATACAAATTAAAAATGCTAATGAGAGAGTCATTTTTTCGCGTCATTAGGCGATTCATCACGTGTGGTTCGGACCACGGTGTGAAACCCAAGTACTCTATCTGAATGGGGCCTTACGGACCACTTACAAGGTAAAAAAATCGGCTGTCTGTCAAAAAACACTCTATTTTTATAGTAGTCCGAAAGAACTCATTGAAAAAGAGCATTTGGATTTACATAGTCATTCTCCGAACTGCACGTGGTGTGAACCGCCTAATGACCTCTTTGTCCGATCAATTCTAGCGATAAAGAACTTTTTTCTGCCATTTATCTCGGGTGCTAATAAGTAAAAGATGTAGACGTAAGAATGATAGGTGATATTAATATGCAGGGGCCCGCCTATGGTATCTATAATATTTTGTTTAAATAGTCATTCTCTCATTACGAGTCAAATCAATAAAAGTATGGGTGCGATTCAATGGAAATAGAAGATTAACTCCTTTCAATGTCTAAATCATAAAATTAAAAAGGTATTTGATTTTGTATGTTTTGTTTCTCTCTTATGTACGAGTACGAGTTGCGAAGGGAAACATCGTAAGGAATCCTACATGCTTCCATTTCGATGCATTATACTGTGTTGTGAAAGAGGCATTTAAAGACATTAAAAGTAACGACGGGCTCACTACCTGACACTGGACTGAGTTTGGGTTACGTTAGTAACTATTAAATAATCTGTGGTTTGGGTCTGCTAGTGAAATGTAGATTGGTCAAAATATGGTATTCGAGAAAAGGTATGGCAGTAACGTTCGCTTGGCTGGACTTAGCGGGGGCCTCCAGATATTTGGAATACCTCTGACTACAACACCCCCTCAGGGAATTACAGTCGTGAGCAAATGCATGTGATTTAGAAATTTGAATCCTCCACCGAAATTATGTTACGATCCGTACTCAAATTGCTTTGACTCGTTATTTATTATGAAATCGTCTCAAATTGTGATTGTTTTGTAAAATCTAATATAGAATCTGAAGGACAGATCTGAAGCAAATCAACTCAGATTTTATTTTATATATTTTTGAACCAACATATTAGATATTTTGAAAAGAAAATTCAAATTGATGTAAATTTTTTTAATTTTTAGTCATTGTAAAATGTGCTACGCTAATTGAACAATCTAATCTTGCGATGATCTTGAAAACCTTTAAATAGGGCAAAGCAAAGAGAAATTATAAAAAAGTAGGTGTCCAGATTGAAAATGTATTTGTTATAAGTAGTGTGTTAAATCTTGTCTTCCTAAAACTGAATAGGTATTATGTAAAACATGGGTAGGTAACGGAAGGAATGGATTTGTAGATAGTTGCTGATGTATCCACAATCCACTGTGATAGTTCCTTTCTACTACTCACCAGCACGTCTAGTATGATTTCTCTACACGCACGCGACGCGCCTTCGCTGTATATTGTTCCCGCGCTTTTCGGAGAGCGAAAGTCGCGCTTGCCGCGACTTGTAGTATGAGAAAAAGCCGAATCGCGCGCGAGTAGAGAAATCATGCTAGACGTGCAGGTTTATGTTTTTTAAATATTAGGTATCGAATGCTATTCGCGTGAAAATACAGTCTTTTTTATTACAGAAACTATTTCATCACATCATTTAAATATTTATCTTTATTTAATTTTTAATAAACAAGCATGCAGCTAGAAAAGGCTTATGATTTTATTGATTCGTTTAACAAACGTTTTTTATGATTATTATGAACACTTTTTATAAACCACCAGTTTAAAATTTCAATGTAATAACATTCTTTTGCAAATATTGTTCAATATTGTTATGTGCCATGATGCAGTTTGAATCACAGAAGACAAGACTAGTCGTTTGTTCTGTAAAACGTTTCTCAAAATCCAATCCTGTTTTTGAACAAAGATCACAATGTCCTAAGTTATAGTCATAGTCATATATTTTATTGCTTCTCATGTGTTACAAAAATACTAGTGTATTTATATTATATGTATTGAAGCCAAACTTGTAGGACTTGTCCGTAACATGATGAACTGGCTGTGATGCACATGTTAAGACGCAGTTGTGTTATTGATACTTTAAGTAATTTTATACATAAATGTAATTGTAAAAACCTCCTTATAGCAAAATGAGCATAATGTAAGACCGATAGGACCCTATACACACAAATTGGTGCGCTTACATGTTTAACATAGAATCGCATGACAAACTAGTGAAACGGCAACGCAACCATAAGAATAATAAAAACCAGCCAAGTGCTAGTCTACAAGGGCCATTAGTGTTCCGTGCGTGTGTTTCATGTGTCGTAGGTGCTAACCAGTAAATACTGGCACTAAAGGTGGCTTGCACCAAGCAGTCTCTTACTCTGCTCATACTGATGACAGTATCGTATTTAAACATGATTATTCCTAAATATTTATCGGGTTGGTGCCACCCTAAAGTATTGAATCACACAGTAACTGAAGATCAGTTTACACTGATTGTACTTTTTTTTATATCGGACATAAAAATACCAATCCAACTTAGCTACAATAAATCTGTCCAGCTCGCGGTACACACAGAATAAGAATTTAGGTATACAAGGTGTTACAAAAATGCAAATAAACATTTAAGGGGGTGGTTTAGAAATCAAACTGAACAACTTTCACTATGAGACCAATATCGAAATCGCGAAAAAAAACGGATGTTCCATACTAAACTACAAATCTACTCGAGCAAAATTTATGCGATAGCTGAATTTTTTCGGGATTTCGATGTTGGTACCGTAGTGAAAGTTATTTAGTTTGATTGTCTAAACAACCCCTTTAAAAGTTTTAAATGTTTATTTTTACTTATGTAACACTTTGTAGAAAACATTTTTGACTGCATTTCTGTAATTACGCCATTGCATTAGGTAATTACTATAAATGTGCCGTTTCAGCTTTCTATGTCTAAAGGTATCTGAGAAAAACGCGTGTCACAGACGGACGGACAGACACCGAGATGCTTCCATAAGTGGTCCGTTTTTCCAACTTTGGTACGGAACACTAAAAATAAAGTACTACTAATATTTTTATTACTCTTATGGCGCCTGCGCAATTTACTCCTGAATGTGTTAATGTCTGGATTACGGGCATATAATAGCCGCATCTTTTATAAAGCTGCGATGTCGCTACGTGTTTGAAACCTTATTTCTAGTCAAGTCACAGAATAAATACTATACTTCATTTCAAATAAGGAAGAAGAGATTTTCAGATTCTTATACGGTAAATGTCATGTAAGGAAAAGTGTCATTAACCATTAAACCGCATACTCTAACCATCAAACTGAACAACGTTTACTATGGCAGGAAACATGTCAGAACAAAAAAAATATCAGCTGTCCCATTCGTTTGAATCGAGTAGGTATTGCAGTTTACCATGTGGTTTAAAGGTTAATGGTACTTTTCCTTACAGCCTGTATAGCTTTCTGACCAATTCTGATTTGCAGATATAATTTATTTATCAGAAAGATATACTATCCGACATATCTTGGATGTTACTAAAGCACAAGTGAATAAGTGAGAGGAAGTGTTTCAAATCTCTCAGTTTCTGTAATTTAAAATAGCCTTTAAATTTCGTTGCTATTTGAATTGGAGTATGGTATGGTAGTAGTACCTGTAGCGACACATAAAAAAAATCGGCAGTTGATTGGATTTTACACTTCCTCATTGGTACACACGGCGACACATCAAGCTACGCAAAACAAACATAAGCTGGGTATACATTACTCTTAATACGCGCGGCCAGCTTATTTTGGTTTTGCGTAGCTTGATGTGTCGCCGTGTCTACCTATACCTACGAATAATGCATCTATATCTAGCATAGAGTTTGTCATATTCGTATACTAATTCGAAAGTGTAAAATTAAAAAAAATTGCGTTCCGACTTTGTAAGTATAGAAGCCAATAGCTGTGCCAATAGTGTGTCAAATCATTGATGTTTGTATTTATTACAAATATAATTATGTAGGAAGGTTTTTTTTTACAAAATAAATCGAAATTGTTCAATTCATGTGTATCATTTTATGCCAATTCCCTACAAGTCGCCAACCGTCTTCCTACATAATCTATTCCTAAATTATCGATTTAGAAAAATCTGCGTACAGTATCTTTTGTAATACATACCTAATAAACTCACGACCAAAATTCATTGCAGGGTGGTTACTGTGACTATTTAATAATCGATGGTACCTATCGGCATCATCGTTCTTAGGACCGAATCGGAATTCGTCTTGGTACAACACACACAAAACCTAAATTCCTTACCTATTATTTATTTTTAGTTCGGGTTAAAAACAAAATAAAACTGGTCAAGTGCGAGTCGGGCTACTACCGCATCGAGGGTTCCGTACCACACCACCACACAATAAATTAACTTACAGGTTTTTTTTTCTCCGGGACCTTTAGCGCGAGACCGACTCACACTTGGCCGGTTTTTACTATTTGTTGTTATTCTGTAGAGTTTGCTCTATAGTCACACAAAATTTGACGCTTATATGTATTACCGTTTTTACGATAAAGCGATACGAAAAAACATTGATAAAAACTAGCTTCTTGTATGAGGACCCCCTTAATTTTTAACTTTTTGATAAGTTAGCAAATCCGCTATAATAACGCACATTTTGTGAAAATTTCAACTGTCTTGCTCTAGCTATTACGGTTCAGAAGTTACAGCCCTAAAAAGGTAGGACGGACGGACGGACGGACAACGAAGGCTTAGTAATAGGGTCCCGTTTTCATCCTTTGGGTACGGATCCCTAAAAATTTAGTGATTATCGATAATTACATGCACCTACTTAGTAGAATAGATTGTCTAACGCAACGTCAGCAGGTTGCATGAAGCAGCAGTGACAGGGGAGCTAAGTAAACAAACTCGGGTTTAACTTAACGCGTTAACAAAAAAAATGCAGACAGCAAAAAAAAGAATAGTGTAGGTAACACAATAGGTGTTTGAAATAGGAGCTTGCGATAAATGCAAAAAATACCTATCCCCACAGAAGATCGTAACAACCACTGAGTCCTATACTACCGTAAAGGTAACTCAAACTATCAAGGTAGGTACGCCTGCTGTTATGGCTGATTATGCATCTTTTGAATGGGGAACAATATAAGAAAACCTGCTATACATGACATTTATTTTAAACTAGCGGCCTGCCCCGGCTTCGCAAATATAGCGTATGTTAATCACGGATAAGGTAGCATTCTAATGGTGAAAGAATTATTCAGATCGTTCCAGTACCTAGGTAGTTTTGGAGCCTATTCAATACAAACAAACAAACAAAAATTAAAATCTTTCCTCTTTATAATACATATTAGTGTAGACAAAAGATTGAGATAACCAGAGAAACCCGAGACAGGTAGGAGTTTGATACAGCTATCTCGAGTACAACGAAAAGCTCCTGATACTATCCTTCTATTTTTTTATAGTGGAGCTTAGTGCAAAGTTAACATGTTGGAACATGATCGCGCCGAACGAGTCACTTCTTGTTTTGTTTGCTCCAGCCATGGCCGGGAACGCGACAGACGTAAAGTTCTGTTCGCGCTTGAGGTTGATTTGTTGTGACTCTCGGGTTTATAGTGTTAGTGAAAGACTGAAATCTTGTGATATTACTTCAGAGTTAATACAATTTTAAGGTTTTCTTTAACGCAAAGTTAACATTCACTTAACGTTAACGACCCCGGTAAGTACTTAACCGATATTATTTACGTAGGTACAATATACGTATTTATTTCGCAAAATACTGAAATTTTATCGTAAATAGGAAATAAATAGGACAAGTAGGTAAGTATAATTTTTTTATGAAGTAGCAATTTTATATTAATACCTAGGTATAGGTATATTCTATTGCAGAACATAAAATCACACGTTGAGTTGTTACGTTGTTAGTTACCTACCTATTAATATTATTCCGTTCCATATAATGATATTTAAGAGTTTAAAATATTTGTTAACTAGTTAGTTGAGTTTCAACTAACGTCCCATGGAGATTACGATTTTAACTGTCCCTTTGTCATAGAACTTAATTATCTACTGAAATTGATTAAACAATAATATTTACTTATACAACGTGCTAATGAATAAACGCAAAACTAGAAAGTAGTTTGTTTAGAATCGAGAGCAGAATCGAATTATCATGGTTTTAACATAAGTTTTTAAAAAAATTAAATAATTTGTTTGTAAAATTTAAAATTTACTCAATTCGATCTCAACCCACCCCTCGGGCACTCTCACCCTACTTACTACCAAAACAAGATTCTTAAAATGTATTCATGAGCACGTTAGCGCTTTCATTCATTGCTGAAATGATAACAAATAATTTTTGTCTCAAAACTTAAAATGCGAATAACTTTAAATTTTAACTACCTATCAAAATAATGAAATTATTGTTGCAATCTAATTATTTTGTTGTAAATTAGGTCTATGAGGTTTTGCGCTTATTCATTAACACGTTGTATATATAAACTTTTGTAAATGGCAGGTTAAAGGATGATCAAGCTAGTGATTGTGATGTGTCTATCACAAGTGGCGCAGGCGTCGCCTATCGGTTGTGGTGAAGACGCGCACTGCCCGAGCGGGTTTTACTGCGAGGCCAGCCAGCTGTTCTGCCAGGAGTGCCTTCGTTGCGAACTCCTCAAGCGGAAGCCGCCCGTGGAGCTCACATCCTGTATATCGTCTGCTGCAGAGTGTGGAGCTTGTTTACCAGGGTGAGGAACTTATGTTCTGGTAGAGTTTGAACATCGTCAACTTAGCGCCTAACAAAGCGGCAAACTTCTTGAGCATGGCCTTAGCTGCGCAAAATTTGTACGTGAAACCGTTACTGCCACGCCTGCCCATTTTGCAAGATGTTTGCGGCCCTGTACTTATAGCTTATAGCCGCGACTTCGTCCGCGTGAAACTATAATAATATCGAAAATCCTTTCTTAGTGCGCCCAAAAATCTTCCATAGAATCTATATTCCAAATTTTATGTTTTTATCTTCATCGATTTAGGCTGTGCGTTGTCTGTCAGTCAAACTCGGAACTGTTTTATAAGAATAAAATAAAATCAAATAAAATAATCATTTATTTCAGACCAATAGATCCATAATAGCGTTTTGTAGGAAATAGCGTTAGTAAGAAGAGATTAGAATAGATTGATAGCTCTAGCCTAGCTTTAGAGTCTAGAAGAAGTAGGTAGTTAGGTATATCGCAAGCGAAAATTTTGTTTGGGCTTAAACTCATTTGTGTAAAACTTATACAGGGTTACTTTAAGGGGTGATTCTAATCATGATACTGAACAACTTTCCCTAAGAAACCTATAAGAAATTCGAGAAAACAAATTTCGATTTTTCATACAAACGTTCGATCAGCTGATTGCATTGCAAAAAATTTTAATAAACGTGGTCTAAATTATCTAGGATAAGAGGTAAATTTAGTATGGAAAGTCTGAAATTTTTTTAAGAATTTCCTATAGGTTTCTTAGGGAAAGCTGTTCAGTAACTTTCATGGGTGCAATCACCCCTTAAAGTAATGCTGTACTGTGTAATAACTGTTTACCCTAACACCTGTAGATACTAGAGCTAAGACATGAGTTAAATTCTATACTTAAAGTCTTTCTTAACAACCTATAACATTCATTTTCAGTTTAGTGGAAAACAGAGGAGGTGGAGGCGCGGGGTGCGTACCACCAGATACCAGAGGCGAGGGGTGGGTTATGCCGTCCTACGGGTGGTTGGCGATCGGTGTTGCCTCGCTGCTTTGCGCTATACTACTGTGCTTCTTCGCCGCGTATGTGATACACAACTTTGAAGCCTTCAAGATATTTGCTTGTGAGTATTGAAGTTTATTCATTAACAAAAATGTATGTGGCGTGTTTCTTAAAGTAACCATCACCCCATATGCCCATCAGTCACATAATCATCAGCCTGTATATGAACACATACGTCCCACCGAAGAGCACAGTTCTAGCCTGAGAGAGGTTGTAACTATGGGCGTTAGTCCACCACGCGTGCCCAATGCGGATGGTATACTCCACATATGCATCAGAATTTCTTCTTCAGCGAATGCAGGTTTTCTCACGAAGTTTTCCTTCGCCGTTTGAGAGCAATTAGTATTACGTAGGTACATAAGTTAGAACTCATTGGAACATGGCATTTGTCCGTGCGGATTCGAACCCACACCCTCATGATTGAGTGTCCATAGTGTACCTCTCCCGTCTGCAGTAGAACCAGCGTAGCTGATATAGCCCAAAGAATTGCTAAACTGAAGTGGCAATGGGTGGGGCATATTACTCGTAGAACCGATGGCCGATGGGAGCGAAGAGTTCTTAAGTGGCGACCGGAAACGAGTGGACTGGAAAGCACAGCGTGGGTAGGCCCCCTACAAAGTGGACCGACGACCTGGTGAAGGCGGTGGGAACCCGTTCGTTGTGGCGATCCTTAGGGGAGGCCTTTGACTAATTATTATAAGGACTAGCCTTGCGGTAGCATTTCCCATCTGCCACAGTATAAGCACAATTGATCTTGTGCATTTACATTCAATTTTACACCTTATAACTAAACGAGACAGCCTATAATTGCGAAATAATAACTTCGAACTTAGAACGTTTGGGGTTCACACGAGACTACTTTTCATGATTTTTAACATTCAAAATTAGAATCTAAAGTTATGGGGAATAAATCCAAAGTTGCGGATTTCATGTTACCTCGCCCCCCGCAAAAAGTGGCAGAAATGTTTGTTAGTAGAATCACACGCGTAACCAGTCCACATATAAATAGTCAAAGGGGGAGGCCTATGTCTAGCAGTGACGTCCATCGGCACTGACGCTCTTGACGCCACATTATACATACACGGTATATTTTGTATATTGTAGGTATCTACTTAGATTCGGTTCTCATGACCATTAACCGTAAAGTTCTCAAATTAATATACAGGGTCCTTCTTAATATTATGCTGACACTTTTTTAAGGGGATGATCAGACAGACAAACAAACAACTTTCTCTATGGGACGAGAAGTTGTTCAGTTTGTCGATCTGATCATCCCCTGTATTATTGTGTACAACTTGTAGCGACTCGATGGTCAGTGCGGTCACCCGCTGAAACCACGACGTTAGCTACAGTGCCTCAGCCTCCGCCGCCGTACAACGTGTCCGCTCCGAGATATCAAGACGTTCACGACGAAGGTAAGTTCCACTGATATGTTTAACTCTAAGTTATGGGATTTCCAAACAACTAGCTAGTCTATCAAGTATTGTTTAGACTTTTGTAGTAATTTGGTGTTGAACTTTTTATTGGTTTTAGGTTTTCTTGATTGAGAAATCTGAATTTTTGTGATGAGGGCGCCACTGAACGGTAAAAGGACCTCTATACAAGGTGTTACAAAAATACAAATATACATTTAAGGGGGTGGTTTAGACCATCAAACTGAACAACTTTCGCTATGGGACCAATAACGAAATCGCGAAAAAAAAATCTCATGTTCCATACTAAACTACAAATCTACTCGAGCTAAATGTATGGGAATGATCATTTTTTTTATCGCGATTTCGAAGTTGGTCCCATAGTGAAAGTTGTTCAGTTTGATGGTCTAAACAACCCCCTTAAAAGTTTAAAATATTTATTTTTACTTTTGTAACACCTTGTATAAGTCATGGTACGCTAGTACCTACTAATTAATCGAATGAATTTGATGCATTGCATCTAAAAGTCGTTCAGTGGCTACAATACTTGTTTTTAAAATAAGTTTAGTACCTTTACCACCTACCTACTATTTATTTTGCATTTTCCTTGTGTCAATAGAATCGACCTGGCCTTTCATAAAGCCAGTGTCTTCGCCAGAGCACGTGAATGCCCGAGAACCTGCCTTCAATCAATCCGCTATGGTCTATAATAATCCGACGTATGAAGGACGCGGATCACCAGTGCATCCCAGGTTTTAATATAAACTGTTATTTTATAAAAAAAAAAAAATTTATTAATTTTATTAACCAACTACTAGAGTTAACTCGCGACTTCGTCCGCACAAATTATATACCAGTTTTTAAGTCAGATCATAAGCTATTAAATATAAAAAGTTTCATCAAAATCGGTTCAGTAGTTTTTGCGTAATGGTCGCACAAACAAACAGACGGACAAAAATTCTAAAAAAGGTTGATTTGGAGCCAGGGACATCTAAAAACCATATCTTAATCTTTTTTGTAAATGTCTTCAATGTACAGACACACAGTTTTATAATAGTTCTTTTAAATTCATACTTGACCGTACAATATTCAAGTTATCTTAAGCTACATTTCAAAACGTTTGGAAATCACTTGGGGTCCGAATACGAAGATATGTATGCTAGAGTGAGATAGATAGGTTGACCGAGGACCTTTGAAACGGACTCATAGTGAACGTAGATTTGCCTCGCCGCACAATATTGTTCGTTGTGAAAATCTTTTGAGGAGTCCTGTATTCAGCCGTAGAAAATTTATGCGTAGGCGAATTTGGTTTGTAGGCATAAGTCTACGAGTACATCACGCGTCTGAAGCTATCGAAGAGTCTCAGGTGTCAAGTGTGTGTCAGTGGAAATGATGAATGTTCTGTGATATGCTACTTAATGTTTCTTAGAAAATCTTAAAATGTAGTTGTCCTTGCTAGTAACCCCGGTCGGTTACTAGCTCGGTTCGATCCCAGCCTTGATCAGACTTGCAGCTTTAAGTATACAGGCATGTATGGAGGTCTTGTGAGAAATGTACATATCTAATTAATATACAAGGTGTAACACTCAGATAAATGACTGGTCTTCGCTGCGCGCAGAAAACCAATCACTTATCTAAGGTGTAACAAAACACCCTAGTATTATTTAAAGAGGCGGTATGGGTGGTTTAGACCATCAAACTGAACAACTTTCAAATTACTATGGAGACGTCGAGAATAAATTTTAAAAATCTGCTACCCGACGGTACAAATACGTTTTTAGCAACTAATCTATAATTGTAACCAAAACGGCTCTTCGGTGATGTAATTAAAACATCGTTGGGAAACCCACAAACGTTGAAAAAGAAATTCTGATGCGTATGTGAATTTCGCCAATTCGAATTAGGGTTGAACCTCATCTGGCAGTACGAAAAGCATTTTTTTCACGCTCTATCCCTTTCTGGCGCTAAGGAACGTCATTGGCCAGAGCGAGAAAGGTCGTAGCTCTGCCGGCGCTGCCGCGTGCGATCGCATTCCCGCTATCTTTCTCGCCCTAGCAAATTACGTTCCTGAGTGACAGAAAAGGATGGAGCGACGGAAAAATGCGAAGCGATGCTGGCCGGATGCTGGCAGATGAGGTTCAACCCTTAGGCACTTGTCCTTACACCCATACACCCTCACCATGAGGGTAGGCCCGTAACTCGGAAACATTTAGATTCTCAAATGGATTTAAAGTATTATTCTTACTAAGAGGTCATGGAAAACTATGCTGTGATTGGTAATGGTCTAAGGTCATTAAAAATTTTACTGCAATGAGAAATAAAATTAGTTCGTATTTAATTTCAGTCTCGAGGCAGATGACTTGAACGGCGTGTTAGAGCTCAACAAAATCACGAAAACAATAACATTAGCATGCAGTAAGTACCTATTTATTCCATCCAGCATAGAGTCAGAAAGAGAAGGCCTATTTATAAGGATACAAATTGAACAAATGCGTCATTCCTGTAATTATAGAGGGTGTAGACTTAAAAGCATTATATTTAAGGGGGTGCTTAAGACAATCAAACTGAATAACTTTTACTATGGGACCGAAATTGAAATGATAATGGTTACTCGATCCGAAAGTATGGGTCGGCAGATGTTTTTTGTGATTTCATTGCTGATTCCGCAGCAAAAGTTATTCAGTTTTGTAGTCTGAAGCACCCACTTAAGTACATAATTATGTAAAGCTTTTAAGTTTGCACACTGTGTAGCCTGTTGGATACCTTATGTAAAGTTTATTTGCAGACTCCCTTCTCACTAAAAAAGGGAGCATGCCACCCCGTAAGCCCAGTTTGGTTAAATGGAGGCAAGGCAACGCCCCCAAGCCAAGAGACAAAGTATTTAGGAGCGTACAAAATGATCACGTGATGCGCTCGCTCAATGCTCCCATAGATCGTTAACTAGCGCGATTGTGTTGAAGCTTTCTGTTTGTGGGGTATTTACTTATGTGACCAAAGTCCATAGGTTCATTTGCCTTTCCTAGACACATCGCAGAGTAACAAGTTCGCCTGCAGTAACAAACTGTATTTAAGCTCCCCGTGGCATAAGTCTAATAAAAAAAGTCTGACAAGGCAACGCATATGCCACTAGTTCAAATAATCAAGTAAGTCATTTAAATTTATAGCGCCAGAGAGGTGACGTCCGAACATACCAGCGAGGTTCCTGTTGCAAGTGCACGGACAAAGTTGCACAGAGTTAGACAGGTATATTAAATTTATTATTTATATTCTATAATATTAACCTGTGACTGTGGTTGTTGTATTGATGTTATTCGCTATTATTGCTCTTCATCAGATGCGACATAACAAAAATCTGATTTAGTGTATGGAGTACATTTGTCGCGAATGAGTGTCCTATGTAAACTTTCAAAAAAGATGAAAAAATCATAACAGTAGTTAAATTAGAGATGAAGTTAATTTTTATTTATTTTAAATATATTTCTACTATAATAGATTGAACATAGGTTCGCCCGTAGTATGCCACTGCATAGGCCTGTTTCACGAATACACACGTAATATAATATACCTGTCTACATCTTTGACTAATTATTATAAGGACTAGCCTTGCGGTAGCATTTCCCCTCTGCCACGGTATAAGCACAATTGATCTTGAGCATTTAAATTCAATTTTACACCTTATCACTAAACGAGACAGCCTATAATTGCGAAATAATAACTTCGAACTTAGAACGTTTGGGGTTCACACGAGACTACTTTTCATGATTTTTAACATTCAAAATTAGAATCTAAAGTTATGGGGAATAAAATCCAATGTTGCGGATTTTATGTTACCTCGCCCCCCGCAAAAAGTGGCAGAAATGTTTGTAAGTAGAATTACACGCGTAACCAGTCCAGTCCACATATAAATAGTCAAAGGTCTACATTCATCATCAGCAGTAAAAGGTGTTACAAAAATACAGATAAACATTTAAGGTGGTGGTTTAGACCATCAAACTGAACAAATTTCACTATGGGACCAATATCAAAAACACGAAAAAAAAATCTGTTGTCCCATACATTTGAGTCTAGTAGGATTGCAGTTTTTGATGTTGGTCCCATAGAGAAAGTTGTTGCCAGATGAGGCTCAACCCTTTATCTCTAGGCGCAATATACCTACATTAATCTAATAATAATATATTGCAGGACTCTAACACCAGCAGCACCAGTAGCGGCATAGGAGACGATGCAGATATATCAGATACCTTCCCTTTCACACATGGCTCACCTGTCATCATCAACATCATCAAGAATATCGCTGCGGTTCAGCAACAAAACGTCTCCGTTTAAAAAATACAACTTATTGAAGCGCTATCCACATTACGACGTGCTGGCGCGGACGGACCCGGAGGGTGCAATGTAAAACAATACCTATTTCAATACCGATAGAGTTGAAAGAGAGAACGAGATACGGGCCCCACGGGCGAAGGAAGGAGCCACACGGTGCTTTCTTTGTGAACTCTATTAGTATAGAAATAGGTATTATTTTACATTGCACCCTCCATCCTCACCCGCCCTTCGTAATGTGAATAGAGTTTTACTCTGATCTCCTTGTGAGTTAGTTCGTTCAATAAATATCTAGTTCAATCGATATCATTATGCAATCAATATCAAACCTAATTCGATGATCTTTAATAGTTTTAATTATATAACAAAGGAAAATACGTTTTTTTTTGTCATTCGCTTCACATGATTTTTTTCGATTAAGATTTAATCGTGGACAGAGAAGTTAGTTCAAATTAGTTTAATTAAATAGATAACGAAAGACACTTTTGTGTGGCAGCTATGCCGTGAAGCAAAATATTTCTCCCTCAAATTGAAAGGTATTTTAATAGTGAGACTATTCATAGTTTGAACTACCGAATTTCAATTTAGAAGAATGAGAAATTCTAAAACCTGAGCCGTCGAACCCATCATTTCTATCCTTTACTCACGGGTTGGTAGGACGGGTGTGATACCATAATTATAGATACTTAGAAATTGTTATTTTTTTATTAAAGTTTTACACAATAAGATATAGTTGTAGTGTAGTGTAAGATAAAATAATATTGATATCTCAAGACATTAGATAAGAAAGACCAGCTAAGCTGTGTTTTCGTTTAAAAATACAATTTTGACATTAAAAAAAATCGTTTACCCTTGCATTTTTTGACGGGCTAAATTCTCAATAGTAGTAGATATAAGAAGGTTTAAGTGCAGACAGTTGCATTATTTTGGAGTGATTGTACTCATGATACCGAACGACCGCTTACATCCTAAGGGAAGCGAGAACAATTTTTTTTCCAGTTCTTTTTTGTAAAGTTCCTATTGGTTCCTGTGTGAAAGTTGTTCAGTATCATGAACAAAATCACTTTTTAAAGTAAACTGTCTAAACTTAAACCTTGTGTGTGGCCAAATATTAAACATTATAAGTTAAAAATATATGCCATGGGCGAAGGCTACAATGCACTTTATGAATTCAGACCAAATTCAGACGATTAGCTCCATATACTGTTTTTTTTCACATTGATGGTTAATAATTACTAATGTTTTTTTTAAATAAATGATCTCATTTCTTAGAGCCGGCAGGACAGAGCAGGTATGCATCTGGCGAAGCGCAGCGCAGAACATTTTGCACTGCCAATCCATTATTGACTTTACTAGCGTTGTAATAACATCGAGAATCAAGTAACACAACTTTCGCCTGAAGTAGCTTCGATACTCTTGGGGACTAGTAGTTGTGTTAATTGATTTTCGATGTTAAGTCGATAATGATTTAGCAGTTAAAATGCTCTACGCTGCGTTTCGCCAGGCGCCGGCACTTAAGAGTTCTATTAGTATAATTATTTTTAATTTTTGTTTTATTTTAAGTTTCAGTATTTGTTCCATTCGTTTAAACGTTTTAGTTATAGGAAAGTTTTAAAATGTCTTAACGGAAATGTTTACATGATTTGCTCAAAGTGTCCGATTGACAGAAAAGTGGATTATTTGATTATTGTTCGTAAGATTTTATAATATAATAAATAATAAAAACAATTTATTTGAAAACGTTTTTTTTACTATACTATTTTTGCCAAGTTTGTAATTGGTATGACATAGGCATTACAAAACACGATCGTGGCACGTCCTCGGATGGGTGACCATTTTAATAATATTTCATCTCATTGCTTCCATGCTTTGCAAGGCACCTTAAGTGGTTGGTCCAAGGCGTGCTACATACATGCTCGGGTCGGCCAGGGGTCGGCACATTAGGTTCGGCTTTTCTCTAGCAAAATATGATGCATTTGGGTGAATGTGTGCAAGCACGCCTAATGCCATTAGAATCTAATGGACCGTCATCTAATCATTAGAATGCATAGCATATGCTCACAACTATATTCCCTGAGGAGGTAGTCAGAGATATTCTGAAACCTCAGAACATCCACGTTTCGCCAGTAGTACCGAAACTATGTCCAGTGTGACGGGGGGTGAGCCCGTCGCCACATAATGAACAATGGGTAAAATACATGCCTCGATATCATGCTTCGAATGCATCATTAGAATGGTCCCCGATTAATGCCATTAGGATCTGATTTTTAAAGTTTAGAAATGTAAAAAAATGTGGTTAATACAATACAAGTTTTTTTTCTCAAGGTCTTTATTAGGCGAACTTTCATGCTTAAAACTACTTACATCAACATTAAGAACGCGAGGTTAAGAGCTTGTTTCAACACATCTTTATCTGTCAGATAGGCTATTAAGAACTTATCCAGAAGTGGTGATACGGCCCTAAAACTAACCTAAAACTAAACACTAATTTATAAAACCAAGTGGTGTATTGACTAGTACGTAACGTTGAGAAACTTGGAGACATGCGTAGTCTCGTACGGTGCATGACATTGAGATGCCGAAATTACTCTGCTTCAAGCGGGAATGTCTTCTCCTATAAGAATAATAACATAATTTTTAGAATTCTATTAGACCAAGGCATAGCATATTATACTTGATTAAATTAGCTTGATACCTGTGACAGCAGGACGGAGCAATGCGTAAGAAATAAGAGTGACGGAGAGTATCCTCTTTAAAAATGTAGGTATAGTCTGACTCATGTCACAGGTATCAAGCTAAATTTTATTTAAACTACTAGAGTTTACCCGCGACTTCGTCCGCTAAAATTATTTACCAGATTTTAAGTCAAATCATAAGCTAACAAACAAAAACAGTTACATCAAAATTGGTTCAGTTGTTTTTCCGTGATGCTGTTACAAACAAACAAACATACACAAACATTCTAAAAAAGGTTGATTTGGAGTAAGGGATACCTTCTTAAAAAATGATTTTTTTCTTCTTACTATCCTTAATGTACAGACACACTTCTGTTACAGTTTTATAATAGTTTAGACAAGTTATGAACATAACTTTGATACTTACAAGGTATTTAATCGATAGGTGCAATGAACAGTGCGACAGCGTTGAGCAGTGCAGTGTCGCGCGTGAAGTCGCGCGCGAGCGGCGCACGCGCATTAAAGAGGAACGTCTCGCGCGCTTCGTTGCTGTACACCGGCACCTCCAGCGAGCCCTCTGGCTCCAGAGGGGACGACGTGTTCTGTAGGATAATATACTATGTTTATCCGGCTCGATGAACTGTTAATATTTACAAGTGGATAAAGCTACATTATAAGATGTGTACAACCGTCAAAATCAAATTTTTATTTATACTTTTGTAACACCTTGTATAGCTTTCTGGCCGATTCAGATTTGCAAATATAATTTATTTATCGAAAGGTATACTATCCGACATATCTTGGACGTTACTAAAGCTGTTCTAAGAATAAGTGAGAAGAAGTATTTCAAATCTCTGTTTCTGTAATTCAAAATAGCCTCTAAATTTCGGTGCTATTTGAAATGGAGTATAGGTAAATTAACAACGCCATTTTTGAAAGCCACACGTTCAAATCAGCAGTAGAAAATATCAAAATTAGTATGGAGTAGTATTAGAATTCGATCATGATTTCGAATCTCACGATTCAAAAATAGCATTTCTGACTGTCTTCGTTTCTTAATTTTATGAAATTGGAGTCCTGGTCAATTCCCAAGTACTTAATTTGCATCATAAATAATTTAGTCACATAAAACTGACAGATGTGTGACGGAGCGAAGATGACGATAAAATAAATAAATGTGATAACATACAATAGTAACGAAGCGCAGCAGTAACGGGGGCGCGGGCGCGTTGGAGGCCGCGCGCGCGTCGACCGGCGCCAGCGCATCGCGCGACCACACCGCTCCGCTCAGCCGCAGTCCCCTCACTATCATGCAATCCTCACCGCTCTCTGCTCACACAATATTGTAATGGTTATTTTTTAATTAAAACAATTTACATAGGGTATGCTATTATATGTATGAATGGGTATGAAACTATGAATTCGTTCTCATAGCCAATTTCTAATAGGGTAAACAGTTGTATTACTTTTGAGGGGTAATTTTACCGATTATACTGAACAACCTTCCCCAAGAAACCTATAGGAAATTGAAAAAATAAAATTTACTTTTCATACAAACATTTGATCAGCTGAGTGCATTTAGTATGGAACGTCCGAAATTCGAATTTGTTATTAGTTTCTTAGGGAAAGTTGTTCAGTAACATGGGTACAATAACCCCTTAAAGTAATGCAACTGTTTACCCCTAACACCCTGTATAGCGACCACTTTATTTGAAACTAGAAAAATACGTTAGGCAGAGCATGGCATCCCCGACAAAACGAGAAAAATCGAGATTTGTCTTTGTTTTTGTTTCTTTGCATATGCGAAAATGAGCGCGTATAGCGGTATTCTCGTTTTGTCGCGCGTGTTACTTGCTAGCCCTACAGGCTTAAGGGGCTATTACACCTTCCTGAATTCAGATTCTAATCGAGGGACAGAGCTATAGATTATAAAAGGACGTACTTACAACGTCCCGTTCTAATCTATAGATTAAGCTACAGATGGAGCTATTAGCAGAGCAGAGCTATAACTCTGTCCCTCAATTTGAATCTGAATTTAGGAAGGTGTAATAGCCCCTTTAGCCTACAGGAAAGCAAAGTGTATGTACAAACCGGTGGCGTCCCACTTGACGGTGAGAGTGAGAGCGCCGACGGAGCAGGCTCGCCGCGCCGCCGTGCGCACGCGCAGCGCCCACACGCCGCGCTCCGGACGCAGCAACGACCGCAGGTCCACCTCTGTAACCACACCCACACACTCACATCTACCACGATAACATGGCCCGTGCTCGTACTGATAATGATGAGCCCTTGGATAAGTTATATGTCAAGATTGACAGTCGAAGCTAAGAAAGCGTCGAACTAAATTGCAATCAGTAAACCTCCTGTCTCCTGCCTCCCGTTTGTCTCTTAACCATATCCATATACACGCACACAGACCTCATTTGTTTGACGCCTCACGCACACCAGCCTATGAAAGTTGACCCGTTTTGTTTTATACGGCAAAAGAGTTAGGCTCATTCTGAACATATACTATTTCTAAGGATGAGCCAATTAGTGATACCGGTAGATGAGCAAAAACAATCCATCTACCGTCAATTGTATTGTTTAGATTAGGTTAGGAATTGTTTTATTTAGTAGGATTGATTTTAAAGTTTTATTGTTATGAATAAATCTTACCTTCTGAAAAATAATCCTACATTTTAATTGAGTAGCTATTGACAATTACTATGGAACAACACATTATTTTTTGTCGATTTCAATATTGGTCTCAGATTAAAAGTTTCACAGTTTGGTACCCCCTTAAATACAGTGTACAGTTTCAACCCTTGACACGCATACAGGTCTACTCCCACGTAAGAGTAATAGGTGGGAGCGAGGAATACACCACCACTGGTATTTTTAATCCAAGAGCAGAGGGTGTTCCAAGAAATAAGACTAACCAGCAGGCATAAAGTCCTCAGTGCCGACAAAGGAGTCCAATCTCGCGAGGGCTGCGCGTGCGCGGTGACAGAACTCCTTGACGTACTGGTCCGGCGCGTCCGGTCCCGCCCACAGCAGCTGCCACTCATCCGGCACCTACAGTCACAACCAGAGAAGAGCTTATAACATCATATCAAGTTATAAAATACTAGCAGCCCGTCCCGGCTTCGCACGGGGTAGACAAATAAATTTTAAGACTCATTTTTCTACACCTTCGGTTACATTGTTCAAATTTTACCAAGGATCCCTAATTTTTTTCAAAATGAAATGTAGCCTATGTCAAATTGGAAGAATTTAGCATTCTATTGGTGAAAGAATTTTTTAAATCGGCCCAGTACTTTTTGAGCCTATTCATTACAAACATACAAAAATAGGTACAAATCTTTCCTCTTTATAATATTAGTGTAGATGTAGATGTAGACATGCATGCATATGCATAGGACTATACTCCACGAAGGAGTAATCACTTTGTTTACTCTCTGTATACTATGTTTTTTGGTAATACTGACAAAATCTTGTCACAGGAAAATGTACCATATATGGGCGCACCCCTGGCGAAGTCCAGCGCTGAGCATTTTTCACTGTCAAACCATTAATTATTTATTTTAATATTTTATTTAATTGGAAAACCAACAGCAGCATAATACAGTATTATCTAGTTTGCCTGCTGGTAGGTAGGTAGGTAATTGAGTTTCGAAAAATAATCTACGCTGCGCTTCGCCAGGTGTGCGCCGGCTCTTAGTTCTTCTTAATAAAACTTAAGCTCTGTATCTGCACATACTGGGCAATTTGTCTCGTTGCTTTTGACACGCATGTGTTGTTCATATACATTGTG
The DNA here is from genome assembly GCA_963924505.1 of Agonopterix alstromeriana. Classification (NCBI taxonomy): domain Eukaryota; kingdom Metazoa; phylum Arthropoda; class Insecta; order Lepidoptera; family Depressariidae; genus Agonopterix; species Agonopterix alstromeriana. The sequence continues at coordinate 11,734,803 of OZ004667.1, forward strand.
TTAATGAATTAACGCAAAACTAGAAAGTAGTTTGTTTAGAATCGAGAGCAGAATCGAATTATCATGTTTTCAACATAGGTATTTTTGTTCAAAATATTAAATAATAGGTTTGTCAAATTTTAAATTCACTGAACTCGATCTGAACCCACCGCTCGGGCACACTCACCCTACTTACTGCCAAAATAAGATTTTTAAAAATCCATAAGCACGTTAGCGCTTTCATTCATTGCTGAAATGATAGCAAATTTTTTCCTCAAAACTTAAAATGCGAATAACTTTAAATTATAACTATCAAAATAATGAAATTATTGTTTTAATCTAAATTATTTTGTTACAAATCAGTTGGGGTGTATGAGGTTTTGCGCTTATTCATTAACACGTTGTATTATCTAACAGAAATTCAACCCAGTAAATAGTGTGTACAATTGTTATGATACTCACCATATGCAAAGGCGCAGACTCGCGTCGCGCACTCTTGGCAAGTGCGGAGTGAAGCGCGCGCGTCGCCTGCGCCGCCTCGCGCACTTCACCTGCGCACACGCACCCCCACCAACCACTGCTGTTTTGTACCTGTACATATACTAGCCGGTACAAAAAAATTCGCTGGGAAACTGAATGGAGTGTGATTTCACGGTGAGACCGGAGTAACTTTTATGTTACTTTACTAGTCTTGTAAAAGCTGGATATATCCCAATACAGTTATTTCATCCCGAATCCCTAAATTGTAACACTAGTATAGGTAATCGCTAAAATTTGGTAAGTTAAAAAATAAAATAAGTTTCATGCCACCTCACCCTTATAGGGGAAAGGGAATAATGAACTTTTGTAATGTCTATCACCACACCATTTCGATGTGATACCGATCGTATTGGGTAGTGACACGAAAGCACCCCAGGATAACAATTAATCAGGCGGTGAGTTGTCATGTAGGTATTACCTTGTCGAGGTTAACATCTCCTTTGATGAGAGGACTACCCGACATCAGTTTCTTCCAGAGTGTGAGTAGTGATTTCAACGGTGCGGATACATCACTCTTACGATTTGCGTCGACGGTTGAGTTTAGTTCTGGAACAGGCCAAGGAAAAAATTTTTTTTCAGTTGTTTCATTTAACCCCTTCATTGTACCTACATAAAACTTTTTTCTTGCAAACACCGCATAAATTTTTAAACGTAAAAGAATACACGTAATGTTTTACTCAAAGAAAATCGCAAACATTGGACTCTGTTTCACTATCTAGCATTTTGAGTCGTCGCGTGACTAGTTGATTTACGGATTTTCGTGCGGATTTTGGCCGGCCCTGTGGCTCCGCCATCTTGTATCCCTCACATGAGTATCACGATACGACAGATTACAAGTTACTTTGTAACCGATACATCACTTCCTTAGAAAACGATAAATTCTCATGCTGTAATAAATTAACCACTGCCAGACGGTAATCACACAAATGTACCTACTACCTAGTGTACCTTGCCACAGCGTTGTTAGTACTCCGTACAGTGTATGACGTTGCCGTCTGGAACGAGTGGCAGAAATTAAGCAAGCATATCGCATACGATGCGCCAAAGTGTAGGTACTTATCTTGGTACCTACAACCAAGTGACGGAAGCCTGACGATACTTGAAAAACTCACTTGTCATTGACAGAAAAGCTGTGCTAGAGGGCATAAGCAAAGCGCCATTAATTTACAAATAAATAGAAAAACTAGCATTTTAACTACAGCCACAACTTAGTAACGAAGGTACACCCCCGGTACACGGAATATATTTAAGTGTATGCGCTACGCTTGACATGTGCTTAGGAAAGTGCATTGCCAGACCGTCTGGAGTCTGATATAACGGAAACGAACCTTTCAAGCCAGCCAAAATATCGTTGGTAGCATTTTTCTCCCAAGCGACCCTACAGTTGGCCGGCAGACCGAGCAGTTGCGGCGAGTCTAAGTCAGGGAGCGCGTCGAATGCCGATGTATAGGCCTGTAGCAAACAATATCATCATTACGTCTCAACCGACAGACGGTCTGAGTGTATTCTTAGGGACAGTTTAGACGTTTACTGCCGGTTATTTTTGAGCCCCATCTGGCAGCACGGAATCGCATTTTTTTACGCTTTATCTTTTTCTGTCGCTCAGTAACGTCACTTGCTAGAGCGAGAAAGATAACGGGAATGTGTCAGCACGCGGCAGCACCGGCAATGCTGCGACCTTTCTTGCCCTAATGAAAACTTACAAATGACGTTCCTGAGTGACAAAAAAAGATAAAGCGTGAAAAAATGCGATCCTGCGCTGCTTTTATCCGGTCGGTCGCCGGTTGTTGTAGCCGGATCTCTGCCGGCGCACCTACTGCCCCGCTTTCCTTGGTCGACCATAGCCAGGAATACCGGGGCCGCCGGGGACTGAGGGCTTGGTTTTGGTTATACTGGTCATGTTTTGGGTATTTTCGATAATCACTACGCTTTGCAGCCCGGTTGGCGATTGCGGTTGGATTATATATTTGTACTCAGAGGATGCTGCTGCTTCATTCTCCGATGGATCCTTTAGTCGCCTTTTACGACACTCACGGGGACATATGGGATGGTGCTATTCTTGCCGACACCATACTCACAATATTTTGATGGATTGACCTAATCTGTCTCGTAACCCGCAACTAATTTAACAAAAGAAATATAAAAGGACTGTATCACACAAGCGATTTTTCAGCGTGGGTTTTGACGGAACGATATTGTCGCGATATTTCTGAGATCAATTAGTGTTGCGGTGAAATCGCGGCGAAAATGCTCAGTCAACGCCTGCACTGTGATAGTGCAGTTGCGACGTCTTAGAGTTGCAGCTGCGATATCGCCGACGCTCAAAAATGTTGTGCGATAGGTGTCAAACAACAAAGTGACCTGTATGTTTGTGGACATGGGCAGTGGGACGGCGAGACCCCTCGGACGCCAGGTGTGGGAGAGCGCGTGGTCGGCGAGGCAGGCGGCGAGCAGCGCGGCGAGCAGGCGGCGGTCCGGCGCGGCACTCACGCGCGCCCCGTACAGCGCGAGCGTGAGCGCGCGCGACGTCTGCGTGCCCGCGCCCGCACGCGCCACGCGCGCGCACGCCGACACCTCGCCCCACTCCCACGCGTACCAACGACTCCACCCTGCGGTGCAGATGCTAATGTTTATCAACACAGCGGTAACCTCTCCCGTAGAGGTCTACTACGATAACATGGCCCGCGGTCATACTGAAAATTATGAGCCAATTAGTGACTGGTGGTCGAGCAACAAATACGTGTATTTGTTTTTGTATAAGTCCGCCTTAGCACACACGCATGCGTTGTGATGCTTTTATGCAATTAGAATTGTTCTAAATTAAAATTCAGTACAATACGTCAGACATATATCTTATGGTTTTATGACGTGCAAACGAATTTCAATCTTAGGATGGTAAACCACTTTTTTGGGCGACAGAAAGAAGCCGAAGGCCTTTAGTGGTAGTCAGAAAATTAATTGAATAACTTGAGAATAACAAACTGTCTTTTAAGTTTTATAGTTGTAGTTCAATACCATAAAATTATGTCATCTATCATATCAAATTCATGTCATTGTTATTTAATTTACAATTGGTCTTCAATGCATCTGCGCTCCGCCGTTCTATGATATAAGAGCCTATATTATTGTAGACTGGAGCCAGTGTTTCAACATTTATTACTCACCTTGCGGTATGTACGCGCGTCGTTCTTGCGCCAGCGCGTGGAAGAGCGCGAGGCAGGCGTGAAGGCGCACCAGTCGCGCGTCCGCGTCGTAGCTGCCCCACGCGGATAGCGTGCTCATCACGTTGTGCTTCACACCTTCAGGGGCCTGCGAAACTATTTCATTAATACATACCCACATAAAAGGTCTCATAACCTAAGGAAGTAACTATGATCTGGCATACATAAGTACAGTTGACAAATTGGAATCAATTAACATTCACTTTGTACTATTCAGAGTGTAACAAAAGGGTGTGTACAGGGTGTGTCCCCTTAAGAGGGTGCTTCAGACCATCACACTGAACAACTTTCACTATGGAGCCAACATAGAGAAAAAATAAAAAAAATCACCTGTCCCCGTCCATTTGAGTCGAGACGATATTGCAGTTTTGTATGAAAGAGCGAATTTGTTTTCCCGATTTAGATGTGGGCTCCATAGTGAAAGTTGTTCAGTTGGATTATTACCCTTAAGTATAACTAGGGTGTTTTGTTACACCCCGTACATATTGGGTATGAAATTGTTAATCAGGTCAGATGCTATTATGTATGTTTAGTCAATAAAACACGACAGCACTAGTAGCGAGCAAATCATATAACAAGCAACATTTCTAACAAAATCTAGTTTAAATCATGGAGAAGTATAAATAACTCGCCTCGAGAATGACGTTAACACAAGCATTTGATATGAGCGGCGGGATATCACGGTCTTCCGATACTATCCACAAACGGAATTCTTCGTTAAAATCTTCGGCCTGAAAAAAAGAACATAAAAATTATAGCTGTTTTACTTAATGCCAGCAATTCGAAAAGCTTGACATGTAACTGGCGGATCATCAAACGAATCAATCTATATTAATAATTGGCGTGTTCATCATCAGATTCAAAAAGTCCACTGCTGGCCGAAGGGGCTACCGTTATAAAGAACTAGTATTATTTGTGAAGCAGTTATACCGGGTCCATCTTAATTTGCTGACGGTTCAGACCATCAAATTACTCGTAAACCACTTTCTCCATGGGACTTACATCGAAATCGTGAAAAAGATATATGCTATTCCATACAAAACTGCAAATCCACTCGAGGCTAAATGTATGGGACAGTGCATATTTTCGAGATTTCGATGTTATTCCCATAAGGAAAATTTTTCAGTTTGATGGTCTGATCCTCCCAATAAAAAAGAGTCAGCATATTTAGAAGGGCCATAATTATAAGTGAAGGGAACTAACGGGTCTTTGGCTGAAGGTAGCTAGGAAGGTTTGCAGCTCCTGTGTGAAGGGCGAGGCGCCAACGTTGAGAGCCAGCCACCCGCCGCTACGAGTCGCTTCCACCGCCGCCTCCCACGCGCTGACACCTTCTTCTATACCCACCTGGGATACATTTCACATTATTATTCCGGCCTATGTCCCATAGGGATTGTCTGATTGTGATACACCTCTCTTCTACTCCGCCGCTTCTAAAGTCGTCTCTTTCACGATTGATACTTTTTAAGCACTTTTTAGGTTTCTTTCTAAAAAGATCTAGGCCATCAATTATTCACTCGTCAAACTTCCATACATCAATTTACTTGTACACATCCCACTATTAGTCCCAGTATTAGTAGTAGGTGGGTATAAAACCTAATTTCTAAGTAGCTCTCGTTGGGTTGTTACTCGAGATACGTTTCAGACGTGAAGGGAATACCTATAAAATTGTGGTAAAATTACAAAATTCTAAGATAAAGAAATTATATGTGACATACCTTCAGACCTTCGCACTATTTGTTAAGGTGGAGACACACATAAGCTTGATCTGACCAGGATTAGTTTAGGTATGTGTCTGTAATAACTGCAAGACCAAGCAGCAGATGGTCATTTTTTATATTACATAATTCAAAGAAATTTTAATGGCTCAAAAATACGTGCTTTGCGGTAGTTACGTACACCGACAGATTCTAATCCAGACCTCAATATCTAAGGTAAATTTGTAATTCGGTCCAGCTTAAATCCGCCCCTAAGATAACTATATTCTAACTCCAACGATCAAGTTGTCTAAAACCAAGGAATTTGAATAATATTAACGCGGTATATGTACCTGTGCGAGTGTGTGGGAGTGTGCGCGCGCCCGCGCGGCGAGCACGTCGGCCGCGTGCGCGCACAGCAGCAGCACGGGCCGCGCCGCGCGCCCGCGCACCGCCCCGCCCCACCGCACCGCTCGCTCCACGCCCTGCCCGTCCAGCACCAGCCCCGCACCTGCACCACACCACATTATACAACGTGTTAATGAATAAGTGCAAAACCTCATACACCCCAACTGATTTACAAAAAAATAATTCGATTGAAACAGTAATTTCATTATTTTGATAGTTTAAATTTAAAGTTATTCGCATTTTAAGTTTTTAGACAAAAATGATTTCAGCAATGAATGAAAGCGCTAACGTGCTTATGGATACATTTTAAGAATCATGTTTTGGTAGTAAGTAGGGTGAGAGTGCCTCAGCGGTGGGTTGAGATCGAGTTCAGTAAATTTTAAATTTTACAAACAAATTATTTAATATTTTGAAAAAAAAAATACCGATGTTGAAACCATGATAATTCGATTCTGCTCTCTATTTAAAAAAAATACTCTCTAGTTTTGCGTTAATTCATTAACATATTATTATAGTCCTACATACAGAATGCTCGCCATCACGCTGCTAGACCGTAAGCGCAATGAGTGGATTCGGCGAAATACAAAGGTCGTGGATGTGGTAGCCAATATAGAACGCCGGATGTGGAGATGGGAAGGCCATGTTGCACGTATGGATACTGAGCTTTTGACCAGAAGAATACTGGAGTGAGGACCCAGAGAAACCATGCGGTAGATACCGCCTACCAGAAATATGAGTCAATGCCATTAGGAGACACGAGGGTCCCGACAGGATGCAGAGGGCGAGGGATAGAACGTCATGGAGATATATGGAGTAGGCCTATGCCCGAAGACGTACTGATCAAGGGACATACATAATGCACCTCACCCCCTACATGGGAGATTTTAGAGGAGCTGAGTGAGCGAGGGTACACGAACAGACAAGTGGGTGCATTACAGCGGTAAAAGTGCGTGTGCACTCCATCCAGCAATATTAAAATATCTTGGAATGGTTTTGTGGCGTAATTGGACAATATGTCCAACTGACATAGACAAGTAGTTTTCATCAAAATTTTTGCACAATATCAGGACTTTTTAGAGTCTCTAAATGTGTATCTTGGGTTTTATGTATATCAATGACTTTACCCCGTCGTATTGCAAGGCTGATTATCTACCAATGCTGAGCAAACCCAACGCGGACCGGACTAGTACAGTGTATCGTATAAAGATGATTTTTTATTTTATCGTAACTGGTTACGAACCTCTCGTTTCGTACGTGGCCGAAGGGGATATAACTATACAGGCATGTATACTTAAAGCTGCACCTGACTGCATCGATTCATATTAAGGAGTTTACGCAAGCAATAAACTTCGGACTTTATAAAAGGGTCATTTATGGCAAGTCTCACCTAACAGTTGATCGACGAACGTCACGATGGCAGTATACAAACTCTCCTGTCGTAACGCAGCGACTGTTGCTACAGTTTCGAAGGAACTTAATTTCAGTCTGCTAATGATAGATAAATTGCCTGATTGAAGGAACTCTTTCCACAGCTCCTCATTATTCAGAGATAGTCGGTTGTACAGGTCGTTGTTTGATATCTGTAAATAAAAGGAACATGATAAGGGTTAACGAAATCCTAGGTCTGATTTCAATATATAGGGTCCTTCTTAATATGCTGACACTTTTTTAAGGGGATGATCAGACCGTGAAACTGAACATCTTTCTCCATGGCACCAACATCGTAATCGCGAAAAAAAAATCAGCTGTCCCATACAAACGTGCAAACCTACTCGAGCCAAATGTATGGGACAGCTGACCTTTTTTTCGCGATTTCAATGTTGGTCCCATAGAGAAAGTTGTTCAGTTTGATGGTCTGAACATCCTCTTCAAGTAGGACCCTGTATGTCGACCTCAAAAATTCACAATCCTTTGAATCGCTGATCGCTGTGAAATTTTAAATGTAGACAATCAATTGTGTTTTTTTTTAAATGTGAATTTGACTACTCAAAAATTAGAACTGATCTGTATTTAAAATGTATCTTACCTTCAGATGTGCTAATTTCTTCACGCAGTCGTCTGGTACCCAAGGATGATTCTTTTTAATTTCATTGATAATGCCCTGGTCTTCTATCAGGTCATAGCTTCCCATAAATAGTTGCCATAGCTGAAATTTAGAAGTGCTTTACGAAATAAATTTAAATATATGTGCGTAGTTTGACATGCACTTGGCCGTTTTTACCTTAGGCAAATAAATTATAATATTTATTTATGATAAATTTTTTAGTCGAAACACGTCCTCAGCTGAACATAATACATTACTCAATGACAAACCATTGATTTTGCATCTTCCCTCGACTTTTACAAGGTCGTCGGTCCATATGGGTCCAAGATCCAACAAGGGGTTTATTTTTGCTTATTTTATAAAACGAGGTCTCTTTTGTATACCATAAGGTATTAAAAGTGCTTTGGGCGCATAGGCACTAATAATCGAAATATTTACCTTTTCTGGAACAAGATCTTCGTAAACTTGTTTGAGTAGATGCAACACTACGATGTATTTGTCTTTCTTATGTAAGCCAAGCAGAACCCTTTCCATAACTCGTCGTGTTAAGTATTTGACTACATCTTCGTTGTTGATATTTTTCGTATCCTACAATGTTAATAATTATAAAATATTGGTAATTTGAATAAAAAAACGTAAAAATAAAAAAAGTTATAGCCTGTAGAATCCCACTGCAGGTCAAAGGCCTCCTCTCACGAATAAGGGTGAGAGGGAGGGAGTGGGCCATACTCCACCACGCGGGCCCAGTGCGTGTTGGTGGAGGCAATTTAGTGGTCAATTAGCTGTCAGAGAAATTTCAAGCCGCCTTCCGAAGTACAGAAACGCTCGAGATGAAATACCACTAAACGGTCACTCATCCAAAGACTGACCGAACCAGACGTTGCTTAACTCCGATGATCGTTTCCAATACCGAAGCTCCCCCCTATGCCAAGCGCTTCAAAAAACAGTAAGTATTTTTCTTAAAGCTAGTCTCTACGCTCGCTCATATGCTATTGTGAATGCCTTTGTAAATTTCTCAATACTTCCGTGCATTTATGTTGTACATAAGGTCTTAATTAATAAATACAGCTGACGTACCCCCCTCCGCACGGCGTCTACGAATACATCTAGTATGGTGTCAACGGGCAGCGCTAAAAGCGGTCTTTGTGCGGCTAGACTCTTGACAGCCAGTGCTAGGGTGGCAGCCCTGGCAGCGCTGGGCTCGTACGCTTCACAAGCGGCCCGAGTCTCACGCTCAATACCACGAGCCGCTTCAAGCGCCTCAGTTATCACTACACTCGTGGCACGTGTTTTGTTGAGAGATGCTAGGAGGTTGGCGTCGTGAAGAATGTCACTGTTCGTTGATAGATCTTTGAGGAGATTTTCCTGAGAACAATTATATTCTTTATACATAATACAAGACTCAGGATCAGACATAGCACCGACCAAGACATTCAAAGTTACCTGTAGCTCATGTTGCTGTTTCTGCAAAGTAGCTTTCTTCAATTTCATTTCTTTTGTTTTCTCATTCACTTCAGGGTTTTGTTGCTGCAGCGCGTAATGGATCAGTTGATCTGGAAAATAGAAAGTTATATCATCAATTTAAAAACATTTCAAATTATTGATTCTATCAACATAATAACAATATCTTTCGTATATCTGCTGTCATTCATCCTCTCCACATGACCACATCTCTTCTATAGTCCCTAAAATAGCAGAGATTTATTTTCCTCGCTAATTTAAAACATAAACAGACAGACGGACGGACAACAAAGTGATCCTATAAGGGTTCAGTTTTTTCCTTTTGAGGTACGGAACCCTAAAAGTGGATTATTATGGATGGGTTTTAATTATTCATTATTCATTTATTGGTTGTTTTTATGGGTACATAGGTTCTTAATATAATTACCAGTAAGCCCATCAAGCCTTGCTGTAAAATGAACGAGAGCAAGTCTCGCGGCATGGTGCGGCGATAGTCGAGACGGCAGGGTTGCGTCGCGGCAGTACAGAAGCAGGCGCGACGTGTGGGGCGAGGTCGCCCCGGTGCTCGCCACCGGCAACCCTGACAGCAGCGGCGACCACACCTCGTGGACGCGGTCCACTTCCGTTATCACCAGCACGCGACCCAATCTGTCAATTGTTCAAAGTATTGTTCGATCAGGAAAACTGTACGTTACAGCGATCCAATTTTATTTATACTTTTTAATAAGATATGTAACTAGAGTTAACCCGCGACTTCGTCCGCACAAATTATATGCCAGATTTTAAGTCAGATCATTTTATGAAGGTTCAGTAGTTTTCGCGTGATGCTCTCACAAACACACAAACAGAAAAACAAAGTACAAGTCAGGGACACCTAAAAACCATATCGTCATCTTTGTTTGTAAATATCTTCAATGTACAGACACATATTTCTGTTAGTTTTATAATAGTTAAGATTAGAAACATAATTTCTCTGGTTGGCGTCGAGCAAAAAAAAAAGTTATGAGCATCATTATTATCTCAGCCAAAATACATCCACTGCTGGACATAGGCCTCCCCCAAGGACCACCAGAACCACCGGACCTGCGCGGCCTTCATCCACCGGGTTCCCGCCATCTTCACCAGGTCGTCGGTCCACCTTGTGTCGGGCCTACCCACGCTGCCCTTTCCGGTACGCGGTCGCTACTCAAGAACTCTTCGACCTCATCGGCCATCGGGTCTACGAGCAATGCCCCCTCCGCCCATTGCCATTGCATGAGCAATTTAGTTTCATTACAAACCTGACAGCGTATTGCACGGCGGTCTGCAACTTGTCACTATGTTGGGAGACGAAGTCGCACTGCAAGTCGGCTAGCGAGTTCTTGAGCCAACCGATAGCGTCGCCGTCCGGGTCTATGATGAGCGGTGTGAAGCCACACTTTTGCGCTTCCAGGATCTATAGCATTGTAAAAGGAACTTATGTTTTCGTACATTACATAAATCATCCCGTTTCGATGTAATTCCATGCTACAATATTTAATTAAGGCATGCAATTTCTTTTCTCAAATAGATAACATGTTTGTTTATTTCGTTTCGTTTAGAGTTAGATCATTTTCCACCCCTGCAATCCTTATCAATAAATTAAAATAAAAAGTATGACCTGATCGATAGTAATAGCGTTTTTGATCGCCGATTTATCCAATGGCAGTCCATCGGCGTCCCATTTCAATTGTTTCTCAGTCGTAGACAGGAAGTTGATTACTGAGAACGAGGGGTATTCGAATCCAACAAGTGTACTCCATTTATTTAAGTACTCTCTGAAAGTAAGGATCCAATGTTAATAACTTGAACAATCTTCCTTCATTTCATTTCTAGTATTTAATAATAATGTTACGTTTTTCCTAATTATGATATCCACAGACAATTAAAACCATAATCGATGTATTTAAATAAAAAATAGATCAAAGTAATAAAATTTAGACATACCTGGCTTGTGGCTCAGTCGCATCAGGGAGATATACTATGTAGGCAGCTGCTAGCAACGATCTTACGTTCAATTCTGATATTTCCGTTGATATGGTCTTCAGCTGTAACATAAACAATTTTGGTTCTACAAATGTGTATAACTACTATATAGGAGACGATACTGCGATCGAATATAACATGCATCAAAAATGATGCCAATAGATTTCAAGATCGCGTCGATTTTTTCCAGAAAGGCTACAAGCTGAGGAAGATCAAGCTATGTATGGAGTGTGTTATATTATTAATGATCTTACATCGGCCTCCCAAGCCCCATACTCGTGTGCCAGTTGGTCTAACAACGATTTCGCCGCTTGTATCGTGCCCGTGGCATTGCTTAGTTTCAGCTCTATAGCGGCCGCGTCGCGCGTGTGTTGTCCCAGCTGATCCTTCAGGGCTGCCACACGTTCGTCTACAGTTGCTAAACCACTCGATAGGGCCGACAACTGATCTTCTGCTTCTTGGAGATTTCTGTTAAACATACACTATTAGAGGAAGAACTATTTTTTCTTTAAAAATTTTAATTTTAATGAGTTTGATGTGCAGTTGGCATAACATAAATGCATCGGAACTGCAGACCGACTGCATAGTCCGCTTGTAGTCCACATGTGGTTCTAAACAATTTAGACAGACTAAAATAGGACAGCATGCAACACAGCTGAACACGGGCGTTATAGAAGACGCGCAGTTGCTATGCGGTTTGTGTGCAGTTCGCTCGCAGTCGACGATATTGACTTGCAAGACAACCGCATTCGAACTGCACTTTTAAAGCTGGGTTGCAGTCGAAATGCAGTAGGTCTATGGACACTCTAAGATAATTTCAAAGCGTAGGATCTTTTCTAATGTAAATAAAGCATGACCACAGAAAAGAAACAGTAGAAATAGCATGAGGACTATTTAGCTCGAGAACTAGCGTGACCAAAAAAAACTAAATCTTCATAATGAAATTCACCCTTACATTCATAAGTCTCATGCTGAATTTTCATTAACTTTTCATAGTGACTTATGATCTCCTTATGAACGAAATGTATGAAAAAAATATAGGGGGCAATGGGCAACCCTTATCAATGGCACGCGAAATGTTATTTCTATTAAGGTGAAGCCGGGTACTCTGTTATGTGAGCATAACTAACGTGTGCAGCAGTCGCTGCTGGGCCTGCAGAGGTCGCACGCGGGCCAAGGCCTCGGCGTAGGCGAGATTGGCGCGCACCCAGGCGGCGAGCGGTGCGCAGGCCGCGCTGGCGCGTCGCGCCGCCGCCTGCTCGAACGACGCGCCGCGCCGCTCCAGCAGCTTCTTCACCGACTGCACCGCCTCGCTGCTTATCTGACTGGCGTCCATGCATCTGGGTGGCATTATAATTATATAATTAATATAAGAGAAGTTTATTCCGAATGCGTAAATGCGCGCTGCATACAAACGAAGTCTGGTGATATTTTCAATACTAACCATTAAAATCAATAAAAATTTTCAGAAACAATCTAAAAACTAATCTCTATGCTTGAATGAAGATTTTCGATAAAATATACAGTTTTAGTGCTAGGATTAATTAAAGATTTGTGTGGAAATCTTTAAGACACTGTAACTTTAAAACTATACATTTAAACGAAAATTAGACTTCATACAAGCATAGAGATTAGTTTCTAGATTGTTTCTGAAAATTTTCATTGAATATCACCAGACTTCGTTTGTATGGGCGCGATCCGAATTATATTCCCTTACGTGCACTCATCCATTCTGATTCTGCTGATCACAAAATGTCTCAGAAATTACCCTATTTTGGGTTTCTAAGCTATATTTCAATATTGTAAGTCAGCATCGCATATTTAATTTTTGTATACTTATAAGGAACCAACTTTTGCACTAGATCTGAACAAGTTGTCGAAACAGCTCATCGAAGTAAATATTAATATTACCTTCTGTAAGCGTGAGCATAATTATTCAAGTCATGTCCCCTGATTTCTTCACATTATAAGAATGAGTACTTACGAGTACGTAGCTTACGGTAGCTGCGCTTAATCGAGAACTATTCGGAAACCCCTGTTTTAAAGATTGTTATAGGAGAATGTCACACATCAAATTTGTTATCACTTTTTGTCACTTTACGTTTGCTCACATATTGAATTGAAAGATGTGGTATCTGATACATTCAGTATTAGATACCACATCTTTAAAAGAACTTCGTTTAATCAGTTGTTCACTTCTTACCTGATGTCTTCCTTAACTCCCCGTTTGGAGAGGAAGTTTTTCATGGAGTGCCAGGAGGTGTCGGCGATGCCCATGAGCCGCAGCACGCCCTCGAGCACGTCGCGGACAACGTCCGGCGGTGCCCTTAGTGATCGTACCTACGTCCATAAACGTATTAACAATCTTCAGTGGGAAACAAGCAATTTCTTGTTCAACGACGATGTAATTGAAAAGGTAGATCTTAGAGATACAAAATTGCAGATTGTTTACGTGACATGTTCGAAAGGTTGCATGTTGTATACAAACCTCGCTCAGAGATTCTGGCCGTATATCGCCAACAGCCGATCGCGCGGCTGCAATTACTGGTTCCACCGATGCCAGTTCGACTTCTATTTCCTTCTTTCTGCAAATAGTAATCTCTCATTAACATTGAGGCGATGAGCGTTACCTTGCGTCTATATCTTTGTGGCTCACGATTTGGCTTCATCTGCATTCATCAGCATCTAATACGCTTGGTACTAATGCTGACTATCTTACGCCGCTATGAATTGTTCGTGGAAATAAATGTCAAAACTTATTCAGTATCTATATTGAAAACCTTGACGGCCTAATGAGGTTGTAAGGTCACCAATCCACAATCCTAGTCATTAACATCTCAAATCGAAAGACTTTGATCAGTGTGTACTACTAATGATGATATACGGAACTGAGACGTGATCCGTCATAAAAAGGTTAAAAGTCACCCAAAGGACAATGGAAGACTTAGCTCGGAGTTTCCATGCGTGATCGAATCAGAATAATTGAAGAAATAAACTAACGTGGCTATGGGCGGGGAACATAGCTTGCAGAACAGATGGCCGATGGAGCCGAAGAGTTCTCAGGTGGAGACCGCTTACCGAAGGCCGCAGCGTGGGTAGGCCTCCCATAAGGTGGACCGACGATTCGGTGAAGGTGGTGGGAACCTGTTCCCCTTGGGGGTAGGTCTATATCCAGCAGCGGATGTCTATCGGCACGGAGATAATGATGATTCATTAGCATACCTAATCTGCAGTTTTTCATTCTCAACTTCAATGTTCTTCTTCAAGATATGCATTTCTTCCTTCTTGTCAGTGGTGGCGCGGACGGTGGCTCCGATCTGGTCGAGCGCCTGGTTCGCCTTGGACTGCTTGTCGGACAGGGCCGCCTCTTGCTGGGCAGCCTCGGCTTGGAGGGTGGCTACTTCGCTTCGAGCGCGGCGCAGCGCTTCTACCCCAGCCTGGAGGGTTCATTTAGTTTTAAAATGCCATCTTAACATCATATTTTTTGTCTATAAGCTCAGCTGCTACTATTTTGATTGTTCGAACAAAAGAACAAACCACAACTGGAAACCGGATTAGACAAAAGATACGGACCGAGATAAAAGCCGTGAGGAATCTTAGCGTGTATTTTTATTACTGAATTCTTTAAAAGTTGTGTGGAAGAAATCTCTTTTAGTGACAAGAACGCCATTCGTATACTTCCTGTTCTGTTTAATGATTTATGGAGTGCAGGCAAATAATATATGCCATGTTAACAATACAAACCGAAAGCATATTCTGCCTCTGGAGCAGTGCGTCTTTCTTCCTGCTTACAATGTGGTAGTAGCTCTTGATGAAGTTGACGTATCTGCACGGAGCGCGCATCCAATCCGCGTCCAAACTGTTGTGGATGCCCACGAACCCTTCCACCGGGATCGCTTCTTGTTCATGTTTAGACGCTTCTGTTACGTTCTCTTTTATTAGTCTGCAATATTACAAGGATTTTTATTTTTTGATACGTTCATGAAAAAATAGAATGCCGTTATGTGAAAATATCCCCATATGTGGGCGTCCACGCAGATTAGATTCGGCATCTTGATCAGTGCCATGATCATAAGGAATAATAAAAAAATAGTTGGTTAAAATTCCGACCACAGGATACTTCTTGCGCTGACGCTACATATAGCGAAACAAAATGAGCATAATCATGAAAGTTTTAAAATGTCAAACTAATCACGCTCTATACTTATAGATTTATGAAAATAATATGTATTATGAATATTTACAATATGGTTACTATCTTAAATAGTAAATCCTGCTCAGCAAAACAATT
The DNA here is from genome assembly GCA_963924505.1 of Agonopterix alstromeriana. Classification (NCBI taxonomy): domain Eukaryota; kingdom Metazoa; phylum Arthropoda; class Insecta; order Lepidoptera; family Depressariidae; genus Agonopterix; species Agonopterix alstromeriana. The sequence continues at coordinate 11,750,445 of OZ004667.1, forward strand.
AAAAATAACATGATTTTTGTATAAAACACTGTAAATTATTTTCAACAAATGTACGCGATTACAAAATGTGCAGTGTGCGAGGCAATAGATATAGATACTACTATTTTAACCAATTGATGCATACTTTTCGCTACCCGTACCTCGACTGTGTGTTTGGGCAAATTTTTCAAAAGTACTGTGTGACAAAATACAAACAACAGTGCCGAAGCGCAACAGTGCATAAGAAACCACGCTAAGTGAAAATATATGCGACAGAGCGATACCTCTGTATGATCAGCTGCGGCATTTGCCGCAACGTTTCGTCTGACCACTTCTCCAGCCATATTAGATGGCTTTCGTTATAAAGCAACGGGTACTTGTCCATAAGTTCTGAGAGATTATCTTGGTCCTTGTCTAGGCATATTACAATGCCTAAGTTTTGTTTTATATCTGAAATTATCACAAACTATGGTGGCATATCGTTCAGACACGGAACAATAAAATTTTATGAAGAGCTTTTGACATAAAACAAACGAGCTGGTCTTCTTGGTCAAGTTTGTTGCTGTTTCTTATTTTTAAAAGAATGGCCGGTTGCAGTGCAAAGCAAATGCCGGCCATGCATGTGCTTTGCACTGTAATTCTGGCAATGTGAAGTATGTTCTGTTAGCATCGCAATCGGAAGGACTGTTTTATAAGCAAAAACATTTGAGACAATATGGCGGAGCCTCAAGGCGAGCTCGAACGCGAAAGACCGCTCGCGACCAAACTTGTTTTAATATAAGGTTGTTGTCATACTTCAGTAATATCCATCTCGCCGTTTTAGCTTGATTGTGTAAGTATTCGATTATAGTATCATACGATTTTATTTTCACCCAAGGCAAACCATGGAATTACAAAATAAAGATTTGATTGATTGTCCGCGGCGAAATATAGTTTGAAACGTAAAATAAAAATAAATTATTTTCTATACAGGGTGTAAATTTAAATACGTTACATATTAAAGGGGGTTTATTATTTGGTTGTGAGGGTTTGGTCAGTGACCAATAGCTACCCCGACCTGAACAGATCTATTGTAGCTGTCACCCTTGACCTAAAGGTCATTTCCTAGACCCACGAACTTCATGAACCGTGTTATGCTTTTGGAGGGGAGGTCCCTAATGTCAGTGTTACCCAGATGGCGACTCCTGCTGTGAATGAGCACTTCGCATTCGCAGAGGTGTATGGGCGTTTCCTCTCAATCTGAAAAAGTTGTTCATTTTCAAGGTCTGATTCACCCCCTTTAATATGTAACGCATTTAATTTTACATCCTGTATTATTCTTTTGGGCGCACCTCGTACAGAAAAATCCATCATCTACCTTGAGACTAAATATCCCATCAAATGTAACTTACTATCTAAAATTTGCTGCGTTTGCTGACCACTGGGTGCAGATTGGAGCGAATGCGCCTCCACAGTGGCCAGCGCTGCGAAGTTCACTGCTGATTCGCTGATCAGCAGTAGAGTACGCGTGCCTTCACCTGATGATGTCACCGCCTTTAACAATAATTTAGTCGCTTTAAATTTCGATTAAAGTTTCTCGAACTGTTGTAAGAATTCGATAGTTTGTACAACAGTTTGTATGTTAGCGTTAGCTGAAATATAGTTATAGAAGAAGGAATACATTAAGTGTAGCGTCTAGAAAAAAAAATTGCCGAGTGAAATTCGATCATCCAGGTACCTACTTTCTATTTTTAGGCAATATCTCTATAAAAGAATATTCGATTTCTAATTAAAGTTTAAAAATGCAGGTGGTTTTTTTCAATATAAAATGTATTTATAGAAGGATTACTTAACATTTTATGCGATGACACACCTGCCAAATTTACGTGTCTCCTAGAAAAATGGCGCATACTGGTGGCGACAAGCATTGCACGCGTTATTAACGTCGCTCACCTAAATATGGCAGATGTGTCGCTACACATCCTAACTAAAAACTGTAACAGAAGTGTGTCTGTACATTGAAGATATTTACAAAAAAAAGATGACGATATGGTTTTTAGATGTCCCTGACTCCAAATCAACCTTTTTAGAATTTTTGTCTGTCTGTTTGTTTGTTTGTATGTTTGTAACAGCATCACGCAAAAACTACTGAACCGATTTTGATGAAACTTTTTTTGTTTGATAGCTTATGATCTGACTTAAAATCTGGTATATAATTTCTGCAGAGGAAGTCGCGGGTAAACTCTAGTATACTATAATATCTCGTACGCTTCTGTTGCTTTTGTTTTCAGTAACTTACATTTTTAAACATAGTATTGAACTGCAGCGGATGGTATGCGATGAAGAGAGCGGCGGGTAAGGCGGCCGCCACAATGTGCGCCGCCGCACGCCTTCCCAACCCGGCGCTCCCCACGCTAACAACTACACCGCCGTTTGTCTGCAAATAATTAATTTCATAACCATTTCTTCAACTCTACAAACGTTCGATCAGCTGATTGCATTAAGTATGACGAGTCCACATTTTTTTTCTAATTTTCTGTATGTTCCTTGGGGAAAGTTTTTCAGTATCGTGAGAATAATCGCACTTAAATGTAATGTAAGTTTCTAGTGTATTCAGTTACACCATGTAGATCTATATTTGAACAGAACACTGTTTTGCTACAGTATGAAATCAAAAATAAGACTTGAAGAATAAGAAAATACAAAGTAAAGCAAAAGAATGAGACATACCGCACGTCCCACAGCCGGACACAGCACAGCCAGTTCAGAGCACACTTCTGCACCGGTTTCACCGAACACATTGTATTCATACTCCGTCACTGCAAAGACAAACCTTGGCGTGAGGATGTGTACGAAACGATTATAGTTTTTCGAATCATCAATACGATTAACTTAGGCGACATAACTTGTACGTAAAAAGACACTGCTTCAAAAATGCTATTTTTGAATATCGCAAATCCTAAATCCTATACGGAAATTTCAAGAATGATGCATATGCATCATTAGATCATGAATTGTAAAGTGTGAGATTCAAAAATACTGTTGAGATCTGTTGTGAAACGTTGTGAATGTCAATGTAGTGACTTATTTAACCGTAGCAACATTATCTTTCGTCACTGAAACAAATTACTGTTATTTTAAACAACTTACAACATTGGTTGATAAACTTCTGTGTGCTTTGATACCAATCTAATTGGTCTACCTCTTCCATATAAACGCCATCACCACGCAATTTAGATGTAAAGTACATTCCTTCTGAATTGTTATTTCCCTTTAAGAAGTTACTAGAGATTACATTGTATCTTGTTTTCTCATCTTCTGTTACTAGACGATCTCTAAAGATCATGCTTGCTTCTGAGATAATTGCCTAAAAATTAAAAAACACAATAAATAGGTATAAACAAAATTGTTCATGTCACTAAGCCGAGAGGAAACCTGGCCGGAGCGCAGCTTTGGCGGATTCCTGGCTTAAGTGAAGTGGATTTTTCTGACTACGCTCTTGGGGATAATAGTCATATATGCTTATGTAAGGAATTAAATGGATTGATATTGTACTGACTTGTGATAAATGTATAGATGAACGAACCTTACCTTAACAAGTTCAGCGGTATTAGACGGCGAATACCATTTGATATTCTCACACCATCTCCTAAGATGTGAAGCGTTCCACTTATAATGTGGACGTGAATAAAAGGTTTCCGTTACCTAAAATTATTTGATGAAAAATTATTCTAAAAATGAAAGTTATTTAAAATTATACATTTCAAGGGATGCATCCTTTCTAACAGGTAACTATTAGAAGCACTTGAAAGAAGCCATGAAACTGGTGCCTTACATCACACCCTGGACATTTCATACAAATGGTCTCGCACCGACAAGAAGATTCAATACACATTCGATACTGAGAGATAGGACTACACTAACCGAGAGGGGGTGAGTTTAAAACTGTAATACCAAGATCCGACCGCAAAATAATGCACCTACTTGTTTGGTGAACGAAATGTGATTTAAGTGAAAGTTTGTACAGGGTTTCATACAACGCCGCCGAGTCGCTTAGCAAAATCTTGCCGCAAGTACCTTTACCATGATGATTTATAGTACCATTTTTTCCACCAATTTGTTTGGGAAGTAATTGGGGTGCCATCTGAAGGAGACCGATGTAAAGAACTCGTAAAACTAGGGTTGCTGCCTCTCAGTCTGCCACAATTTAACTCTGTATAAACATCCACTTAAATCACATTTCGTTCACCAAAAAAATAGGTGCACAATTTTGCGGTCGGACCTCATACCATGTTGGGGGCAGAGTCTGCGTGCTGTAGTACTCATTCTTAGATTGATGACACACCTGCCGAATTTACGCAGCCGAAAATACGCGTGACTTGATTTTCAATACTAATCCGCGTCCTATGGCACACTATTACGCACCATTTTCCCTAGTATACGCGTAAAATGCGTCGCGTAAATTACGTCACGTAAATTCGGCACACACATTACTACCGTGTTTATGTCGCTACTATTCTGTCGATTTAATATAAACTCAATGGAAAAAAAACTGGTGGATAAAATATTGTCAATTTAGTTACCTCCTTGAACATAGACAAGACGGTGCCAGCCAGTTTATACAGATCTTTCTCTTGTATATTTTTGTCGACGCTCTGTTTCATGTAATGTTTGACTAATTCCAACAATTCATCGTCATCAGGGTCACTGCAAAATTTAAGAGCTAATAAACGGAAAAGGGAGGGGAGCAAACGGGATATCAATATAAATCTGGACGACTCTGAGTAAAGGACGTGTAACCATTTTTGTGGCCTTTTGTTACGTCTAAACAGCTTGGACCATCAAGAGTCTGAATTATGTTGTCCCATACATTTGGCTCGAGTATGTTTGCAGTTTTGTATGGAACGGCAGTTTTTTTTCTCTATTTCGATGTTGGTCCCATAGAGAAAGTTGTTCAGTTTGCTGGTCTAATCATCCCCCTAAAAAAGTGTCAGCATGTTAAGAAGGATCCTATAAAAGGTGTTACAAAAATACAAATAAACATTGAAGGGGGTGTTTGGACCATCAAACTGAACAAATTTCACTATGGAACCAACATCGAAATCGCGATAAGAAATCACATGTTCCATACTAAACTACAAATATACTCGAGCTAAAGGTATGGGACTTCAGATTTTTTTTTCCCGATTTCGATGTTGGTCCCATAGTGAAAGTTTTAAACTATAACGAATACAAACAGTAGTGAAACTACTCCGGTGGCAGCGGCGAGGCGTGGCGAGAGCGCGGCGACGCCGGCGGCCGTGGCTACCACACGCACGCGCACCACGCCACACCACTGCATGCCGCCCTCCTCGTCGCCGCCTCGCGCCCAGAAACCACCTTCCTGGATTAACTGTGAAAAGACTTGCTCATCTAAACCCGGCCTACGTCGCACGGCCGTAGGAACCGAGATAAGTACCTACACTTTGGCGCATCGTAAGTGATGCGCTTGTATGAATTCTGCCACACGTTCCAGACGGCAACGTCGCGTACGTCGCTGTACGAAGCAGTAACAATTTTCGCGCATACTCTGGGGCAGTAAATGATTAACGCGTGAAAACTTATCGCTTCCTGAAGGAGTGATGTATCTGTTACGAAGTAACTAGTAATCTGTGTCTAAACTACACGCGACAGTGAACAGAATTTCGGTAATGGCTGTAAACTTAAATGCATTATATACTGAATGGAGTGCTTCAGGTCATCAAACTAAACAACTTTTACTAGTGAACCAAAATAGAAATAGCGAGAAAAAAATGGTTGTTCCATAGAAAATATCAATAGCTAAGCTACTCGACTCAAATGTATGAAACAGCAGATTATTTTTTCGCTATTTCGATGTTGGCGCCCGCCATAGTCAAGCCGGCCGCCGCCCGGCGTAGAAGATCTCAATCACCTTGCTTAATATGTAACGCATTTAAATTTACACCCTGTATAGTGTGTTTCTAATTTGCTGACCATCCATCCATTTAAAACCTTCAACTAAATATCCATGAGGGTAGAGTTCTTTACTATAAATTCACGTCACTGAGAAAAAAGATATATCTAAAGTTCGAAGTGATCTTAAAGGATTATTAAATTGTCCTGTAGGACGACCCTTGAAGAAATATTGTAGATCTCATGAGTTGAGGGCGGAAAATGCTTTACGCCTGACAGAATCTATGATGAATTAGTATATTAATTTAGTTACCTGCAATAGGAACGAGTGGACAGGACTGGAGCCCCAATCGTCGATTCGAGCGCGATGGAGAGCTCGCACAAATATCGTGACGCGGGCTTTACTCGCCCGGGAGCTGCGACCGCCCGATCGGACTGCATTGTTCTGCGGCAACGTTAAGCTTTAGACTCTAAAAATATCTTACTAAGGTGCAAAATACTTGAAAAATTAAAAAAACACTTACCCTCTTTAGCTCTGTAATAATATCTGATGGCTCCAAGATGGGTGTACAATCTATCGCAATGACTGTCGAATTTGATTCTTTTAGAACGTATTCAGCTATCAAACTGAAATAAAATCAATTCGTAAATATTAAATTCGGCACATTTAATTAAAGCTTATTGAAGAAAAACTATGATTAATATTCGGTCTGTAATGTATTTATTTTATTAACCGACATAGTCAACATATTCAATTGGCACTTAGGTACCTACATATAATTTGTAAATGTGCCATTGTTATAAAAATACTTTTGAACTACATTTATTTCGTAAAATTTCTTATTAAATACCAATTACTAAGTTCTAGAAAAGGCAAAATACAGTACTCACTTTTTAGCGCATGCGTCGGGTCCGATAATGAGTAGATGTGCGTCATCAGAGAGAGCGCACGCTCGCAGCACGGGCTCGCACGCAGCGAGGCGCGCGGACACGAACAAACTGTCAGACACCCACTCGCCCCCAGCTAGCGGCGGCGACGGCGGCGGACCCATCAACTCCGACATCTTTACAAACAACTAGAGTTTACCCGCGACTTCGTCCGTACAAATTTTATCATCATAAGGTATCAAACAAAAAAGTTTCATCGAAATCCGTTCAGTAGTTTTGTCGTGGTGCTCGAGCAAACAAACACAGACAAAAATTCTAAAAAAGCAGCAGCATTACCACAAAAGTAAAACCAGTCTTAAACCAGATTTAACTCTGACTTTTGACAGAAAATGTACTGGTCATACTGTCAAGATTTTAATTTATTTGAGTGTCTCTCAATTTTGGTATCGCCAGAATCACCGATAATCTGATGGAGCCATCATCAATTGGAATGAAATTGATTTGAAAAATCATGAATTGGAATTGGATCGGTGGTAAACCTCATAATTGTTCAACTAGAGGCGCTCATGGCGCAATGGCGCAAATTAAGTAACGTCGAGCGGAATACATCTTTGGATGGGTGACTGCTTTATGGGTTTTCGACTGGAGCGCGTCCGTGTTTGGCGTCATCAATCCAAGGCAAGGACTTGAACACTAACTTGCCTCAGCGAACTGACAGCGGGCCTTATTTATTGAATTGAAAAGAGGATTTTGACTTGCAGTGGGACCGCACAACCCTACAGCATCTGTAAAACCTTCGTTAAAATTTTCAATCACTGTAAAAAATTATTCGGTATGTCATGTTTTTTTTTGGAGGGCTGAATCGAAAACCGTTTCGAGATAACTGTCTCAATATTAATATTTTCTATGTCAGAGATTTTAAAATGAAAGGATTACAGATATTTTTAATAGAATAACGCCGCTTTTCGGTCCGTCTAATGACGTCACTGGAAAACCTGTGAACTCCTTGGTAAACTTAAAATCAACTTAAAATAACTGGCCATTAAGAAAAAAAAAATCATTCACAATGTCAGAATTTGACATTTGATGTTTCTGTTTCCAGCATAGAGTTAGAAAGAGAAGGCAAAAAATATTTCCTTAAATAAAGCAGTAAGTAGTTTTTCTCCATGGAGTTCGAATTATTTAAAAATCAAAGTAATTTAAAAATTAAATTTAAATTGAAAAACTTGATGAATCGCAATAAAAATTAAATTGGTTTCTTAAAATTATGTCTATAATCCGTAAAAAAAAACCGAAAAAAAACTTGACATACCGAATTGTAAGTGATAAACTCGAAATTACCTCTTCCTGGAAAGCATCAACAGCATTTTCCTTCAATAACCCGATAACACTTCGCTGCAACGCTAAATAGATAAGCTCTTCGGGAGTTGTGTGTATCACACTCACACCTACGTTTTGAGCTACGTATTCAAATTGTGTCAATATCTGTTTGACCTGAAAATAGCAAAATACTAATAATAAACCTTATTTGTGAATAGTAAAGAAACAATTTCTAATGTTAATTTCGTACGAACCACAGATATATTAAAACGCCTCAATACAACATCAGATTTATGTGCTGTGAGCCACTTCACACATTTCTTTATCACCGTCTGTAGCAGAGGCAACGCCATCTTTGCCATTTCATTGTCAAGCTCTGTCTTTTGCATCCAATTCTCTAGTACTTCTGTATCACAGCTACTATCATCACTGGAAAGTAAATGGTTTTTATAATGTGCCTATGCCCAGAAGTGGCTTGATGTGGGCTGATTTGATTTGATTGATTGATATACTGCTAAACTGTTACTAATAAAATTAATTATGTAATTATACAAGGTGTTTAAAGCACCCTAGTGATATTTAAAGGGGTGGTTTATATCAACAAACTGAACAATTTTTACCATGGAGACAAAATCTAAATAAAAATCAGCTATGGTCCAGCTGCTGTTAAGTCGAGTAGGTATTGCAGTTTTGTATGAAACAATAGATTTATTTTTTCATTATGTTGGCTCCATCGTGAAAGTTGTTCAGTTCGATGGTCTAATCTAATCCACCCCTTTAAACTTTTGCCAATGTGTTCAGGTGAGATCGTTATCAAGCGCGTGCCTATTATCATCGATCAAATATTACTATGTATGCATGAAGAAAGGAACCGCCCTGACCAGCACAGCTAGCATGCCAGCCACGACAAAGTGTTTAAACGAGAAAAACGAAATGCGCGCTCTTTCTGGCATACGTAAAATAATAAAGATGGAAGCACATCTCGATTTTTATCGTTTACTCGGGGGTGGCATGCGAGGCCTACAGCACAGCACAACTAATCTTCCTACCTCAGTAATATGATTCCCATCCTCGACACGGTGGCCGGGGATGCGTGCTCCAACGTGTGGGTCTCGAATATGAAGTTGACGTTAGATCCAAACTGTATTCTCCACCCGGAAGGCAGGGTGAGCAGTCTGTTATCGTCGAGCACCGAGTTCAGGGCTTCTATCCATTCGGGGTCGATGTCCCCGTCGCATACCACCCATGACCATACGTCTAAAAGGTAAGTTTTATGCTTAGACTATTTATATGAGGACAAGTTACGCGTGTAATTCTACTAACAAACTTTTCTGACACTTTTTGCAGGGGGCGAGGTAGCACGAAATACGCAACTTTGAATTTTATTCCATTACTTTAGATTCTAATTTTAAATGTTAAAAATCATGAAAAACAGTGTCGTGTGAACCCCAAACGTGATAAGTTCGAAATTATTGCTCCGCAATTATAGCCTGTCGCGTTTTGTGATAAGGTATAAAATTGTATGTAAATGAGTAAGATTTTTTTATCTTGTACGTTGGCATAGGGGAAATGCTAAGGCGAGGCGGGTCCGTATATAAATCGTCTTAGGTTTTATGTAATACAAATGATAAAACAAAATACCGAACGGAATAAATTCGGAGCCCGGTTCTCTATTCTGTGAAATAAATGATGTACTGCTGTGGCTGTCTAGTAAATAAGAGCCCAAGAATTAATGTCGGATGTATGTTTACTTCACAGAATTTAGATAGTCATACGTTTCTAACTTCACGGTGAAAATACTTATGATTTACGAACTAAATAAATAAAAATTTTTATGTTTTCACTTATAAAAAGAAAGTCTATAAACTCACCTAAAGGCTGGTTGGATACTTCCAAAGCCGTGGCGGATATGACGCCGTCAGTCCACTGCCTGGTATCGTGGTCGATGTGTCCGAGGAGACAGTTCCGACTCATCGCCTTCGGGCATATTATGTACTCCACTATGCTCTTCCCTTGCTGAGTTAGGGCCTGTTTTAGATTTCATTTTTTTAAAACTGCTTGTGTATAGCCTCTATGTATAATCAAAGCATCACAAATAAAAATTGAAGGTTTAAGAACATTATGACGTCTTGAAATGTTTGGCTTCTATGTTCTGATGAGGCTGAATGTACAGTAGTCTTTTGCTTAAGCTTAAAGCACATGAATAGATATATTGGCCAGGCCGTACCAGAAGGTAAGCTAGATACAAACGGGACGCACCGGAGACCACCGCTAGGCCCGATTATACGCCATTTGTACGATTAAGAAGCTTGACTTCTAGTCGTATCTATTCATATGCTAAAGGCTTAGGTTTGTTAACTGATTTGTTATATGAATTAAAAAGGTGATTTCAAAAAAAAGAACGCTTATTCTTCTTATCGTATGGGCAGCAAGCCCTGCAAGTCTAGTATGATTTCTCTACACGCGTGCGAAGCGCCTTCGCTGCATAGAAAATAACCTGTTCCCGCGCTTTTCGGAGAGCGAAAGCCGCGCTTGCCGAGACTTGTAGTATGGGAAAAAGCCAAGTCGCGCACAAGTAGAGAAATCATGCTAGACGTGCTGGTTTCAGAGTTTTTTCAGACCGCCTTACGGCCTCTGACGTGGTTTTTATGTGACGACTACTACCACCAGAGATAGTAGCCAGGACCTTACGGCTTAACGTGCCATCCGAAACACGGAATCATCTTTCTTTTCAGACAATCTGGTGATTCAGCCTGCAATGTCCTAACCAACCAAGAACTATTGAATTGGTGCTTATTCTAGTGATTTTAGTTTCGTATCGATATGAACATTACCTACGTATTTATGTTAAATTTCATTTGCCCAGAAAGCATGCAGTCAGATGAAGGGTAAAACTGTAAGTGCAGGCACTTACGGTTTTCAATAGACGTCTGATAGTTGTCTTGCCGGAGCCGGGTGGGCCAACAATCACTACTCCCATACGCTGCTGCAGCTGTTCGTGAAGCTCGACACATTTCTGAACCTGCATGAAAGTTATTACGTTAAAACTAAGAGAAAAGATTGGCACTACGAAATGTACAGCTGGATCAGCATTTAAAAAAAATACAGTACCAAAAAGGTTCCGTCACTGACTGGATGACTGACAGATAATGCACAGCTACATTTGGAATACGTATTCTACGGGGATGAAGAGGTACACTAAAAGGAGTTTTCGAATATCACCACTAAAGTTTTCCGAAATCCGCACGGAAGACTCAAAAGCTTGTGATATAAAAAATAATATTTTAACTAAAATAATAAGATTAATTTCTTTAAGCAGTCTGGTATCAGATTTAGAAAAGATCACTGCAATTTTTCCAATAGGGCGAAGGCAACGAGGCCACTAAGGTATTGTTTTCTTTTTTGCAGTATTTTTGTTTGTGAAAGGCTGGTCTCCTTTCACCATTTGATATAACATTCCATCACGAAACCATAATTGGGCTAAACCTGAAGCATGTTACAACTGCATGTTTGGTAGTTGTAGCCACGTTTCTGACCGACCCGAACGGAATGGCTTTTAAAAATTATGTTTTTGTTGCATAATATAATGCTAGGTCATTATCCTCGCTGTAGTGAGGTGAAAAGTTGAGTGTTTCGCTCGGCAGCAAAGTTAATCTGCGTCTCGTACCTTTGAAACCCTCGCTACGCTCAGGATTCCATATTGGTTCAATGCTAAAATCCTTCGCTTGCTCAAGTTTCAATATATGTACTCGCGCCAAAAAACAACTTTGCAGACTTGCATAACAAATAACTATTTGATGACATTAAAAGATGTCGTTCGGTTTTAAAATCTGATTTTGCTAATATACCTGTAGATTATTATGCACAAGGCCGAGAGTGCCGACAGACTCTTCAAGTGCTGGATAAAGCGGATCTGTCGTAGACTCTTCCTCTGGTACGTTCGTGAATACCACACCCAAGATATTCTCAAACCTGTAAGCAAACATTTTGTTTGATGTGTCACCTTTCCCGCTTGTCAACTAAGGAAACCAACCACGACCTTTCGTTTGCAAATTAGCTCATTATAAAGCTATAGCAAATTTATTATTCAGGTTGTAAACTTAAATGCGTTACATATCTCAAGGGGGTAGTTCAGACCATCAAACTGAACACTTTCACTACGGCTAACATCGAAATTCCGAAAAAAAAAATCTGCTGTCCCATACATATGGCTCGAGTAGATTTGCAGTTTTGTATGGAACAGGTGAAAAATGTTGGGGACACTAATGGCTTGAAGACGAAGGACTTCCTGGTTTAAGTAACTGTGAATGTTTGATATGAACAGCACCTCACTGTGCAGGACTGCAGTCTCCAGGGCCCCAATAGCCCTAATAATAGCAAACCTTCGATAGAAGATAGCTGCACAAAAAGAAGAAGAAACATTGCTGATTTCTATGGAACCACCCAATTTCATTTCGCGATTTCTATGTTGTCTACATATTAAAAGTGGATAAATTCCAGGTTTAATGCAGCATGGAAACTTGAATCAGTACGGTTGGTACCTACTGCAGTTTTGTATTCATAAAACTAGTGATACTAGACTCAAATACAGGGTCCTTCTTAATTTGCTGACATTTTTTTAAGGGGATGATCAGATCGTCAATCTGCACAACTTTCTCTACGGCACCAACATCGAAATCGGGAAAAAAAATCTGCTCTTCCATACAACACTGCAAACCTACTTGAACCAAATGTATGGGACGGCTGATTATTTTTTCGCGATTTCGACGTTGGTGCCATAGAGAAAGTTGTTCAGTTTGACGGTCTGATCATCCCCTTAAAAAAGTGTCAGCATATTAAGTTGGAGCCTATATATGGAACAGCAGATTTCTTTTTCACCATTTCATAGTTGGCTCCGTAGTAAAAGTTGTTCGGATTGACGAGTAGATTGCAAGTATCTGACTAAAAATAAGCTATAGAATAAAGGGTGTAAGTGACAGCCTGACAAATACGGAAACGGTGAATTCAGACCATCCAACTTTAAATATGGAGCCACCCTCAGAAACGGAAAAAAATCTACTGTTTCATGCATTTGATTTGAGTGGGTACAGCTGTTTTGTATGGAGTGGTAGATTTTTATTCGCGTTTCCTGAGTGTGGCTCCATAGTCAAAGTTGTTCAGTTAGATGGTCTGAATTCACCGTTTCAGTATTTGCCAGCATGTCACTAACACCCTGTATTATAATCTGAGATTGTTTATAGCGCGACCCTACCGATGTGAAAGATGTTACCTTTCAGCATCGTGTCTCGTAAGCTTAGACACGCTATTCAGCCGGAGGGCGCGACGCAGCGCATTCTTAGCATCGCGCGACTCGACGGCGCCGGCGCCGCGCCCGCTCAGAGCTACTCCGCAGCTGCCGACAGCTGCCTTCAACGCGCGAAGACCCCAATCATAATGACGCTGGCTACTTAGAAGAGTACTATGAACAATATGTAGACATTATTAGTCGAGCTTCAGGAGTGACATTGTTGTGTTCATTGGGTGACAGAATCTTCATAATTATCATGATTAATCAATTATTAATTCGTGTTTTATATATTTGCTGCATTAAATAACAGAAGCCGATTCTTAATACTGGATCCTTGTTATCCATTTACTTAATTCATGTATTTTAAATGTTGGAGTGCCTAAATAAAATAAATCCATCCATTTCTACCTCAGCAAACCTCTCTAAAGAATAATGAGTTAATTAAATGTTGTTGACCTTTAGTAGGAGGAGTATATGAGGAATAAATGGTTATGATTATACAAGGTGTTACAAAAATACAAATAAACATTGAAGTGATGATGTTGTTGTGAATTCTGATGTTCCATACTAAACTACAAATCTACTCGAGCATGTATGGGACAACCGTTTTTTTTTTTCGTGATTTCGATGTTGGTCCCATGGTGATAGTTGTTTAGTTTGATGGTCTAAATAAGCCCCTTAAAAGTTTTTAATGCTTATTTTTACTTTTGTAACACTTTGTATAGGGACGAGACGCCCAGGGATAAATCATTCGGATTAATTCTATAGTCAGTTTAAGTATGCAAGGAAGCGAGCTATACTCTAAACATTAAGCTGTCGGTGTCGAGTAATGAATACTTTACCTGGCCATAATGAAAACATTATGCAAGTCGTCGGCCAAAGTTTCAGCGTCATTTATACAGCGTGCGGCGAGTAATTGCTTCGCTAGCTGGTCCCCGCGGGGCTGGGTCATGGCAATGGGTCGTAGGACCCGTTCAAGAGCGGCCGGCAATGAACGACGGCCGCCGTAGCCGCGGCCCACTGGGTTCATTGTAGCTGCCACGCCACACCATTCTGATACTGTTATCTGATAGATAGAGAATACAATAATTAATAGGTACCATTATTATTTTTTCGTATACTTACAGGGTGTACTTAAGTATAGATAGTTTCATCACTTTAAAGGGTGAATGTACTCATGATACCACTTTAACCAAGGAACCTATAGAAAATTACAAAAAAAAAAATACTTGTCATACTAGATGCAATCAACTGATCGAACGTTTGTGTAAAAAATTGAAATTTCTTTTTGTTAATGTCCCTTTGGTTTCTGGGGGAAAGTTGTTAAGTATTATGAGTACACTGAGATTTACTTAATCTTACTAATATATTAAATGTGAAAGTTTGTGACGATGTTTGGATGTTTGTGGCCCAATCACGCATTTTGGATTAATACACAGGATATTTTAAGGTCCACGCAGAAGGCGTCGCAGGCAACAGCAAGTAACACTATAAATCTTCTTCAGCGTCTTCAGTCTTCACGTCTAAACTACCTAATTAGAAAAGGCATATACTTCTAGTTAATCCCGAGACGTAACCTGGGAGCTAGTTGTTTACGATATAATTATCTATTCCACAACATAGGCCTTTCCCAAGACGCTCCATAAAACTCAGTCCTTGGCCGGCAGCCGATCTATGACCGTCGGTTTAGCTGTCCTGATAGCGTTCTACACTACATTTTCCAGCTACTGGTATCTCCTGACTCCCATCTTATCAGTTCAGTAGACATGACTAGCCCAATTACCACTACAGCTTTGTAAACAAAGCTACTTAGTTCTTTTACGAACGTGTTTGCCATTCAGGAGCGCAGTGGAGTTAGGGCCGCGTTGTTGCATAGCTTGCAGAAGCGATGCGAGCTGGTGCGATACGGCCGCGAGGGTGTCGGCGGTCAGACGGTTGAATTCGTCGAAACATCCCCACGCGCCGCTCAGGGCCAGGCCGGTGAGGAGCCGTCCCATACACTCTGCATCCATTGCCTGAGAATTTACATAATACTGTGTAACATGCTGATCGATATCGAATCGATGTGTATTCTGATTCAAAATATATACTCGGTAATTTGTTACGATGGATATGATGAATGGAAGGAATATACAATATCATTTAAGAATAATGCGACAGGACAGTTATATAAAAACATATTTATGTCATATCCATCGGTGATAGGCAAGTTAAAGATACCTAGAGATCTAGCTATGCGTATGTATGGTCAACAGTTTAGAATATACCACCCCAAATATTCCGTTTGGTGTCGTACTAGGTGACTAAGGTAGAAAGATTCATTCCATCCTAACACCCGTCGGTTTCACCATATCCATGTAAGTTTCAGATAGCCTATCTAACAGATATATCGCAACTGACACATATCAGGAAGTGGTGAAACAGGCCCTCAATGCGCGAAAAGTGATCTTTCTATTTCGTTGTTGTAGTTACTGACCACTGTAAGGTGGAGCCTTGTTATTGCAACTATCTCGTAATTGCAACTATGGAGTAAAAGGCAATTGCATTTATAAGAATCACGATTTAGTTCTTCTCTTTATACCAACTCCTGCCGTCCAGATAACTGGACATGTGTATATTGAGAGAAGAACTGAATCGTGATTCTTATGAGTGTAATTGCTCCATAGTTGCAATTAGCAGATAGTTGCAATTACAAGACTCCACCTTATAAGGAATTATACAGTCGAGCGTATATGAAGATCAAGCTATAACGGGGTTTTCCCCGATTCGGTCATGGATATTGCATGTATGTATCGTTGTATGGTTTCCAAAATAAAAACCTATGTACAAAAATGTATATGTGTCTGAGGATGATGATTATTTATTTATCTTATTTTCAATCTAATTGGCGGTTAACTAATTGTCAAAACTTAGTTCTAGATATTTTATAACTTACCTCGTCACAGTTAAATATCAGAACCAAGCGGCCAACTAAGCCTCCTAACGCTTTCACTGACTCGGTTTTGCCAGTACCTGCGGGTCCAAAAGGATTTCCCACTAAACCAAGGTGTAGGGCCTGGAAAAATAGATCACCATAATTAGTCATCCAAAATACAACTAAATAAAACCGGCCAAGTGAGAGTAGGGCTACTCGCGCACCGAGGGTTCCGTACCGCACCACTACACAACATTATTAACATACAAACAAGGTTTTTTTCTCCGGGACCTTTAGCGCGAGACCGACTCACACTAGGCCGGTTTTTATTATTTGTTGTTATACTGTAGAGTTTGCTCTGTAATCAGACCAAGTTTGACAGCAGATTTTTTTTCGCGTTTTCGAAGTTGGTCCCATAGAGAAATTTGTTCAGTTTGATGGTCTGATCATCCTCTTAAAAAACTGTCAGCATATTAAGTTGGACACTGTACAGGTACTTATCATCATAATAACTAAGATTAGCGAAGTATTTAACTCGTAGATATGAATGAATATGCGGGCTAAGCATTTATGCAAGAAGCAAAAGTCGCCTAGCATCGCACATAAGTAATGTGGTATAGAGTTACCTGCGTCAAAATGAGAAAGCATTCGTCAGCCAATTCGGTCCGCACAAATTGGCCAGTATTGACACCGAGGTATTCATACGAATATGATATTTGAGCCAAACCCATTTTAGCAATTACTTCCTTTGAGCTCGTTAAGTAAAATCTGTAAATTAAAAAACATATATGTTCATGACAGATTTAAATAAGTGGCTTGACAGCCATAGTTAGCATTATATCTAGATTAACTTGGGAGATACCTATTTTCCACAATATGTTACAAAAACATAGGTATAACAGTCTTAAAAACCAGTCAAGTGCGAGTCGGCCTCGCGCTAAAGGTCCCGGAGAAAAAAAACCTTGTTTGTATGTTAATAATGTTGTGTGGTGGTGCGGTACGGAACCCTCGGTGCGCGAGTAGCCCTACTCTCACTTGGCCGGTTTTATTTAGTTGTATTTTGGATGACTAATTATCGTGATCTATTTTTCCAGGCCCTACACCTTGGTTTAGTGGGAAATCCTTTTGGACCCGCAGGTACTGGCAAAACCGAGTCAGTGAAAGCGTTAGGAGGCTTAGTTGGCCGCTTGGTTCTGATATTTAACTGTGACGAGGTAAGTTATAAAATATCTGGAACTAAGTTTTGACAATTAGTTAACCGCCAATTAGGTTGAAAATAAGATAAATAAATAATCATCATCCTCAGACACATATACATTTTTGTACGTAGGCTTGTTATGCGGCTTTATTTTGGAAACCATACAACGATACAAACATGCAACATCCATAACCGAATCGGGGAAAACCCCGTTATAGCTTGATCTTCATATACGCTCGACTGTATAATTCCTTATAAGGTGGAGTCTTGTAATTGCAACTATCTGCTAATTGCAACTATGGAGCAATTACACTCATAAGAATCACGATTCAGTTCTTCTCTCAATATACACATGTCCAGTCATCTAGACTACCAAGGGTTTCGTACCACCCCACCACACAGCACAACATATTAATTTACAAAAATGTTTTTTTTCTCCGGGACCTTTAGCGCGAGACCGACTCACACTTGAACGATTTTTATTATTTGTTGTTTTACTGTAGAGTTTGTTCTGTAATCACAATAAGTTTCACGCTTGTATGTATGTATTACCGTTTTTACGATAGAGTGAGAAGAAAAAACGTTGATAAAAACTAGTTTCTTGTCTTTGCCATTTTTATTATTTATTAACAAATCCGCCGTATTAACGCATATTCTGTGAGAAATTCCAACTGTCTAGCTATTACGGTTCAAAAGTTACAGCCCTAAATAGGTAGGACGGACGGACGGACGGACAACGTAGGCTTAGTACTAGGGTTCCGTTTTCACCTTTTGGGTACGGAACCCTAAAAATCCAACATATTCTGTCATTTAAGGCGCTACCTAAAGTTACCAACCAGAAAGTAATCGCGGTCGTGATTTTATGCACACAAACCAATGACATTCTATACACAAGGACTTCGCATCAGCGCGCTGATAACGGGACCGAAAAGGTGAGCTTACCGCGTCGACGGCGGACGGCTTCCCATACTAACTGACATTTTTGTATGGGCCCGCCGCCGTCGGTCGCCGTCGGTAAATGTGTCTCAACCCTAATTGTTTTACATTACTGCTTAGTGACCGAAGACATTTGAAAGGACTGGAATTGTGTGAAATGTCAGCGGCAATGTATGACAGCCAATCACAACTGAAGCATACTAAGGTGACGTTAGAGAAATGTGTCATTTTTGGGTTTTGTTATTGTATGACGTGGTGAGTCCATTTGTATAGAATGTCATTGACGCAAACGTTAAACGAAGAAACCTACCTCAGTTGCCTCTGCCAGAACCAATCATTCGTGGAGGCGACGTTGTTATCTATCAGGGTTCGTATGACCGACATATAATAAGCGCATTGTAATATGAGCGCCTGTCTTTTATGTCTCTCACTTTCATCCTCTGCCTCCGCCGATGCATAATACAAATTCTCCTTCTCGATATTCGCTTTTAGTTTATGTAGGTCTTTCAACGTGATCGCCTTCTCAGCTTGCTCGGTGAATCGAATGTTTTGCGCCAAGCAAAGTATTTGTGTAGGCAGTGAAAATGGATCTTGCTCTTGCAAAGAGCTGGTCACTACGCATTTTAAAGTCATATTTTTGAGGGACGAACGCATTTCCGTTTCAAGGTTTTTCAGCCATTGCTGCAACATTTTATAACAAACATTTTACATTATGCAAACAAATAAATATGTTACAAAACACGAATACCATTAAAACTCTATAACTCTGATTATACTTGAAATTACATAGTGAAGGTTTGAAAGATTTTACGTGATTACAACTTCGCTTTTTATAGGTATACGAGCGTTTACCCGCAACTTCGTCCACACAAATTTTATACCAGATTTTAGATAGCAGATCATAAGCTATCAAACAAAAAAGTTTCATCAAAATCGGTTCAGTAGTTTTTGCGTGATGCTGTTACAAACATTCAAACAGACAGACAAAAATTCGAAAAAAAGGTTGTATTGGAGCTGAATCCAAAACAACCACAACAACAACAACAACAACAACAACAATATGGTTTTTAGGTATCCCTGAGGATACCTGAAAACCATATTGTAATCTTTTTCTTGTAAATATCTTCAATTTACAGACACGCTTCTATTACAGTTTTATAATAGTTTAGATTAGATGAAAAAGTTTTGTTGACCGCAAAATCTGCCATATGTAATACTTTAAAGGTGTAACAAAACACCCTAGTCGTGTTTAAAGAGTAGTTTAGACCATCAAACTGAACAACTTTCACTATAGAGAAAAAATCTAAAAATAAAAAAATATCTGCTGTCCCATACATTAGAGTCAAGAAGGTATTGCAGTTTTGTATGAAACAGCTGATTTTGTTTATTTTTTCACGGTGTCGGCTCGGTAGTGAAAGTTGTCTGATGGTCTAATGTCAAAACTGCCCCTTTAAATATTACTAGCAGCGTGTTTTTTTTAAACCATGTATAATAAGGTGATATAAAAGGTGATGAAAACCGGGCGAAGCTCGATCGCTCAGGTGCTAATTATAATCTTTGGAAACTAGTCTAATTCAAACTTGATATTGTTTTTTTTAATCTTACCTCTACAGGACAATCAATATCAATCGGATGATCAAGTTGGAACATTTCCCCGTGATGACTGGACAAAGCCGTGATGGACAGACCGCCAGGACCCAGCCGTACCCCGGTAGTGCCCGGGAAGAGTTTCTTAAGATGGGTCTGCATGACTGTCTCTCTCCCTTCCGCCCCGGCACGCGCTTGGCCCAGCAGCTCCAGAAGATCATCATCGCTCAGAAAGTAGAGTCGAGGAAATATAGTCCGTTTCTCCTGTAAATATGTGACGCACAAATGTGTTAATTAAAAAACCTTTGGATTAAAATTTGCGGGCTAAGCATGCCACTCCCGAGAAAACGAAAAAAACGAGATATGCCCCTGTCTTCAGTAGCATTACTTTCAGGGGTGATTGTACCCATGATACTGAACAAGTTTCCCTAAGAAACCTAAAGGAAATACCAAAAAACACCGTGGAATCGGGGTCGTTTTGACGCCGGAACAGGGAACTTCAGACCATCAAACTGAACAATTTTCATTATGGAGCCAATATCGAAATCTCGAAAGAAAAACAGCTGTTCCATAGAAAATGTCTCGACAGAAATGTATGAAACAGCAGATATTTTTTCGCGATTTCACTGTTGGTCACATAGTAAATATTGTTCAGTGATGGTCTGAAGCACCCTGTTCCGGCTTCAAATCGACCGGTGTATGAAGAAACTCAGGGATGAACAGGCGAGAGATGTGTCGGAAACGCAGCATGTGGCGATCTATTGTCTCTGACTACCCAAGAACGTGAGCAATTATGTATGTATGAAGTTAGGATTTGGCTCATGTTCATTTCACTATATGACGGACAGATAGATCAGTTAGTTTGCTAAAAATTGTTGATTAACAAAGTGCCGATTTATGAAACGGCATACAATATTATATTACTATGGACTGCATCCAGAATACTCGTATGATGAGGAGTTCAGGCTGAATATTATGTTCATTCCTGTAGGCCTCACATGCCACCTCGAGAAAATGATAAAATCTAGATGTACCTCCATCTTTGTTATTTTACGTACGCCAAAATAGCGCGCATGACCTTTGATTAAATTAAAATAGCGGAAGATAGGTGAAGTTCTTGCATTACGTACTCGAAAAATGGACCTGTTTTTCATGTACTTACTACGAGTGAAAAGTAATACGGTCTGATTGTTGTTGTTTCTTTTTGAATGCTTTGTAAAACGAACACACGAAGGCATTGTGGTACCTTTATTCCGCCTAAAATCAAAAAGTATCTCAATCACGCAATGCCGCTCGGATTGCGACTAAGCTAATTAGGCGACGGGGGCTCAATTTACGCGGTCAATGCGCTATAGACTAGTCACCTATCTTCCGTTTTTATAATTTAATTAAAGCGCATCACTGACGTTTTTGTCGCTTTATCGTAGGTGACATGCTAGCCGTGCTGGTGTCAGATGGTTTAAAATTTGATAAATGCCCACTACAGCGAAAACTATAGAAAGGCTTTATAATATTCAACGATACTTCTTCTGTCCTACTTACGTCAATATACTGATTCAGCGCAGACTGGCAAGATAGCAACTGCTCGGAAATGGTATCCAACATCGGCTGCAGCCGTGACGACTGCAGCAAGGCTGAGAGACGAGGGTCTGACTCCAGGACGCGAGTCACCTGTCTGAAGCCTTGGTCGACCCTCCGGAACTTGATGCCTAGCTCACCTTCATCGTTTGATAGAATCGGCTCTAGGTACAACCACCTGCAAGGGATTGGTTGTTATGTTTTTAAGCTAGTGTAACATTAATAACTTTGTTGTGAAAAACGTTAAGGCTCCTTATACCATTTAGTGGGGCGCCCTCATCACAATATTAAAGATTTTCAATAAAGAATGCCTAAATTAAAAAAGTCATATTCCAATAAACTACAAACGCCTTAAAGCTATTTTATAGAATACTTATAGGTTCTGAACATTCCACTTTTAATAATATCGAAATAAATGTAAAAGTGGCGGTTTTTTTCTTCTTTTTTCAAAGTATGATTAGACCTATGAAAACCTATAAAAATATTGTTTAGGCTTTTGTCGTTACTTGGAGTAGCACTTTTTTAATTTAGGCTTTCATTATTGAGAAATCTTTAATATTATTTTGAGGGCGACACTGAACCGTAAAAGGACTCTTAAGCGTGTTTTGTATTATTAATAGTGTATAGTGATGATAATAAGGTAGAAATCGAATATTGTAATGAAATAATATTACCATTACGTTTGTAGTAAAAGAATATGCCACGAAAAAATATTAAGTATGTACATACCTGAGTACTTATAGTAACTAGGTAGTCATTGGTTGTTTAGAATAAATATTTTTGCAGGTCAATAAATAAACCCTTTTTAATTTCAAAAAATTTAAGTGTTTAAAGAAATGTATATTATTGTGTTCGGGTGGGTTAGATGGTTATTTCAAATAATAACAGAAATTTATGAGAAAAATTTATTAACAACATTCTACAATTAAGTATTGGTGCCTCATATATTACAGACTACGAAAATAAAATATGGCTGCTCATATGCACTGATTCATTACAGTAGGTATAGAAAAATATCTCATTAACACATATAAAATCAATCAAACAAATAAATGCATTTTTCATACAGTAATAATTAATATGGCACCTACACGTGAACAAAATTTCATTGAATTTATTAACAATAAACTAATGCAATCGTCATCACTTATGTATTGATTTCAAATTAAACTAGATGAATAGGTTATATCCTTCAAATGAGTAGGTAAATTACGTTTTTTGCAGAGACACAATATTATTAAGTCTAGCTACTACAAAACAAATATCTGAAGACACGATCATATAAATGCATATAAATTACTTATTATAAAATTATGTATATATAACAAAAGCACAGGATAGCCAATTCAATGGCTACCAGTAATATTGTTAGCTTACAATGATATCTATTTAAATATAAACAGAAAGATCTAGTAGTACTATACTTATGTAATTCTTTGGAATAGGTAGTTTGAAATTTAAAAGACATTCAGCGTTCATAAATGAATCATTAGTCGAAATTAGGCCTTATTTACCGAATTAAGTCATGTTTTCATTGAATTCTATGGGCTGGGATGTCATTAATTAATTTACTATACAAGTCAGAAATGGCAAGAAAAAAAGGAAGGCCGTCGTTGACATTACAATTATGATATTAATTATACAACTTTTTCGATTCAATTTTAATAAATGATTTGGAGGTAACTAATAAATACGAACTACTAAACGGATTAACTATCTATGTACATGTATTTTGCACATAACATCAAAATTTACCATGTCAAACTTAAATGATAAGTACACTTGTATGTCAAGCTAACACTTTTAGTTGTGTTTACAACCCTCACTTATTGCAATATAATACAGACAGTGTAGTCAAACTACACATTTAACGAAAAATGACTAACACTGTTTACTACGCAGTATTATGGCACTTAAGAGAATAGTAACAATACATTAGGAAAATATTACATTAATAATAATGTTCCCAATCAAATTAGATTTGTGCATAAACAAACAGTAGACATTTTACGTTGTACATGATCTGTAATTGTCAGAGCGTTTAGTTATCTCAGAGAGATAATAGTTCATTTGGGTGTTCAGTTCGCCTATTTCTTTTTCTAGTAAATTGAGTTGTTGGTTGTGATCGTTATACAACTCTTCCATATTAGCAAGAAGTTTGAGTTGCGTTTGAGTGTCACTAGCGAGCTTTGTAGCGCGGTTTAGTAACAGTTGAGCTCGTGCTCTAGAGTTAGAGGTCTGACTAGCTCGGTCCGCCAACGAGGCATTTGTTTGTTTAAAGTCTTGCCTCAATTGCCTTGCCTTTTGTTCTGCACCTTCGGCTCTATTGACTACATCGTTAGCTTCTTGTTTAACTTGCTCTGCATCACTTTCAATTTTCAGTATACTTTTTTGCAAATCTGATAGACGTAGACGTAGCCCTTCGACTTCCTCCTTAGTTTCATTTGCTTTTTTCTGAGCTTGTTCTGTTTCTTTGGCGATCGGAACCAAATCGCTCTTAGCTGCTTCTATATCACTGTTAGCTTTTTCAATTGCGTTTTCAGCTGCGTCTTGCGCAGCCTGGGCTTCATCTAATGCTTCTAAAACTTTGTTAGCCATTTCCAAAGTTAAATTTGCAGCTTTGTTTATAGCAGTAGCGTTTTGCTTCAACTCTTTGGCCCTTTCTAAATCCGGTTTCGTTTCCGTTATGATATTTTCAATGTTAGTAAGCTGTGACACCGATGAATTAATACGCTGTGATAACTCTGTTATTTCTTTGGGTTCTACGCTGATTGATAACTTCAGTATGTCACTGGCAAGAGTTCTAACATCTGTCGGGGTATTGGATGTATTGGACAAAAACTCGTTTAATTCAGCAGTTAGCTCCTGACTTTCGTTGGTGACCCGTTCAGCTGATGTTTTGAAATCGAAAGCATTATTATACAGGTCCTTAGCTCTTGCCCGAACAGCGACGGTATCCTGTTTTACTTGGGAAACGGATCTGAATAAATCTTCTGCTGTGAGTTCATGTTCTTTTATTCTATATTCAGTTTTATTGGCAAAGTCCAACGCCTGTTCAGCTTTAGTAACGGCTCCTTGATCGCATGATATACCGCCGCATTTACCACACCCTGCACCGCCACAAATATCGCAAGAATCACTTTCTTGGCCACACATTTTCTCATTTAACTTTGGAAGTTGTGATTCTAGTTCTGAAAATTGATCGTGGAGGTCGTCTAATTTCTGATCATTTTCATTTTGACTGTTATTAAAATTCGTATACTGCATTTCTATAAGACGATCAGTGTTCTTTATTTGACGGTCTGTATTTGCAATTACTGTCTGGACACTTTCGGCATCATCAGATGCTTTTATTGCTCTTTCTTTGGCTTGGCGAGTTAAATTTAGCGCTCCTTCCAAGTTAGCTTCTTGCAATTTTGTGGCATTATTACCTAATTCAAGTGTTTTCGATTTCAAATGGTCGATGCTAGCTCGCAGTCCATCCAAAGTGACATTTCCCAGATTAATTTTAGATGTAATAGTATTAAGATTGTCATTGCTTTCTTTGACTTTTTTCTCTGCCTTAGAAAGCTGGTTTAGTAAAGTGGTTACATTAGACAAAAGTTCTTTCACAGTTGATTGTCCCTGGTTTGCACTTTGAAGCATGTTTTCTACTCCAGACAATTTTTTAGTCATTTCCTCAAAATCTCTTGTATAGGCTCCAGTAGCTCCCACAACTTTGATTTTACTAGCATTACTAATAGCATATTCAGTTTGAATACGTAAATCACTGATTACTCTATCCCAGTTATCAAAGCATTCACCACACGCGTAGCATTGAGGAGCTTCTCCTAAATAGCCCCTGGCACACATATCGCATTTGTATCCGCCGATTCCCTGCTTACAAATACAAGAACCACTTTCTCTCATACACTGTTGTGACAAGGAGCCATAGGGGTCACATTCACATTCATGGCATTCTATATTTGGATTTCCCCAGTGATTTTCTTGGCATTGGTCGCATTGTCTACCACCGTGGCCTGATCTACAGTCACACTTTCCAATGTAAGGATTACATTGCGGAGAAAGAGAACCAACGGGGTCACAATCACAAGGATCGCATCCCGTGCCTAGTGCTATTCTCCAATGATTTTCAGTACATTGATCACAATTGATGCCCATAACGTTGTTGTAACAAGGACATTGTCCGGTAATACCATCACAGTTACCTTGTGTGAAGTTGGTACCTAATTCAGAGCAGTTACACTTGTAGCAAGCTTTCTCTAATGCGTTACCATAGTACCCTTCTTCACATACATCACAATGAGCACCAGCAGTATTATGTAAGCATTTCAGACATTCTCCAGTGTATGGATCGCAGTTTCCAGGCTTCGTTACATCAATGTTTTCGTTACATTCACATTTCTCGCAGGTACCTTTTATAGGATCACCATAGTAGTTATCGGCGCAAACATCACAAAGCAGTCCAGCATAACCCTCTTTACAGTCGCAGACCACGTCTTTCGTATCTAGGTCTAACTCACATCTATCAGCATGATTGTTTTTGTTCGAGTCACCCTTAACGCCAGGACATGGGCAGGAACGACAAGCGATATCAACACCAAGTCTCGGGTCACCGTAATATCCTTCGACACATCTTTCACATCTGTGACCTTCAGTGTAGTCATTACATTCCCTGCAAGCTCCTGTTTTATCGTCACACTCAAACGCATGCCCATTGCAGTCGCACTGTTGACAGTTCGGAAAGTTGAAGTAACCGGGTTGACATAAGTCGCACGCTCGGCCATATGTGTTGGCTCTACATTTACATTGGCCACTTGTTGGGTCACAGAAATTATCCAGAGAACCAATACTGTTACAGTCACAGCGTTTACAACCAAATTTGCTAAAACCATACGTACCAGGAGCACAGCGGTCGCATCTAGCACCGACAATATTTTCTACACATTGACAGTATCCAGTGTATGGATCACATTGATGACTCTTGGATCCTGATTGATCACACTGACATGATTCGGACCCGTCCCTCATGTAGAATCCAATGCTAGCGTGATACTTTTTACATATTTCAGGAACATTATCTCTGTTAAGGTCATAATAGTATGAATCGCCGCAATTGAAACGATCAAATTCATCTTTCATCGCACTTCCGTTTGCAAAAAATGGCAGGTCATGGAATGATGGAATAAGGACAATAGAGTCAATTAATATAGATGCTCTCGGATTAGAACCTTGGCCGTCTTGACGACCTAGGTAAATGCGAATTTCAGTTTCTTTGTTCTTCTCTAGACAAACAGCCGGCTTCGTAAGAACACTACGTTGGTTAGAAGGTAAGCTAGTTGGAATAGTATCATCTTCAGGCCGAACATTTGCACAAGGCGAATCAGAATCAACACCAAATGGTCTTTTGACCAATATAGTAGCCTCTTCCCAATTATTTGACGATTGGGGCTCGTATCTAATTAATACATTATAATTCATACTTCTCTTTAAGTTATTAACAACAAAGACTAATGTACTGCTCTCCGGTAGTTTCATGAAACCGGGACCAGTCCATGTCTCTTTTCTACCGTCGGGGAAATTTTCTCTTATCACAACATGACAAAGCTGACTTTGAATTGCATTATCATCTATTTGTGAATCGCACAGACTCGATTCACCTTCAATGACAAAGGAATCAAGGGCTCCAACGAAAAAGTTTTGTATGGGTTGGTCACAACGGCGACCTGTCACATTCGGGCGACATTTACACTGTCCCGTTATCACATCACAATCCCGGTCCAATGAACCACCAACATCACAGTCACAGGGCGCGCAACCGTCATCACTTTCAGATAGCCCATAAAACTCCGGCAGACACTGATCACAATTTCTTCCCGTAACATGACGCTTGCAGAAACAATTTCCAGTAGAAGCATCGCAGCCTCTTTCGTTGATCGTACCTAATCGATCACAAGTGCAGGATTCGCAACCATCAGGGTTATTAAGGTCGAAATTCCAAAAGCCATCTCGACATCTGTCACAACGGGCTCCGTCGACGTTTGTTTTGCAATGGCAACGTCCAGCTGTTTTGTTGTTAGATACATCGGTCTCGTCGTCACATAAAATCTCTTGATCGGTCGTTCCCTGTGGGTCGCAATCACATGGTTTACATATTTCTGGACTTTGGATATCTAGACTCGGATCCCTGTAAAATTGAGGTCGACAACGTTCACAATTCACTCCCATTGTATTGTGTTGACAGTTATCGCACACTCCACCGCTAATTTTACCGGTCTTATTGTACACAGCGGCATCGAAGTGACAAACAGTTGCGTGATTGTTGCATGTGCATCTTTTACATGCATTCGACGTTTTCCCGACAGCTGGTTGCCAAGGCAAGTCATTATAGAAATCTTCACAGTATTCACAATTTAAACCTCGAGTGTTGTGTGTACATTCGCAACGTCCATGAACCATGTTGTTTTTTGACTCCACTCCTGGCATAGGTAGACACCGTGATGCGTGACCGTAACAGGAACAAGAACCGCGCACTGTCATTTCGTAAATGGCGTAATAGTATTTCTCTTGAATTTCAGCTCTGTTGTCTAGCAAGTCATCACCTAAAGTGTGAAGTTTCGTAAAATTTATTCGAAGATTCGTCATTCGTAGTAAATTTTGAACTTCCTCGGAGTACGGATTCGTGACGTTTATATTGGGAGGTAAAACTCGGAATATAACTTCGCCTTCGGTGGATGGATTAACTCCTGAATAACGAGATTCACACACAACTTCCGTCAATGAGCGTTGAGAGTGTTTCAGTACTCCGGGGAAAGCCTCGTCGCAGTTGTGAGCAAAATAGCGATAGACGCGCCATGTTTTCCCAAAGTCAAAAGATCTCTCCACAAACATAGCGGCCGGCCGGAACGTTTTAAAATGTAATATCAAATGGGTTAGGTGAAACTCTGCTTCCATATCCAATTGAACGGTGACATTCTCTTTGCCATTTTCGGACTGCCACCAAGATTTGGTTCGCGTGCCGGGATAAAACTTGTAAATAATATTTTGTATTCGATGATTGCGTTGCGGGTTGTTAGTCGTATTAGCGGTAGATTCACACCAAAAGCACTTCTTTCTGTCTTCCAAATGGGACACAATGCAGTAGCGCTCGGGTCCGTTGAGGCCGCACGTGGAGGAGGCGAAGAGACGGGCCTCGCGGCCGATAAGGAGGTTGCCTGTGGCGGGGTAGCAGGAGCTGAGCTCACAGGCGCGGTCGAGCAGTCGCGGGTCGAGGCGCTGGCGGTCGCGCTCCCTGCTGTACATGGCGCCGCCGCCGGCGATCAGCGCCGACACGATAAACAAAGCGCGCAGAGCCATGGCGCGGTCGGGCTCTCCGCGCACCGCTCACTGCACTGCCGCCTGTGAGTCGTTGCGCCTCGGCCGAGCACTCTCGCGCCGCCCCGCCCCGGCCCGTCCCGCCCCCCGCTGCCCTACTTGTCCAGAGACTCACTCGGGAGCTTTGAGTTAAGCTTGTGAAACTGATTTCAAAATCATCGGTTCTCTGTTAAGAAGTACTCTCGTTTTTCAGAAGCAAAAAAGATTAAACAATGTAAAGGGTTCTTGCAGCGAGTGTCATTGTTGATAAAGCATGTTGAACTTAAATAGTAACCGTGTTACTCTCAAATAGTGTAATACAAAGCTTGTAAAAGCATTTTGTTTGATGTTATACCAACAATCACAAACAAAATCATAAATACATGAATGTACCTATTAAATTATAATTGAAAAAGTAACATATTTCCACAAAACTTAGGACTACATATTTTACGAAGGTTTACAGTCCCGGCCCAATGGACCACACACACCGTCTTCATTATGCTAACGTTAAGTCAGGTAGTAGAATCCGACCCTGGCCGAGGCGACGACCGCTCCCGCCCCCGCGCCCGCTCGTGCCGTTCTCCGAAACGGGCACTAAGCAACAAAAATAACACCGCATTTCGGGATGCGCTTTTTGTTTTGGTCATTATTATGGCAACAGGCTTCTTCCTAGTCTCGCATACCGACTGAGACGGTGTTTTCGATAGCTTTATAAGGGAATCTTGTTTGTCTTACTTCTTGCTTTCTTTGTAAGATTTGATACCAAGTTAATTAGTACTTTATGGCATGATATACAGATTATAATTGCCAAAAAGTCTACGATGGTAACAAAGAGTCGGGTCTCTCGATCACGAGTTGATATGGCAGCGACGACGCAGCCGTCGGCCTTCCGCCCTCCACATCCGTCGCTGATAAACATTCGCGATCCACACGACCAACTGACCAATCATTAATAAGGTTTAACGTTGGTGACTGCTTATAAATTTTGCGTTGAATTTTGGGTTGTAGAAATCAGATGAAGGATTACATGTTTACATACCTACTTACATTCCGAATAAAGGTTCGAGTTATAAATCTAAATGGGTATGAGTAAAGGTATTGTCATTTTTTTAACAGCCGCGGCCACCAATCAAAGTATTGTATGATTATAGTGCTATAAAAACAAACGTATTGTAATAAACACTTATGGCCTAGCTCGAATCGGAGCTGCGATATTTGACTCTAAAGTTTTATGAAAAAGTAACCAACGTTCATTTTCAATCAATCCATTGAAATATTACCTACTCAGCAAAATATACCGCAAAGAAATACAGAAGATACAAAACAAGGCGGTAATAGCTCTAAAAAGCGATTTAATGTTTTTAAATATATTTTGAAAGGTCCTCCAAAAACCAATGTAAGTTTTATTACTGGCCGATCAACAATAAAATGTAAATTTGTCTCCATACAACCTGACTCATGCCCATAATGAAATGGTATATGAAATGAAGATCAATTTGATAACTTCCTCCATTTTAAGGTTGTTTTTTTTAATCAATTACTAGGTGGAATTGTGAAACAAAAGGACTCCCAACCTGACTCATTCAAAACAGACAAAGGAGAGGGACCCTGAACTGTCCAACGAACTAAAAATCGATTGTTAGCGTAGTACAAAACGCATTCAGCTCATTTCGTGTTAGTTGAAGCAGCATTTCTTGAATGAATGCACAATATGCAAACAAGTTAACTGCTTTGTAAGTAAATATAAGTAGTCGTAAATTATCACTCGGTGAAAACGAGGTTGATTTGGCATTTAGCGAATTGTTTAGGCAAACACGTTTACTTGGGTTGCACTTCAGGTGGGGGTATCAAATGGCAAAATCGTTAACATTATAAATGCCTATTTCCTAACAAAACTTTAACTATGTAGTGAGTAGTACCGTCTTATGTTGTAGACTCTAGTCTACCTACTACTGCTGTAGCCAGCTTGTGATTTTATTTATTAGCTTTTGAGAAGATTTACATACGCAGTATTTTAGTACTCTGTGGCATTATAATCTTATTAAATAAGTATGTCAGGCAAAAGATAAACAAAAAATTAGTTAAATAAAGTTCTTGTTTGCTAAAAGAAGAATTATGTTCCGGAATATTTAAAATAACAAAGACTCAATTTCGAATTGATATCTGCTTCCGTTATTTAAACAGGAATTACTTATTAAACAATATCGAACAAAACTTAAGTAAAACTGCGGCCTCTTTTAGTAAAATAGATAACAATGGAACAATTTCGACAGTTTCTACGATAACCCTTTATCAGTGTCAAGTTGAATAGATTATACTCCATGTTGAATGGAACCCTATTAGAAATACATAGTCAAAATGAGTAGGCACTCAAGTTTAAGCTAAGTAAGTACAAAATAGCTAGAGTCAAGAACTGGATGCCACAATTGTTATTTTCGTCGTTCTCAAGTGAATTATTATTTATAATTTCGTCATTTCGAACTAGCCGCCCTGAAATTAATTAATTAATTACAAATAGGCAAATCATTATTTTATTAAATCATCCAACATACAATTTGATTTAAGAGGATGCTATCTATATATATGATAGGAGGATGGATATTAAATCTCTCGCTGTCACTTTTTGTCTTGTTAACGTAGTAAAAGCTAGCAAGAGATTTAATGGAGGATTAACTCTAACGAGCGTTTCTGCAACTGAGCGTAAAACTGACAAAAATGTGGGTTAAGAATCTTAATGTCACGTACGTCATAATCGCAGTGAATGAACGCTTTCGCGGCGATAAGGGTCCATTCTCAAAAGGCGGTTATGGTGTCAAAGGTCATAACAGATAAACACTTGGCTACTGTTTATCTTACTATTGCTGTGCATACCACTTATTAAAACATCCTATTAGGTTTTTAAAAATCGGGTTACTATTTTTTTTTTGTTACAGGGTGTAGTGATGAAGAATGAAAGTTTATAAGAGCCAGAACCTATTTCATTCATTAACAGAAACATAAGTGTTAGGCGCTTTGAAATGCCATGTGGGGACATTAAATAGGAAGGGAATTCAAAAATAGTACGCGTAACACTATCGCCCCACCGTGTAGGAAGGAAGGGTCGTAAAATCTTTGTTTTGACGGATTACCTAACTGAAGTCGTCGACCGAAGCCAAAGGACTAGCGCGGTTCCTTTCTAAATATATAAATAGAGAGTTTACCTGCGACTTCGCCCGCACAAATTATATACTAACAGATTTTAAGGGGCTATAGGTTCAGGCTTCTCAATATTTTCCGAAATGTGCGTGCGTGTGCCGTATTTTCGATTAAAAAGAATTAACAAAAGTACTTTTTATAGATTTTTTCTAATGATTTCACTAGATCAACTAATGGTGAATAAACTTATAAAACGACAAAAATGTTTAAAATACTTACGTCATCTTTGTGACGATTTTCTTTCGAGTCAAGTAATTCCAATCGTGTATTCAATTTATGATTTCACTAGATCCAAGAATACTGAGGTATGACATTGGTTTCGGTAAATTGTACAAATCTAGTCGAAAAATTTAAAATTAAAGATGCCTCCAAAGTATATCGTCCTACTATTGCGCCTTAAATCAAAAGCTTTCAATCAAAAAGTTTCGAATTCAGTTCAGTAGTTTTTGCGTGATACGAACCAACAAACAGTTAAAAATAAAAACATGATGATTTGGAGTCAGGGACACCTAAAAACCATATCTTAATCTTTTTCTTGTAAATATCTTCAGTGAACAGCCACACTTCTTTTGCAGTTTTATAATAGTTTAGATATATCATCCATATAATCATACTGTAATTATGTAGATCTGATTATGTAACATAAATAGTGAATCTAATTAGTACGATACAAATACATAAGGTATCTAATTATATACGTCCTATTATTAGAGTTCATCTCAGTTTAACATCACTTCAAATACAGAGAATCTATATAATTTTATGCTTATTTCATTTGCTATCTTTATGGCCTTTCGCCTAATTTTGGATGAAGAGCAACTTTAAATCTCAGGTCATCGACTCCCAAGTAGAGATAGCTTACTTAAACGTTCTTCGAACCTCTAATCTGGAGCTTGCGACTCATTTTACTGCCGCAAACTAAACAAGTACCTACACAAGTATTACATCATACAAGCTGTAATAGCTAGCTAGTTATACCTACAGTGATATCACCACGATAGTAACAACACTGATTATTTTATCGCCGTCTATTAAACGTTATTTTTAGGGATACAATAATTATTCTAACAAAATATCGATGGTTAGGACTTCAACGTGTTTAAAGCTGGAAATAAACGCAATCAGATGTGAGGACCAGTTACATGAGCTCACGAATTAAATTTTCTGTATTTGGTGGTGTCTTGATTCCAAATATAGTGCGTAATCGCATCTCACGTAGCCTTTACTAATAAACGAGTAAGCGTCTGTGAAAGCTTACAAATACTATTGAAATTTAGTTTGTTGAGTTAATAGCATTGACATAAATACTATAGACTCCAAGTCTCATACAACATCTTAGCAAATTTTGGTCCGAATCTGACATATAACCCACACAATCAAGTATGCAGTATGTTGGGTGGCACGAATATGTTGTTTTGATTCATAAACTTGTCGTATTTGGCATGTTTACTGTCAGCTAGTAAAAAAAAGAGCTCTTGTGAGCTCTTTTGGTTCTGACGTTTTTCTAACGTTGATTGTGAATCTAGGTATATATAAGATATCAATGGGTAATAGTTAAAATCAAACATTTTCGTTGAGGCGTACATACGTTTTATATGCAAAATGTAGAATAGAAGTCAGTGTTTTACTTATAGATCTGTAATTATGACGCAATTAAATGAATCAGTCATTTATTTATGCAAGACAAATACTTCGTTTGTATTCTTTGTAGGTATGCCCTTTTGGCGATACAAAGAGAGCTGTAACAATATTTGAAAGGTTGTCTGAAAGACATTTAAAGAATGGGTTTTTATAAGATTTATTACTATCGCGCTCCCAAACCCCGCCGACTAGAGTACGAAAGTGACAACTGCATCTCGGGCTGATTTTACCTACATAAAATGGAAAGCTAGACCGGATTTAATAATTTGTTCACGAATGTTTCCTTTTATTGTTTATACAGGGTGAAATTTATATCATTGGCATCCTTAAACTAAGAGTCTATCCATCAAACTGATCATTTTTTACTTTGGGAGCAAATCGATCGTAGCAAATAAAAAAACAGCTATTGCATACATTTGAGTCGATTAGGTACTGCAGTAGTATGGAACAGCTGATCTCTTTATTGCGCTGACAGGTTTGCTCCCATAGAAAAAGTTGTTCAGGTTGATGTATAGAGTACGTGGTTTAAAGGTTTGCCTTTAGTTAGTTTACATACTGAATTATGCTAAATAAACTATTTTTCTTTTTATTAAATTGTTTACCACACTCTCATATGAAATTAAGAAAAATATAAATCCTAAAACGTTAAAATGAAGTCGCATTCAGATATTAGTTAAGCATGGTTTCAAATACAATTTGCAATTTAAGAACAAGCCGCTTTATATCAGTCCAGTTTATTAGCTGCATTTTGCAGTATTGCATACTTGAAAGCAGTCTCCTATTTCGTGGTTTGCTGCCTCATGTTATTTCGCTTAGGCTGAATAAAATTGATGAAACGACATACATTTTGTAAAGGGAGTCCCCGTAAATCTAAATCGATTACCTATTTGTTTTTCGCAAAGATATACAGTATACAGTGACAAACAACGCATTAAAAGTCAGTTAAAGTCTGATTTGATGTACAACACACACCTACATATAACTAGCATGCAAATGTGTGTTAAGTGTATGTGGAAAAATGATGTTTAAAAGCCTAACCTTTAGATAAATTCAGATATAAAAGGGATTTGATTGAGCTGGTTGTTTACAATACAGTCATAGTCTAATTAAATAAAAACAAAAAAGTTTATCCAAAAGACGAGAACGGGAAGCAAAGCAGTTCGACGAGTCAATCCGCCAAAATAGCATGCGCATCTGTCTGGCACATGTTGAACAAATCCCACCATTATGTGCACCATTATGATATAATCGCGTCAGACGATATTGTTTCTTTTACAACAGTAAAGGCCTTAGAAATCTGTTACCAAAATAATAATTTTAAAACTATTTTATGTATATTTGCTTTTCAGATTTGGTAGGAATCTAGAAAATTATCTGACAACCTAGTTATGTTGCACAAGGAAGTAAGTTCACTAGCTCTTAACTTTTAACCTAGATTTTTAATTATAACTTAGTAAATAAATATCATGTAGTTTCCAGCTTTTGAACAGAGATTTTTCCAGAAGGTACGTCGTACGAGGCGACTAAGGAATACGGTTACATTAGCAATATTTTTGTGTGCGAAAGGCCAGTCATTTCAGACAGCATCCTCAATGTAAGTCTTTCATCAAGAAGTTTTAGCACGTTTTTACGTAGTACCTTTTAAATATCTGTCTGTATGCCCCACCTCAATTACTCGCTCATTTTTTCACGTATTGAATCGAAATTTGGCATGAAGACAGTTAACAGTAACCTAAAAACAGAAATTGCTTGCACCTTAGACGTGCGCGTAGTCGGTCGATCAAAACGAAAACTGTCGCATAATTGTTACTCTTTATACGTTTTGTTACTCTTTTGGTTCGGACACTTTTGAGCGCGGACCCGACGCCCAGTAGTTGGTAAGTCAATGATGTAAACTTATCTATCTTAGAAAAGAGAAGAATAAATCAAACCTGCGCTGCGCATGATGAGCGGCGCGCACGAGCGCGCGCGCAGCCCTCAGCCGGGACTCCCACGCCGCGCACTCGTCCCCACCACCACCACTCACCGACGATACCACCCACTGTTGCTCCTCGATCTACGTTAGTTATATACATATGTATTAGGGATGAAACTAAGCCTTATTTACGGTACCTAAACATTAAAGGCTTATCCACATTATGTACAAGGATGGACGCGGCTAGAACAACCAGGGCTTGAAATACCGGTATTTTTGGTAACGGGTACCATTGCATTGGCCTTGGACAGGTACTATAAAATTTCTAATTAGTATCGGTATTATACCGTTACAGACCGTAGTTACCGTAGGTACAGGACCTGTACTTTTTACCGGTTCCAAGCCATGAGTAGAACACAGAAAAAAAGGGGAAAAAATCTTCTATTTCATACAAAACTGCAGTACCTATTCGAAATGTATGAGGCAACTGATTTTGTCAACTAGCTATTGCACGTGACTTCGTCCACGTGAAATTAGAATAACGAAAAATCTACATCCTCCGATGAATATAAATTCCTCATGTTTCTATCTTAAGCTGTGTGGGTTATATGTCAGTCAGTCACGGAACTGTTTTATAAGTATGGATTACAGGCATATAGTCATTTTTGGTCCTCCCTCATAATCTACCTTGTCAGGCTTGTAAATATTAAAACATTAAAGGCTATCTGACAGAAGGCACTATGATAAAATTTAGTCTTTTGTTTCACAGTCTCTTTCGCACTAAATTTTTGCCTACAAAACAAATTTGTCTATTACGCTAGTAATCGTAGTTTACATGATAGTTACTTACTTTTGCCAAGAGATCCTTAAAATCCTTCACGATAGGAGTGGGTCGCTTCGATTTATCGTTGTAGTATGTGATGGCGAGGCGGGCTCCCGCGAACCAAAGTTCCAGTTCGTTCAACGCACTCCTGATCGCCGCCTCGCTCGACGCGCTCGTACTGATTTTCTTTGATAAAAACGATTATTGAATTAATAACATAATTATGAATTTTGATTGTCTTCATGGTATCAAAATGTACAGGTTATAAACTTAAATTGGTTATAAATCTTAGGGGGTAGATTAGACCATCAAAATAAAAACGAACTTTCATGCCAGGACTAACATTGAAATCACGAAACAAATTCAGCAGTTCCATCCATTTCGGTTGAGTATCCATTAACATTATCTAAGGAACTAAAAAATTGCTGTAAAACATTTGTTTGTTTTACTGCAATTTTGATGTTGGCTCCATACTGAATGTTGTTCAGTTTGACGGTCTGCACTGAACCCCTTAAATGTATTATGCTTACCTAGAAATGTATTTAAAACAAATTATTAAAGTAAAAAAGAATTGTTTTTAATTATGTCAATCTGGTGGGGCTTGAGCTGAAATATTAAATCCTCGAAAGGTTCACGCTCGTTTATGAGATATCCTATCTATCTATTATCCTGTTACTACTATACCTATATTGTTGTGTTTGGTATAAATGAAATATATTTCATTCGTTATATAAATTTACCTGCAGAGTTTTGATTTGTTTCTTAATATTCAGGGCGACATTCAACAAGTCCTTCAACAGAAGTGTTTCAGGTTTCTTGTACTCGATGTCCAGGAGACCGTAGACCTCTCTCCAGTGTCGTTCAGTGAAATCCGTTCCTCGGAGGTATTTCAGTAGTGTTGTTAGATCCTATTCGAAATTAATCATAAAACATTAATTTAATTTTCAAAATCTTGTTTGATTAATGTATTAACAGACGACGATCTACAGGGTGAAATTGATATCATTAGCATCCTTTTAAACTAAGAGTCTACCCATCCAACTGAACAACTTTTACTATGGGAACAAACCGATTGGAACAAAATTAAATCAACTGTTACTTACTAAACTGCAATGCCTACTCGATTCAAATGTATGCAACAGCTGATTTTTTTTGCTCCGATCGGTTTGCTCATTTTGACGGGTAGACTCTTAGTTTAAAAGGATGCTAAAGGTATCAGATTTCATCCTGTACTTTGATACAATTATACATCTGTAACAGAAGTGTGTCTGTACATTGAAGATAAAGATTACGATATAGTTTTTAGGTAAGTATCCCTGACTCCAAATCAACCTTTTTTAGAATTTTAGTCCGTCTGTTTGTTTGTATGTTCGAAACAGCATCACGCAAAAACTAATGAACCGATTTTGATGAAACTTTTTTTGTTTGATAGCTTATGATTTGACTTCACATTTGTGCGGACGAAGTCGCAGGTAAACTCTAGTTATTAATAAAAAGCATTAATTTAACATGGATCAAATCGTATACTTCATTATTATGTTCTAGTAGAAGTTTAGGTGATATGAAGATATGACAAAACACTTAGGTAATACAAACTTGTATACGTATAACATAAAATTACAAAACTTCTCTCAAACACTGTAGAAATCTTATAGCTTACAGCTTAATCCATCCAATCCATTACCATCTTTACTAACAAATATTAAATAACTATTGGACGGATGGCGGGGGGGGGGGGGGGGGCAGCAGGGGGGTTCAGGAATCAGATTGCTATTTTAAAAGAAACATTGAAATGATTTTGATTTCGAATTGATTTTTTGAAAAAAAACATTGAAACCAGTCATTGGATCATCAAACATTGAAATCATTGAAACATTGGATCATTCATTGGATCAAACATTGAAAACATTCAAAAAGGAACAATTTCGGTGTTCTCATCGTCGCTATGACAATTTTCATCCACGTGGGCATTCTTTATTTTTATAATAAAAATAATCTCATCTCTACGCCATAGGCTATAGGTGTGAATAATTTCCGCATTTATAATATTCATTGATAAGCTGCTTTGCGGTAAACTTACAGTATATTTATCAAGTTCTTGCTGAAGATACAACGTGACGACTGTGTAAGGCTCCAGGCGCCCGCTCCATTTGAACGCAAACTCTTCTAGCAAATGTAATCTCTTTTGAAACACAATCCATTCTTGTTCCGCTATTAACTCGTATTCTACAAAACAAGTTGTTATTTCAATAGTAGCTTTAAACATGCCTGTTAACGCTGCAGCAGACCGACTATAAAATGCGTTACTTGTCCTTACAACGAACGCTTCTATTCCATCGATCAAAAACACAAAAAAATATCGTTGAAATCTACAAACAGATTATCTAGTCCCATTGAAAGTACCTGAATCCAGCCCGGACTTGTATTATGATGACTAGGCCACAGAATAGGTAATAGTATATAGTTATACATACAGACCCTCTGACACTCCCCCCTCTCTCACACTTTCTGGGGATACTTTAGGAGAGCCGAGCAAGGGAATGCAGTCAGGCGCGCGCACCCGGTGGATTTGACTACATAATATTGTGTCTTTTCAGTGCAAAAACGTTGAAAAATAAAGCTAAATTGTCATTTTCAGTAATTCTTAAGCTCAAATACCGAAATGTAGATGACGTTAAATGCAAAGCGCGGCTTTCAACCCTATACGCTGCACAGTTTGCACAAAGTGCGCATGTGCAGACGCCATTTCGAAATTCAAAAACGTTTTATAGAGTGCCGGACCTGTGTCCTAGGTTTAATTTCTTTATATCGATCGATCGGTCTTATCCCTTCTATCCGAGTGGCTGACTGTATACCAAGTATAAAGTGGTATTTTACGATTTACACATCTTTAAATATACCTTCGTCATATTCTTTCAGCACAGTCCAAAGACCAACAGATTCAGTAATAAGTTTCTCAGCTTGCGTCCACGTGTCTGATAGTTCGATATTCATGTTGAATTTGCCGCATTCTTTCCTGTTAACAATTTTAATGTTTAAGTATCTAAAGCGTCAAAACGATTACAACTTTTACAAAATTTACAACACAAATTGATGGTATAAATCTTTCGTGAATACGAAACGTGCCAAAATAGTTTATAAAAACGTTCTAAACACCTCGAAAAGGATTATAGTCATGAAATTTGGTAGAAGAATTATTAAAGTACACACGGCGACACATCAAGCTATACAAAACCAACATACGCTGGCCGCGCAACGTTATACGATACTCAACATACGCGCGCCAGCTTATGTTGGTTTTGTATAGCTTGATGTGTCGCCGTGTGTACTTTATCACCATACCATCGAAACTATACAAGGTATACATTACGATATTACAAAAGTAAAAATAAACATTTAAAACTTTTAAGGGGGTGGTTAAGACCATCAAACTGGAAAACTTTCACTATGGGACCAACATCGAAATCGCAAAAAAAAATCTACTGTCCCATACATTTACCTCGAGTAGATTTGTAGTTTAGTATGGAACATCCGATTTTTTTTTCGCGATTTCGATATCGGTCCCATAGTGAAAGTTGTTCAGTTTGATTGTCTAAAACCCCCTTAAATGTTTATTTGTATTTTTGTAACATCTTCTATATTGTCATACTTACATCAAGTCGTCTCTCTCGCCGACATATTTGAGCCACTGCGCGTGCGCATCGAACACAGAGCGACATCTCTCGACCATGTCCGCGTAACTCGCACCGTGTGTCTCCTCCAGCCGGCCCCGCGCCTGCGCCCAGCGCGAGACCCAACCTTCCACGCTCGCGTTTAGGTTCTCCCACTCGCCACTGAGGCTAGATTTTACAATTTCAGCCTGGAAATGTTTTATAAATAGTTAATTAAGGGCCTGTTTCACTATTTCCGAATAAGTTCTTGTTAGCTAATCCGACAGCTCATTTGACATATTTTGTATGAAGAATATTTTTTTATCATCTTATTTAAGAGCTACGCTCTTGTCGGTGGAGTGTAGGTATATTATTAATATGCTGACGTTTTTTTAAGGGGATGATTAGACCATCAAACTGAATAACTTTCTCTATGGAACCAAAGTCGAAATAGCGAAAAAAATTAAACTTGCTGTTCCATATAAAAGAGAAACAAGTGTAGAGTAGTATTATTTGGTGGTCAATTTGTATGCATTCCTACCGTGATACAACTGTGTCTACTAATAAGGAGCGGAAGTTGCGATACCATCTTGTAAGTACCTGATGTTCAAACATCTGCTGATGACTGATCATAAGTTCACGAATCTTCTGCCACTCCTTTATAGAACCATCAGCGGTGGGGTCTCCGCCCCAAGTGCGCAGCATGTGACCTTTTCGTTTGAGACCTTCCACTAATTTCTCCATCTGAAAATTTCAACTTACTTTAGTGCTGGATAATGCCGGTAGATGGCGGTATTTGTTAAGCCTAGTCAGATAATATTTGTGGTGCAATACTTCTCACCAATAATTAAATTGTTTTTAGGGTTCCGCACCCAAAGAGTGAAAACGGGACCTTATTACTAACCCTACGTTATCCGTCCGTCTGTCTGTTCCACCAATTTAGGGCTGTAGCTTTTGATCCAGTGTGATGGGTTAGGACGGCATTAACTATTGCACCAAAATGTCAAATGCACCAAACGGACTGCTTCCCCGATTTGAGCTATTGATTATCTCTATCAATCTTTATAAAGAGCCTAAATACAGTTGGATTCAATTATGGTAGAAACCCAGTGGGCTCGTGGTATGGCCCACCTCTCGCTCTTATTTGTGAGAGGCCTTCGCCTCACAGGCTATAACATACAAACTTTTTTGTTATGTGGTAATGCTTTAAAGATATTTGCCTTACCTTTAAGCACAGACAATGCTTAGCTAAATAAGCTTGGGTGTCTTTTATCTATTCATAAAACCAAGAACCAGACGTAAAAGCTACATATTAGTACCTCAGGCATCTTCCCCTGCAACGCCTGCTGTTTCCCACTGATCTCAGCCAGTTCCTTAGCATTCTTCGGCAAGGTTTTGTTCTCCAACATGACCGTAGCGTTGGCGATGAAGGCGTCGAGGGTAGCCCCGTCGGCGCGGCAGTTCGCTTGTAGGGTGGACATGAGGCAGGCCCACAGACTACGCGCTTGGGCCTCAAACTCGCGACGGAGTGTCGCTGTACCTACAGATATCCAGTCTATTTTCTCGTCTTCACTGAAAAAATAAAGGGAAAAATAAAGATACAAGTTCGTAGCCGACTGCATGAAGCAGCAGCAGGCGACGTATCGCCGCGACTCTACTTGTTTGTATGTATTTCTATGAAAACGACGTGTCGCTAGCTACGGAGGGTAATTCATAGAAATGCATACAAACCAGTAGTGTCGCGGCGACACATCGTACGATAAGTAAAGTAAGAAAGCAGGCGTTTTCGTTTGGGCTGGCTTGCACCAAAAAGTATTTTAACCTTAAACGTATTTAGTGAACGCTGTCTCTCTTACTGCTCATACTGACGATAGTGACAGCATCATATTTAAACATGCTTAAGCTTACATACTTTGAGCATTTTTAAAGTATATTTCATTCATTCATTTACTTTTTTATGCATGCCTTAATATTGTGGAGTAAAAATTCATCATTCATTGTCGTGGAGAAATTGCTATGCATGTATTGTACCCACTGTCCGTTATAAGTGACGACGGGTTCACTACCCGTCACACTGGAGTTTCGGTACTACTAGGTTCTGAGTTATTAGCATATATCTCACTTCCCCCTCGGGGAATGTAGGCATGAGCAAATGCGTGTAAAAATTCAAAACCAGACAGCGTTTAAAAATCCTCGCCAAATTGTAAGGTCGAATTTCTATGTTTATTTGGTTCTGCGTATTTGTATGCATTACAAGGTCTATGAATCTAAAAGCAAGGAAAGAAAGTATGCACCGTCAAAAGGAAAAGGCGCGAGTTCACGTATGGCGCCTATACATGCAATGTAGCAATTAATATTTCTAACTTATGTACGAAATACATGTGAAGAAACCTGCATACGCACACGTGCGAACATAAAAATAATTTAAAAAAAACGCTACTTACAAAGTCATCTTAGCGACAACTTGTCCATAAGCTTTACAGGCTTTGAAGTTAATCTCCCAGTCCTGCGGCTCGTGCAGGTGTTCAGCGCAGAGCGCCTCCAGGTCCGGCACGCAAGCGAGCGCGGCGCGGCGGGTCCACGCTTCGCAGGCGCGCTCCACGCCTGACAGGGCCGCCTCCAGTTGTTTGACAGCTTTGTTGCCCAGCCAGCTGTGTCTGGAAAATAGAGACATGTC
This sequence comes from Agonopterix alstromeriana, assembly GCA_963924505.1. Lineage (NCBI taxonomy): Eukaryota > Metazoa > Arthropoda > Insecta > Lepidoptera > Depressariidae > Agonopterix > Agonopterix alstromeriana. The sequence goes on from OZ004667.1 coordinate 11,793,281, forward strand.
TTTATTATTAAATGGCTTCATCTTTACTTTTTTTTTGGGTAAAGGCTTACCGACATCGATCTAAACAGGCGAGACAAGTGTACCTACTTTTGTGCCAGTTTGCGGTATTTTAGATCACTTCGACCCTTAGACGATATCGAACCTCGCGTTAGCATTTCCGTCTGCCAAGTTACACGATCAATTGATCATGTTCATTTTCATACAATTTTATACCTTATCACTAAACGAGACAGCATATAATTGCGAAACAATAATTTCAAACTAGTCTCGTTTGGGGTTCACACGAGACTATTTTTAACAATCCAAATAGAATCTAAAGTAATGGAATAAAATTTAAATTAACGGATTAGATGCCACCTCGTCCCCCGTAAGTGGCAGAAAAGTATGATAGTAGAATTACACGCGTAACTCTTCCATAGTTATATGGTCTAAGCATCGCCCCCAATGATGTTATAATACAGAAATACTTAAGTTCACATTTGTGGGAAATAAAAGCCATACGCAAAAAAAATCACTTAAGTTTAGAACTGACTTGTCAACAATGTTGGCGAATATCGAGTCGTCGTCGTACCCGCTGCGCAGACCTACGAACTGAGCTGGAAGTGACACGAGGCGACGTAGTTGGTGGTAGTGTTGTACACGAAGCTCTTCCAGTGGCGGTTGGACGCGCACCATGCGCCCTCTGTTGTCAACACAAACCAATTTTAGTTAGCGTCACCGTAGAGTGAATAATACGCATTTTTTACATGTTGTATCTTGTCTTTTAGATGAAGGAAAAAGGTCTTAAATCTACGGTGCCTGAGGTATGCAATGATCGGAGGCATAACTGTTGCTGATGATAAAATGCGGTACATTACTTACCGAAGTACCAAATCCACCTTCACGACCGGAAAGTGCTTGTGTAGTGAAAGCAGCGTCTTTATGTATTGACATTCCAAAGCTTTGTATAATTGCCAGTCCCAGTGAGACCTCCACAGTTCTGTGTTCTTGTATCCGTTTGATTCTACCTACAAATGTAAAATGTTATTTAATTATTGGAAACATCATTACATACAGTAATACCGATTAATCAATCGCGTCTAGAATTTCAATAGGTTATGGGCCCAGTTCGTGAACATTTCTTGAATGATGTAAAAGGCTTACCTTTTCGATGATATCTCGAATGTCTTTGATCTTCTTTTTCCATTCAGATTGTTTAGCTAGAAGTTCAGTGTCCATGAGACTTTCAACAATGCTTCTAATAGTCATGTGCTGACTTGTCAGATAGGTGTTCTGAAACCAATTTTGATGTATGAAAATGTTTAATGTATGAAAATGTTTAATGTATGAAATAAAAGAAATTATTAAACAGACTGAGTCAAAGACATCATACAGTTTGTAAAGACATCGAATTCACGAAAAAATCATTATTGTTCCATATAAAACGTCAATGGATTGGCTACTCTACTTAAATGTATTTGGGTGTTGATTTCGATGTTGTTTTTATAGTTTAAGTCTACTAGACGTCATCATATGCAGGTTGTAAATTTAATTGAGTGGGGCATTTTTTATGAAAGGGGTGCTACATCATCATCAGAAACTTCGAAATCAATACCCAAATACATTTTATAATTAGTTCTTATTTTAAACAAATTTAATTTAATTAGAGGTTTTGGTTTTAGTTAAACCACAACGCTACCTAGTCCTCACCTGTGACTCAAGCTTCATAACAATCTTCTTCAACTTGTCTGTATAATTAGTAAGTTGTTCCGCATCGTTCCAGTACACCGCCTTTTGGTCTTGAACGAGCGACGAGAGGTCGAGTGCTGTTTGTAGCATCATGGGCCGAGTGGACGGGATCATTCGCTCGCCCAGTGTATTGTGGAACGAAGCCACCTGTAAACAACACAATGCAAGCGTAAACTAAAAGGTACGCGCTTACTATAAAGGGTCACAGCGGGCCGTATCGCAGCGCAAAAATGCATACAGTCGCAGCGAAGAGGCGGATTTTCTGGCGATAAAATGTAAGCAAATCAACAGATATTTTTTTAGAACATACTAATTTATTTGCAATCTCAAGACACATACTTAAGCGAAGTGAAAATGTAAGAAACATTGAAAAATGCGCGATTTTACTTTTTTTTTCATTCAAATCATTTGCAAAATCACTCTTGCACAATTTTTCATTCTGAGTTTTTTAATGTATTTTACGGATAGTCGACATAATTTTAAGAAACGAATTTCTTGTTTTTTTCAATTACCGAGTTTAAGAGTTTATAAATATTCTTATAATGTGACAGACCTGCTGCAAGGCGCGAGCGTGTGTGAGAGCATCGGTGAGTGTGTCTATGGCAGCGGCGGCGGGCGGCGGTTGCAGGCCCAGCGCGGCCAGCGAGCGGGCCTCCAGCTCCGCCCAGACCAGCCGCGGGTTGAAGTTCACCACCATCATGCGGCTGCTGCTAGAGAACTCCACCACCTGCTTGTCTAGTGATAGCTGCAGGGTGCCGTTCTTTACCTGTGCCTGTCATTTACATACAAAAACTGCTTTTAAACACAAAAAGTTTAATCAAACTGAACAGCTTTCACTAAGGAACCAAATACGAAATCGCGAAGAAAAATCCACTGTTAAATACAAAACAACAGGTACTATAAATAAATACTCAACTAAAATGTTTTTTCGTGATTTTGATATTAGCCCAGTTTGACGGTCTGATCATCCCCATAAAAATAACGCATCTAATAACAAAACATCCTTTATAAAATTTGCGTGCACAAACATCAAACTGAACAACTTTCACTAAGGAACCAAATACGAAATCGCGAAGAAAAATCCACTGTTCCACACAAAACAACTAACTACTCAACTCAAATGTTTTTTTTGCGATTTTATATTAGCCCAGTTTGAAGGTCTGATCATCCCCATAAAAATAACGCATCTAATAACAAAACATCCTGTATAAACTTTGCGTGCACAAACATCAAACTGAACAACTTTCACTAAGGAACCAAATACGAAATCGCGAAGAAAAATTCACTGTTCCATACAAAACAACAGGTACTATAACTAACTACTCAACTCGAATGTTTTTTTGCGATTTTGATATTAGCCCAGTTTGAAGGTCTGATCATCCCCATAAAAATAACGCATCTAATAACAAAACACCCTGAATAAACTTTGCGTACGCCCCAGGAAAAGAACCATATTTCTCACCTGCAAATCTCTAGACCACTCCTCATGTAGTTGGGTATACATGGTCTTAAGTTCTTTCAAAACTTGTGAACCAAGCTTCAACAGTTCAGCACTACCTTCAAATTCCCGCAGGTATTTATCGGCGCAGTTGTAGATGTCTTTTACCTGTAAATAGTACAAGAATGTCAGCGAACTAAAAACAAACTCAAACAGGTGTATATTCACCTAAAGGCAGGGCTCTAAGCAAGCTAGCCAGCCGAAATTACAGAGAGTCACCGTGTCCTAAAGAAAAGAGTGGTGTATCGTGTTAACTTTTTGTTATGTCTTTGATCAATGTTTGTCATACTATCTTTGGTACTGTAATTGGGCAGAACCATTGAATAATTCTGTATACACTAGAACAGGCGACGCAAACAAAATCTGTGCACCATGGTCAGCAGTGCGGGGTGCGCACTGGGAACGTTGCGTTACGGCAAGTACAGTGGCACAGTGGTACTATGTAAGCATACGCCATTTGGCCTGTACGAGTGTTACAAACAATCCAGTCTCGGCGTCGCCTCTAGTACCTCAATAGGCAGTTCACCTCAGGTCCTATAGCCCAGGTAGCTAGGGCCATGACTGCGAATTTAGTCCCTGAGCATTTAGTATCATGGCGACGTTAACCTTGTTGGTGATCTTGGTGACTCAAAACGGACTTCCGAATTAAGAGATGACTTCTGAAACTGAAACTAACTGAAATCTTAGCATGTTCTGACAATCTATAACTCACTTTAGCCTCCATCTGTTTAGCCCACTGTACTTGCTGGACCACAGGAGACATTTCAGGCGGCTGGTACATCATTACATCGATCTCGTCGGTGTCCAGCTGGCTCTGTATCGCCTTCAGCATCGAGAGGAGAGATGACACGAATATTTCTAATTCGTTATTTAGTGCTCGCTTCACTAAAGGCCTTTCGATAAGGGTTTTGTAACGGGTGAATTCGTAGAGCATCTGGAAATGTTATATGCACTATTGTTAACGCTATCACATCAGATTGTAATTTTAATTTCGCTTTTAGAATTAAGCATAGCTCGCACAGCTAGTAGTCTAGCTCGGGAATTAGAGACTATTATTACAACAAACTATGGCATTTAAAATATTAAATATTGAAGGTCACACATTTACTATATAAATGCATATACTCACGACCATAATCCCATTCGCGGTGCTTTTATGGATAAATAAAATCTGGATTCTCAACATACATACATACATACATATTCTCACGCCTGTCTCCCACTGGGGTAGGCAGAGACAACCGAACGCCACCTGCTACGATCCTGACAAACCTCCCTAGCTTCCTCTACATTCATTAGTCTCAACAAAAGGACAAAAGATACATATAGTATACAGGGTCCTTCTTAATATGCCAATGACACTTTTTTAAGGGGATGATCAGACATCAAACTGGACAACTTTCTCTATGGGACCAACACCGAAATCGCGAAAAAAAATCTGCTGCCCCATACATTTGTGACGAATACGATTGCAGTTTATACAGAACAGCTGATTTTTTTTTCGCGATTTCGACACTTGTCTCATAGTGAAAGTTGTTCAGTTTGACGGTCTGATCATCCCCTTAAAAAAGTGTCAGTATATTAAGAAGGACCCTATATAGTTATAGTGCACGCTCAGTCAGCTTTTTTGCCAGATAAGCATATAGATATGTTCTTTGTTATATTTCCTCTACCCTAAGGTTGTCTGGAAGAAATCGCTTATTAGCGATAAGACCGCCTTATTTGTACCATAATCAGTTTTGTTTCCTATTGTGTGTTGTATTTTGCTTTTGGTGTAAATAAAGTATATTTCATTAATTCATTCATTCATTTATAGATAACAAACCTGTTTGGTCGATGTGTTGTGTAGTCTAGGTTTGAGTTTCTCTGCTATTTTAGTTTCGGCAGGTCGCAAGCTTGCAGAGAACCTAGACATGGCAGTATCCCAGTTGTGGTTTGGACCATTACAGATCCATACATTTATTTCTGAAAATACGTTGAGTCTCAGACATCATACAAATCAACTTGGATAATTTAACTTTATTATATTATGCTTACTTTCAAACGGTTCAAATAACTGATTAGTGTTTAATTCCAGTCTTTCAGTGTTTGTTAGCAGTTTATACAGCTGAGTATTTGTAGACCTTATGTCATGAATCTGAAAATTTTACGACAGAACAAAATTATGGTACCAGTACCAACAAGTTTTATAGATCTAAGACAATTTCCTACCTCTTTCAATCTAACTTCAAAATTCAAACAGAATGCAGGAGTATAGGGCTTTCCATTCCATGTGTGGAGAGCGTAGTTAGGCCAATAGGTCTCTGTGAGAGATTTGCAAGCACTGGTCCAAGTCTGAATCACTTGGAGACCATCCGCTAGACGTGTTAGAAGCTCGCTGTCCTTAGGATTGCCGTGAATCTTCCACAAGTCATCGGTTGATAGTTCTTTTTGGATAGTTGTACATATAACATGTCCTGGAATTAAATAGTTGTTCCAAAAATAAAAATGTAATGGTGCAGATTGATTTTATATTTATTAATAACACAAAACTGGTTACTTAAAAAATAAACTTGCATACCTCTTTCGGCTCATTCACATCCATACATCTTTTCATACATGCCCGCCGGTTTTCAAGCATAGCTCACACAGCTAGTAGTCTAGCTCGGGAATTAGGGACTATTATTACAACAAACTATGGCGTTTAAAATATTAAATATTGAAGGTCACACATTTACTATATAAATGCATATACTCACGACCATAATCCCATTCGCGGTGCTTTTATGGATAAATAAAATCTGGATTCTCAACATACATACATACATACATATTTCCGCCGGTTTTCAGTACCCCGCACCTCACCTTTTTGTAGGACCTAACCGATCAGAGTATGTCCCAGGAGTGCACCCTCTACCGACTTCAATCCAAATCGCACATATATTTGTGTGTGATGAGAGAACGGTGTAAATTAATATTGTACAAACAAGAATTAAGAATGGCATGCTTCGATGGTTTGGACATGTGGAGAGGACAAACTATAGTAGATGTAAAAAAAGTTCAATTTAAATGTCCAAGTATAAAGCAGAACATAATATTTTTAGAAACAACCTTTACTTCCCAATAACTATTTCTATTTATTACTTAGTTCTGTCTAATTTAATTATAAAGGAAAGGGCAAATGTGCGACTTAGTCCCAAAAAGAATGACATTTTGTGAGTCATACATACCAATGACATCAAAGGCATGAATCATCCTCTCTTGAGAATACGGCACTACAGTAGAACGCCACACATCATCCAATAGTCCACCAATATTCTCCGCGGCTTCTCTGATCTCTTGTAAAGGACTAGAATGCATTGATCTGGAACATATACGAGTTTAAAACTTTCAGAGCTCCAGTACAGTAATTTCTTCTTCTGTGTTAGCACAGTATCTATTTATGCTTTGATTAAATTAAAATAAGACCTGCTTTTCATGTATCTTACGAGTGAAAAGTAATGCCGTGTGATTTTTTTTTTCATTTTGAATGATTTGTACAATGAGTAAAAGCACACAAAGTGACTCAATCACGCAATGCCGCTCGTATTGCAACTAAGGAAATTAGACGACGGCTTAATCTATGCGGTCCATACGCTGTAGGCCAGTCACCTATCTTTCTGTTTTAATTTAATCAAAGTATTTATATCACCTTATTTCTTCGCAGACATCTTCGAAAAGTTCACAAAAGGTAGAGGCTGCTTCTTTGTCCTTCTTATTTGAATCTTTCTTCTGTGCTACTGTCTTCCAATAGTCCACTTCATCTTCCATTGACAAAATCACTAAAATAATAATCAACTTTTAATCATTAATGATAATTGGAGTACTAAAATGAATGATAATATTTAAAACCATATAACGATTAAGTCACAACAATTGCCATCATGTAATTTATGATTTAATTCTTAAATATCATACCATTAATGTTTTCATCTCCTTTTCCGTGAGTAAGAATTCTCAAATTTGACTCAAGTTCTGTTAGGTTTTTCTGAAGTTTGCTGGAGTATAAGTCATTCCCCTAAAATTATCAAACTGTTATTAAAGTCGACGGTACTAAACCAAGTTAATCGTTAAAGAGATCAAATGTTTATGTCTGATCATTCAGATTTAATCAATCTGAAAGAGTGTTTGTAAATATGTTAATAACATTACGTACGAGTCGCGCGTAATTCTACTAACAAACTTTTCTGCCACTTTTTGCGGGGGGCGAGGTATTTTATTCCATTACGTTAGATTCTAATGTTGAACGTTAAAAATAGTCTCGTGTGAACCCCAAACCAGACTTGTTTGAAGTTATTGGTCCGCCATTATAGGCTGTCTCGTTTAGTGATAAGGTATAAAATTGTACATGATTAATTGATCTTGTAACATGGCACAGGTAAAATGATAAGGCGAGGCTGGTCCCTAGTTATATTGTCTAAGTTTTATGTAGGTAGTTAATTATTAATCCTGCATATTGGTTGCAATTTAAATGAACTTACTTTAGATAACAATGGAGAATATATCTGTCTCAATATTTGATACAATGACTCAGCAGCACTGTTGGAGAGTGTTATCAGGTTTACATTCTTCACTGCATCCTCATTTGTTAAGTCCTGGGCTGATGTCTTGTAAAATATTATGGATTTCTTCTTATCGCCATTAATCTAAAAATTTTATACTTATAACATGTTAAATGCTTGTTTATTACAGACATAAGGACAAAAATTCCAAAAAAATTTCTGATTGCATTCAATTATCAATTTAATTATTGACTGCTCTCAAACGGTGAAGGAAAATATCGTGAGGAAACCTGCGTATGCAGAAGAAGAAATTCTGATGCGTATGTGAAGTCTACCAATCCGCATTGAGCACGCGTGGTGGACTATCACCAAAACACCCTCCTAGAGGGTAGGCATGTGCCCTGCAGTGGGACGTATACAAGATGTTACAAAAATACAAATAAACATTTAAGGGGGTGGTTGAGACTATGAAACTGAACAACTTTCACTATGGGACCAATAGCGAAATCGCAAAAAAAAAATCTGATGTTCCATACTAAACTAAAATTCTACTCGAGCTAAATGTATGGGACAGCTGAGTTATTTTCTCGCAATTTCGATTTTGGTCCTATAGTGAAAGTTGCTCAGTTTGATGGTCTAAACAACCCCCTTAAAAGTTGGAAATACTTATTTTTACTTTTGTAACACCTTGTATAGGCTGATGATGATGATGATGATTCAATTATGATAAAGGTTGAGACCCATTTACCGACGGCGGGCCCATACAAAAATGACATTTAGTATGGGAAGCCTGATGAGGTCATTGATCACCTTCAACTCCCAACTATGTTTTGGTAATATTTTCAATGAACAGATATAAAAGTTTACAGTTTTATTATAATTAAGTATAGATGTGCCGTTTGGTTCCGGCTTAGAATGGACCACCCAAATTCTTCCCGTGGGTGTCGTACGAGGCGGATTAAAAGTTTCAGTGTTTATGTGGGCGAAAGGCTAGCCTACTCTCACCACTTGACACGTCATTCCATCCTGAAACTTAAATTGCTAAATGTGAGCATTTTTTGACTTTTCTAAAAAAAAAATATCTCTTTCCATACTAAATGCCAGCTTGATTTTTTTGTGAATTTCTTATTGGTTTCTTAGGGAAAGTGGTTCAGTATCATGGGTACAATCACCCCTTAAAGTAATTCAACAGTTTACCCTAATACCCTGTATATGCTCACGCCATCTCCTCATGGGGGTAGGTAGAGACTACAGCTGACCACACACTATGATTCTGACACCCTTCTTTCGGCTCATCCTTATACATCTTTAAAGAACAACTTACTTTAGTATGAAATGACAAATTATTGTCATTCTGCATGAAACATTGTAGTAACAATACTTGAGAATTATTTATGAAGTCTGACAGTGCCTCATCTGCTTCATTGTCTACTTTTAACTTGGATTTGGTGTAAAGTTGTTCTGTAAGTTAATATTTTACATGTTAAATGAATCATGAAATCTATACTTACAAAACAGTTCCCTGACTGACAGACAACACTGATAGAAACATGAAATTTTGAATATGTATATAGGGTCCTTCTTAATATGCCGACATTTTTTAAAGAGGATGATCAGACCATCAAACTGAACAACTTTCTCTATTTGACCAACACTGAAATCACGAAAAAGAAATCAGCTGTCACCATACAAAACTGACCATCTTTCTCAATTTCGGTGTTCGATAGAGAAAGTTGTTCAGTTCGATGGCTGATCATCCTCTTAAAACACTGTCAGCATATTAAGTGGGACCCTGTATAGGTGAAGAAAGGATCTAATTTCACATATTTATCAGAAAGATAAACTATCCAACACATCTTAGACGTTACTAAAGCTGTTCTAAGAATAAGTGAGAGAAACTGTTTCAAATCTCTGTTTCTGTAAATCAAAATATGTCAGTAATTCGAAAATGTAGCACACTATTTAATATCTTATGAAACATTCAAATCGTGCCTTTTTAAAAGGTGGTTGGGCGTCTACTGCATAAAATTGGATTTCATCTTGGGCCAGTATCACAATGGAGCTGAAGACCTTTTAAAAGTATCTGGATGTTACGAGGTTAATGGTCTCAAGATAGAATGAGGTAACAGGTGAGGTATGTCAAGACATCAAGACAATGTCCAGAAATTTGATTAACCTTTTTTTTTTAATGTGTTGTAGATAAACATTTGACCCCAATCTCACCTGATGTTAAGTGATGATGAGGCCGAAGATGTAGCATGCTTACCTAGAGAAATGCCTATTCACTCTCGCCTTGAAGAGGCCCAGGTTTTAATGCTCAGGGAACTTTTAATTATCACTACAAAGCAATTGAACTGTGAATGTTTCCAAGGTAACCCGCAACATGGTAAAGAAACATTTAAAACTGTGAGAAACTATCTAATTTTCGTCTGACTACAGAAGCAATTAAAACATACAAAACCAATCAATAAGTACCTACCTACCTACGCTCTAACATTTTGAACAAACGTATACTGTAATTTAGAATAAAGTCTAAAAAAATCAGCAGCTTATTGTATTGAAAATATCTAGCAAAATCTCAACTTACCTACGGTGTTCAATATAAATTCTCGTATTAAAGCCATTATACTCAAGGATTCACAGTAAATTGTTAAGACACATTTTCAGAACCCTAATCTAATTAAATTCTTAGAAACTTTTCTCGAATCTTTCGGCTTCTCCGAACTTTTATTCAAAAAGCAATTCATTTTCTTTTTGTTTTGACATTTGAAGCCGTTGTCGTCATGACAACTGCCAGGGGGACAATCAGGCGTAAGACAGTTTTAGTTCCGATAGGTCCTTTGTGGCGCTGCAGTCACATTTTCCCTCAGGTAACGTCATGATAGGACGCCATATTAAACTTACAGCAGCAGCAGCACGATGCCGTGTTGTTGGGTCAGAAGCTAACATCTTGTGTTTTCCCTGGTATTTTCGCTTGAGATGAAAATCCCTTGAGAAGCCCTAATTTTTTTCCGTTGGATGACATGATTAGTTGAACCGCTGTCTACATGGTTGTAAACCACGAAGGTCACCGCTGTCGGACGTTGGCTAGCAACCGTGTATTCAGTACTTTACGACCGTGTAGACAGAGCACCATTGGAAAATAAATTGAAAAAAACGGCCAGCCGACACGAGGCTCGAACCATAAGCACCCGTGAGCCGCTTGTCTAGACCACTATATCAACAAGACAGTAATTGATATGGGCGAAATTTCTCACTAGTACAGCACAGCGGTGAGGTGTAGCGTACAGTTTAGATGCGAACCCAAATTTCAATACATAGTGCTTCGAAACATCACCGATAGATGTCAGAAGCTGTCTATTAGCGTTCCACTTAGTTTGTACTAAGATAACATAGCATGATCGGTCACACGCGTTTCTACCATTTGTTTATACAAAACGTACAATATGGCGGGAAAAAAGATGAATGATGAATTGTTACAGAAATAATATAATTTACAGAGAACTGTTTTTTTAGCGATTTCGATGTTGGTGCAATATTGAAAGTTGTTCAGTTTGACGGTCTGATCATCCCTTTAAAATTGTGTCAGCATACTAAGAAGGACCCTGCATTTTAAACATTTCTTCATACTGTTATCTGTCTTCATGCCAAATTTCAATTCAATAGGTACAAGAATCAGCGAGTTATTGAGGCGGGGCATACAGACAGTCAGAAGTGATGAAAGTATAAGGGTTCCTTGTTTGACTACGGAACTCTTAAAACTACTGAAGAAAACGGCTGTAAGGGCTAGATCCTATTGCCTTTCCGAAAGGAAAGAGAATTAAACAACATCATCTGTCTGTTTGTCAAATGTCAATGTCACATTTAATTAAAAATAATTTTGTTGGAAATAATTTGTGCATGTGCATTACCTATTCATTTAAAATCGCATTACTCCATAATTCTGTAATTTTATTGCGAAAGCAATTTTAATAAAGAAAAATGCAACGTTTCCGACCTGTGAGTAAACATGTTGTGTAATTACTAGTTTTTGGTTCATGGAGGAGAGAAAGATTTTTTCTTTTCTTTGAAAAGATTCGAAGGTTTGCAGTTGGCAGATAATTGTTGAATCGTATATTTTACAGGTGTGTCAAAATATAGTGAAGATACTGCAGACGAGACCATGCAGCAGTGGCACCTCCAACACTGTAGATACAACATATTCTGAGATTCCTTTATATAATGTTGACAAGCCGCAGTCTCTTGAGCACCGCAAGGCAAGGTTAGTTCGTTTCTATTTCATTACTTTGTGGATAGTCAGAAAATATAGTGAAGATTATACAACAAATTTTGAGATTCCTTTATATAATGTTGACAAGCCACAGTCTCTTGAGCACCACAAGGCAATAGGCTGACACTTTTTTAAGGGGATGATCAGACCGTCAAACTGAACCACTTTCTCTATGGCACCAACAAAAATCGCGAAAAAAAAATTTGCTGTTCCATACGAAACTGTGAACCTACTCTAGCCAAATGTATGGGACAGCTGTTTTTTTTTCGCGATTTTATTGTTGGTCCCATAGAGAAAGTTGTTCAGTTTGATGGTCTGATCATCCACTTAAAAAAGTGTCAGCATATTAAGAAGGACCCTGTATAATGTTGACAAGCCACAGTCTCCTGAGCACCGCAAGGCAAGGTTATTTCGTTTGTTGATATTGAGAGTCACAAAAGTATATTGTAAGATAGTTGCCTACATATGCCTTGAAATTGAAGCATGCAGGTTTCCTCACGATGTTTTCCTTCACCGAAAAGCCAGTGGTGTTACAAATCATACATAAATTCCGAAAAACTCATTGGTACGAGTCGATCTGGACGGGGATTGAACTATCGCCTCCTGCACGGCAGGCAAGAACCGAGAAGAAGGTGTTAGAAACATAAATCTAAAGAATCATGTTTGTACAGCACTGTATACATTCAGTACAGTTTACTTAAAATAGTACCTAAATTAGGGTTGAGCCTCATCTGTCAGCAGGGAATCACATTTTTTCGGTGCTGCTGCGTGCTGTCGCATTCTCGCTGTCTTTCTGCATGCATGCATGAATGTATATGCTCACGACTATATTCCCCGAAAGGGTAGTCAGAGATATTCTGCAACCTCATAACATCCACGTTTCACCAGTAGTACTGAAACTCTGTCCAGTGTGACGGGGGGTGAGCCCGTCGCCACTTATAATGAACAGTGGGTACAATACATGCCTCGTAATTGAAGCATGCAGGTTTCCTCACGATGTTTTCCTTCACTGAAAAGCCAGTGGTGTTACAAATCGCACATAAATTCCGAAAAACTCATTGGTTCGTACCAATCCATCGGCCTGGACGGGGATTGAACCATCGCCTCCTGCACGGCAGGCAAGGTTACTCGCAACTGGACCACCACGGCTGTGTTTCTCGCTCTAGCAAATGTCTTTCCAGAGCGACAGAAAAGGATGGAGCGTCAAAAAATGTGTTTCCATGCTGCCAGATGAGGTTTAACCCTACATCAAGAAACAGGCCTTTATTGTATGCTGTGATTGTCAATGACTTATAGCCATTCTTATAGCTCATAATTGATAAGAATAAACGGATACTATTTCAATAATGATTGAAACAAGTCCTTCTGTGCGTACAAGACAAATATTTTTCAACAGATGAATGTGAATGCTAATAAGCACTGTTATCAGTTATTTGTAAATTTTATCTTGGATTTACCCAGCTGGAAACAAATTTGTTTTTCAATTATGTAATACACTTGTTTTTCCTACTTTTTCGGCTTGTCCGACCCCATAGCCTAACTAGTTGGTATTGAAAGAACTAGTGTTGTTGTAACAAATGTTTCAATAAACACCGTGTTCCTGAGGATATGTTTTAACTTTGGCCAGACTTGGCCGGCTTAGTTGTTCAGACCATTACATTGTACATTTTTATTATGGGCAACATTGAATCCAGAAAAAAAATTATAGGGTGCTTCTTTATATGCAAAAAAAAACTCTTCTGTTACATACATTTGGGTCGAGCAGGTTTGCAGATTTGTATGGAGGAGCAGTTTTTTTTTTGCGATTTCTATGTTGGTCCCATGGAGAAAGTTGTTCAGTTTGATGGTCTTATCATCCTCTTCCAAAACCAACAGCATATTAAGAGAAGGACCCTGTAATTTTTTCCTGATTTCAATTTAATAGCCCAATTTAATAGTCTGAGCAGCACGCCAAAGCGTCAGGAACACGGTGTATAGGGTCATTCTTAATATACTGACACTTTCTTAAGGGCCTTCAAACTGAACAACATTCTCTTTGGCACCAACATTATATAAGACACTAGCAGCCCGTCCCGGCTTCGCATGGGGTAGACAAATAAATTTTAAGACTCATTTTTCTACACCTTCGGTTGCATTGTTCAAATTTTACCAAGGATCCCTAATTTTTTTCAAAATGAAATGTAGCCTATGTCAAATTGGAAGAATGTAGCATTCTATTGGTGAAAGAATTTTTTAAATCGGCCCAGTACTTTTTGAGCCTATTCATTACAAACATACAAAAATAGGTAAAATCTTTCCTCTTTATAATATTAGTGTAGATATACAATAACATTACTATTTTAAACTTGAAACTACATGGCCCATACAGTTGTCATAACAGGTGACTCTTCAAGCATTGTAACACAACAAGCCCAAAAATTTAGCTTACCAGTACATTACGCATGGGTAGGGACAAGAGGGTACATCCATGTTTAGTGCATTCATTCATGTATATCCTGCATACCTGAATGATATTGTAAACAATCCTCACTGAGGTGTACAGTACAGTGTAATTGCAGTCAATGATATTCTATAGACGTGGACTCACCACGTCATACAATAACAAAATCCAAAAATAGCACATGGTCTAATGTCACCGTAGTATGCTTCAGTTCTGCTTGGCTGTCACACATTGCCGCTGACATTCCACACAATTTCAGTCCTTTCAAATATCCTCGGTTAATGTAAAACAATTAAACACACTTTTGCGGTCCCGTTTACAGCGCGCTGATGCGAAGTCATTGATTCCAGTAGTTGACTTTAAGTGTAATCATTATGTTGTGGACCTAGTGATTAATGCAGGGATTATTTATAATGCCCGTAATAAATATGAATAAAGACAATTCAAATCAGGCAATCAGATTAATAAGTTTCTTTACCTCCTTCCAATTTATCACAGAGACTGGTCATTATGATAAATTATTTTTGCATAATTTGACAATTTAGTTACTTTTGGTAAGAACAACAGGCATAGAACATAATATTAGGCAAATTACTGTTTTACTTTATTTGAATAAAACAAATTTTTAACAGAAATTAAGTCAGCGAAAATTGTATTAGATGTGTTGTTTCAATCGATGTTTGTTTTAAATATGAAATACTAGAGTTAACCCGCGACTTCGTCCGCACAAATTAACCACCCATATATACCAGATTTTAAGTCAGATCATTAGCTATCAAAAAAAAAAGTTTCATCAACATCGTTTCAATATTTTTCGCGTGATACTCGCACAAACAAATACACAGATGGACAGAAATTCTAAACAAGGTTGATTTGGGTAAAAACCATATCGTCTTTTTTTTAAAGATCTTCAGTGTACAGACACACTTCTGTTACAGTTTTATAATAGTTAAGATTTAATTTACTTTCAGGCTCACGTACCAGTCACGTAAGAGGGGAATGTTGGAAAATGATCTCCTGCTTAGTACCTTTGCCAAAAAGTACCTGGACTCATTTACTGAGGAGCAAACCATGATGTACGACCGCCTCATCAACTCTCCTACCAATGATTGGGACATTTACTACTGGATGGTCGAGAAAAAACCAACTCCCAAAGAATATGATAATGAAATTATGGATTTGCTTAAGAAACATGCTAAAAATGAGGATAGAGTGACCTTACAGCAGCCGCCTCTAATTTAGAATAGAATGCTGATAGAAATTAATTAAAATTTTTCTTGAAAGATATCTTTTTCTCAAGAATAATATAACCCGTTCGTTTTAGCATGATCATTAATGGGTTCTTTTAGAAGTAGTTATTTATTTAATAGCATTAATCTGTTTAAATTAATTCTATGAATATGTTATGCATTTTAAACAGCATGGCAATAATTAAACATTAAAGTAATTTAGCATTGAGTCGAATAAACGATGTTGTTTCTTTAAAAATTTAGATATTAGATACCTATATTATATTTTCCCAACAACTCAAAATATAGGGTCTTTCTTCAAAAAATATTTTTTGAAAGGGATGATCAGACCATCAAACTTAACAACTTTCTCTATGAGCCTAATACCAGAGTAGGTTTGCAGTTTTGTATGGAACAGCTGATTTCCATTGATAGATTTTTCACGATTTCGATTTTAAACCCGCAGAGAAAGTTATTCAGTTTGAAGGTCTGATCATCCCCTTAAATACCGCAGGGGTATGAAGAACGACCCTATATATTATATAATTCATTAGATACAGCGAACTACAATACTATATTCGTAGATTAGATATAAGTAAGTAAATTTGGTATTTGAAAAGAGACTGGGCAACTTTGTATGGAGAGTGGTGATATTTTAATTGGTCAGCGTGTATCTTCATGTTTTGTGTACTGCCGACGAATGAGACCAGGCAGCATGAAGAATTAGTTCTTGGCGTGTAGATTCTGGTAATTGTATCTTTTGTCGGTTCCAATCCAAGTTTATTATTATGTAGAATAATTCGTAATGTAAATCGGTGTCGTTGTGCGTAAATAGCTTATTCGCCAGCGGTATTAACATATCCATTTAAATGTGTATGAACATGGATGCGCGGTGACCTAATACAGGCATTTCACGCGACCCCTCGACGCGCCTGGAGGCCAGGAGCTGCGCAGTCGCCCTGCGCTCTTCCAAAGCTGATAGTGCGCACATTGTCTCTTAATAATAAATATATTTTTGTGCGTAATCTTTTATTTTGATTAAGATTCAGCGTAATCAAATATTTTTATAATTTGTGTAGATTAAGAATACGTCATTAGGTCAGTCTTATCTTACGTTTAAATGTTTGTGCTGTAGACCCAGTGAAGTCAGTTAACTCGGAGCTACTAACGAATGTAGGTACTAATTTGAATAGTGTCAGATAGCAATTTTGTGACATTTAGATCAATATAGACTACTGAAAATAATAGTGCAGCTTATTCGATTTATAATAAAATTACGACTGTGATTTTAAGTGTTATTTTCAAAAATGCCTATTCGACGCAGCAAGGTAAGATTTTGATTATACACCTAACTATAGAATAAGATATCTTTTAAAAAGTGTTTTGATTTACTCCGTTAAGTGTTTAAAAGTTAGTAATTTTTTTTTAAATATGCTTGTAAATCTTGTCGACTACATAAGTGCCACAGCCTAACTCTAAACACTAAGCCATCGGTCGTCTTAAACTTAATTTTCGCATTTTGTAAACCTAACAAAAATATCTAGAAACATGAAAAAAGATACAAGACATACATACATAAACTCACGACCGTAGTTCACTCCCTATCGGGGTAATCAGAAACATTGCTACAACTTTCAACATTCTATTTAAGAATGTAGTTAACATTTAACAATTTAAGTTTCAGGATGGAATGACGTGTTAAAAATTTATAATGATTTGAAAACTTTAATAGAGTTTTGGGATTGGCTAATTAGCCATACTGTTTTCAGATGGGCTTTTAGCCGTAAGAAACATTTTTGAGCGCATTCGTTTCCTTTTGACTGCACACCGCAGATTAGTTTTTATTAAAGCTTGGGATCGCTATGTAATAATAATAAATGTGAAAATGTCTTAACTTTTGAGACATTGGTAAACTACAACAACCCGAACCTACGACATGAATACATGATACACCTGCATTGTGCCACGCCTCCCTTTTGCCTATCTCAGTATCGCTATAATCATGACACCAGTTGATTTTACATACTATACAATTTTTTTTCAACCTTTTAGTATGTTATTTGTTTTTAGCTATTTATGATCATTGGGTTTTTAGGTATTAGTGAAATGGATATTCGAGAATCAGCACAAGCTGCAGCAGGTGCGGTACTGTAGCTCGTCGCTACGCTACAAGGAGTTGGAGGAGAATGGTGCGCTGGCGCAACAGGACCTGACCCCGCCCCCCGCCGCAACCACGCCCACGCCAAACCCGCACATCACTCCTGAAATATCTTTTAAGGTAGCAATCTTATCATTATTTTCAAGAATTCAGTCGAGGTAAAACCTGACATAATATGTTTACAGTACGTCGTAGATTGTTTTTAATTCCATCTGTAACCTCGCAAATGTAACTTCTTGAACTTTTATCATGTTTGTGTCTGAGAGAGATTGACACTTGTATACTCTTAAACCAATACTATCTACAAGTTGTCAACTGTCGTATATGATTTATGTAGTTGAACGTGCATGTAATTAACCACGCGGCTTGCGTCATAGTTCGATTCATGGAACAAGCAATATTCTTTAAAGAA
The DNA here is from genome assembly GCA_963924505.1 of Agonopterix alstromeriana. Classification (NCBI taxonomy): domain Eukaryota; kingdom Metazoa; phylum Arthropoda; class Insecta; order Lepidoptera; family Depressariidae; genus Agonopterix; species Agonopterix alstromeriana. The sequence continues at coordinate 11,811,536 of OZ004667.1, forward strand.
AGGGAATAAAATCGTTGAAAATTATTTAATTATAACACATAAAATAAAACTTAAAACTGTGCGTAGCTGTACATTGAAAATGCACACGCATCTCGTTAAAACGCGATGTCGTTTTCAGGAAAACAGGGCATAACTTGGAGTGCAAGTTTTATTTAATCGCAATTAGACTCAATCAAAAAATTCATAGGTACAGTCGCCATCAGATATATAAATAAATAAATAAATAAATATCTTGGACATTGTCACACAAATTGTCTAGTCACATTTAAAGTACCAGAATCTAGCCTGCACTTGTGTTATGATGACTAGACAACGATATAGAATACACATATAGATACAAACATCCATGACTCGGGTACAAATATTCTTATTCATCATACAAATATTTGTCCCTTACGGGATTCGAACCTGCGACACTCGGCAGCACAGCAGGCAGGGTCACTACAGCCTGTGCTATCGGGCCGTTAATCGTAGCATACAAGGTGTTCAAATATTTCTGAGCAGTGCTAATTTTCAATAAATTGTTTACAGTAAATGTTACCAATTATATCTAAGCGTGTATTTTGTCATAAATATCTGAACAACTTATTTTCAATTATTTCTTTACAATGTTACTTAAAATTGAAATGTGGAAAAAAAACGGAGTAAAGTCTTTTTTCCTAAACTGCTCAGATGTTTATGATCACCCTGGCTGCGTAGATAAATTTGATGTTCTAGGCTTTCAGATATTTTTATTTTGCCTAAAGAAAGAATTTGGTTATGTGTAAAGAAATTATTGAAAATTAGAACTGCTTAGAAATATTTGACCACCTTGTTTGCCATGATATATCTGATGGCGACTGTATCTAAGCGAATTTGGTGATATAATAAATGCCTATAGTTAATGAACGAAACTTTTACAGCATGAAGACCTGCAAGTGCGACTTGCGGCCCCGTACCAGCTCACACCCAAGCCCGAGGCGCAGGATCTCGGCTTCGGCAAATATTTCACAGACCACATGCTCAAAATACCCTACCACAGACATCTGGGCGGATGGCAGAAACCTGAGATCATGCCCTTCGAGAACTTAAGCATCCACCCCGCTGCGAAAGCTCTACACTACGCGATACAAGTAGGTTCATGTTCCTAATATGGGTTCACTTGCTTACGTCAATACAATCTTCTAGAAAATTTTGAACTCTTGTTTTGATATCAATGAATACTGCGCCTTATCTCTGTTGTTTTGTGTAAATAGTGCGTGTTATCTCTTTATTTGGATCTCATGTTCACTTTAAATAACATCTGGTGTCTTATGTTGGTGAGCTTATCTTTGTGGGGTTGGATAATAAACAGACAATCCCTCTCATATATCAAGGGCTTTAATTACTAGGGAAATACTTATTTTTGTAAGAAATTTCGTGGGAATCAAAGTTTACAAATGAACGCACACCTTAAATTCGATTCTACCTAGGTAGTGTCGATAACGATAATGGATCAATATTTGCCTTTTTGCAATCAACTAAAAACCGTGGTGGTCCAGTGGCGAGATACCTTGCCTGCCGGGCAGAAGGCGATGGTTCGATCTCAGTCCAGGCCTACTCGTACCAATGAGTATTGCGGAATTAATGTACGATTTCTAACACCACAAGTTTTTATTAAGGAAAACATCGTGAGTAAACCTGCATGCTTCAATTTAGAGGCATGTATTGTACCCACTATCCATTACAAGTGGCGACGATCTCACTCCCCGTCACAGTGCCCAGAATATCGGTACTACTAGTGAATCGTGGATGTTATAAGTTTCAGAATATCTCAGACTACCCTCTCGGGGAATATAGTCGTGAGCATATGCTACTCAACTAACCCATATCTAATTTTGATTGTTACAGTTGTTTGAAGGACTAAAAGCATACAGGGGAGTAGATGACAAGATCAGATTGTTCCGACCTAATCTGAACATGGAGCGTATGAACCTCGCCGCCCAGAGGTCCGGCCTGCCCACGTTCGACGGCGAGGAGCTAGTCAAGTGCATATGCAGGCTAGTTCAGATAGACCAGGAATGGGTGCCGCACTCTGAAACATCAACACTTTATATTAGACCTACCTTAATAGGAACTGAGGTAAGTCTCTTGTTCACCTATGTGCAAAAGACGTGCAAACATTAAACGGTGAATATACAGGGTGTTAGGGTAGGCAGTTGCATTACTATAATGGTTGATTGTATTCATGATCCCAAAAGCAATAGGTTTCTTAGGGAAAGTTTTTCAGTATCATAGGTACAATCACCCCTTAAAGTAATGCAGCTGTTTACCCAAACACCCTATATTTTGTATGTAATAATTTTTCTTTATATTTCGACCACGTTTTTACCAAAAGTGGTTGGTTTTCATGAGTATTTGTTCGTACCTTTAGGGCTTGCACGTCTTTGCGTTTTTATTAAGTATATTACTTACTTGTCTGAAATGTTAGACCTACACTTAAGGTTTTGATTAATGATTGAGCTGTTTAATCTTATTTTTTAGCGCCACGTTAATGTCTTATCTTATCAACTTTGGGTAGGTATCAATCACAGAGGAAGATTATTTCTGGTAGTTTGAAATTAATGAAGATAACGTAAAATTCGCTACTTTATAACACCACCGTTTGGTAAAAAAATCTCAATTAGTCTAAGTATATTTCGCAACACACTTTTTAAATAATCAACCTAATTTTTAACAGTTAAATTATAGTCCAAAGGAAACTATTAATTGCGAACGATATTTTATTTAACTACATATATTGTATTCAAGTCACGGTATCTTTATTAATATAATAATTGAATGTCATACATGTTGTTATTTGATAAATAGAAATTGCGATAAGATAAATAGGGGAAATTTATAATCTAAGAAAGAAATGCTATCCGTTGTGTTCACACCTCAAGTTAAATCAGTTTATTAGTTTTCAATTTATCATTAATTGCTATTATTATAAAAGTTTGTCTCTTTTTATCTAAAAATTTGACAATCGTAATCAGTGCGTGTTGTCAGCCTGTACATTATGTTATCTTCACACACCAACCGTTAATAAACGTGGCCAATTTAAGTCTATTTTTTACCATCGTAGATTATAATATTGATAATAAGAGTTTGTCTTTACTCTTGTGCGTCAACACGTGCTTCGTACAATTTCATATGATTCATACTCATTTATTGGTTGCTTTCATGGGTACATAGGCTCATAACAACTTAAAATTGTAGTATTTTCGTAAAAATTGGACATCCATTCGGATGGCAGGACTTTATAAGCTACTAGATTTTGAACACGACATCGTTCGCGTGTCAAAATAAAATATAGACTATTCTGTTAGTAAAATAATTTTACAATGAGTTTAGTAGTTCCAGAGATTACCAGCTTAAAAACAAACAAATAAATTTTAGTAAACCAGTACTTTATAATATTAGTATATATAGATCGATATTGAAAGTATGGGAAGGACAAGTACCTATGTTAGCATATAAATGTTCTGAAAAGTTGACTGTTCATTAGGTACAAATGATAGTCCAATAAATTAATAATTATACCAATCATGGCAGGTACCTACTTCTTTATGATGATTCCTAACGAACCATAACATTCCATACATTTAGAACAATTTTTAATATTACATGAGTTGTAGCTCCAATTCTGAAACACAGTATAAATACTCTGAAGTCAAACAAATTTTAGGAGGTAAATTTTAGGTTATTGTTAAGTTTAACAGTCTAGATTTGCCTAAATTTATCTAGTACAGTACAACCAGGAAAATAATTTACCTCGTCAATCTTCGTATTCGCAGTCCCCCGACAAAACCCGAAGTCGTTTAGTAATGAATGGGTGCAAAATCGGATAGCAGTGAAAAGGGCGCGAAAACAATTAGCCAATCGTGGCAAGAGAATGAAGGTGGCACATCCTGATTGGTCAATATAATTACGCGCGCTATTAAAATTTGTCAACTGCGCAGGTACATCTGGGGAACTTATCAACCTGGTACTACTGTAGGTATAAATGAATTTAATATCTGAATGAAATTTCGCAGCCGACATTCGGTGTCATGGCTCCAGAAACGGCGTTGTTGTTCGTGATCCTGAGCCCAGTGAGCGCGTACTACAAGACGGGCACCGATGGTGCTGTTTCAATGTACGCCGACCCTAACGTGGTACGGGCCTTCCCCGGCGGCGTGGGCAACAGGAAAGTTGGCTCTAATTATGGACCTACTATTGGTGAGTTTACCATTTTAAATTCTTTACTTACCGGATGGAATTTCAAATTCTTTAGATTTAGTTGCTGTCACAAAGCTAGATTGACGTTGTTGGTGACAATGAGCATTCAGATACCTACTGAATCAGATGTAATCTCAGAACGTATTGCTTTGGAGATATAACAAACGAAATGGATATGCATAAAATATTGATTCAATACGTGTTGTAAACTAGATAGATAGATAGATAGGTATTATTGGTATTAATAGATGGCTTTTGACGAATCAAATCGACAAGCGATATAATACTACCTTAGCATCTTGACGATGGGGAGGGGATTATCAGAAACCTTGGCAAACCTCAAAACAAACCTCCAAAGTTTCATCGCAATCGGATGAATGTTATAGAGGACGCATAAAGGACAAACAAACACAGAAACATTGAATTTTTAAATATTTGATTTTACGAATAAATACTTGTTTATTATTCGTAGCCTATAAAAAAAACTTGACACACCGAATTATTAAAGAAATTAATGGAAAGGTATATTTGCAACATACAGGCACCTTTCTATTATGTCTCCTTTTTTCAATGTTAAATGAGCATAAGAACAATAATTTATCATTTAAGTCTACATAGTTCACGATTTTATCTTCTTAGTTGTGTTTCGCTTTTATCCTACTAAGATTATAAATGCGAAAGTTTGTATGGATGAATGTATGTTTGTTACTCTTTCACACAAAAACTACTGAACTTTTATTGATGAAACTTGACACACAGATAGAATATGATCTGGATTAACACATAGGATACTTTTTTAAGGTCTACGCAGACGGAGTCGCGGGCAACAGCTAGTATACAAATAATTAGCAGTACCTTACATACAAATTAAGACCCTCCCGACACTGATAACAAATTTTCTACAATTTACAAGCTACAAGTATCAATGCAAATGTTTGAGAAACAGAATGAATTTTTACACGTGTAAATATATGCTTGTGTTGTGACCACTTGTTTGTGACTTGTATTCTACACGTGTAATAAGTACAGTTTCGTGAAACGCTACGCTTGTAAATTTTCTGTTATACAAGTGTTACTATTACTTAGATGATTTTTATACAAACCCACTCTCCTTAGAATTTCCCCTCTGCCAACGTACAAGATCAAAAAATCGTATGCATTTACATACAATTTTATACCTTATCACTAAACGTGACAGCATATAATTCGGAATGTCAAGTTTTTTTTAATCGTTATATTATTTTTTTTACGGATAGAAGACATAATTCTAAGACACCTCTTTAATTTCTATTGCGATTCATCGAGTTTATCAAAATAAATTTATTTTTTAAATTATTTTGATCTGTAATCACTGGAAGCAAAAATGGTGGAGAGAAAATAATTTGAACTCCATGGAGAAAAACTACTTACTGCTTTATTTAAAAAAACCTGCCTTCTGTTTCAAACTCTATGCTGGAAACAGAAACGGCAACATCAAATGTCAAGTTCTGACATTTAAGTTGATTTTAAGTTTACCAAGGAGTTAGCAGGTTTTCCAATGACGTCACTGGACGGACAGAAAAACAACGTTATTTTATTAAACATACTACAGGTATGTTTAATACCACGGGACCATTTTTGTATTTCGATATCACAGGTCAAAGTATTCTTAATCTTAACTATTATAAAACTGTAACAGAAGTGTGTCTGTACATTGACGATATTTACAAAAAAAAATTACGATATGGTTTTTAGATGTCCCTGACTCCAAATCACCCTTTTTTAGGGTCCCGTAGTCAAACAAGGAACCCTTATGCTTTCGTCCATTATTTCTTTCTGTCCGTAGTTCGAATTTTCGTCTGTCTGTTTCAGTATTTGTTTGTGCGAGCATCACGCAAAAACTACTGAATCGATTTTGATGAAACTTTTTTATTTCGATAGCTTATGATCTGACTTGAAATCTGGTATATAATTTGTGCGGACGAAGTCGCGGGATAACTCTAGTTTAAAAATATATTTATATTTATATAAACTCGCAAAAAAATGAAATACTATCCGTAAAAAATTTGAAATAAATACCAAAATAAAGAAACATGTCATACAGAATTATGTTTACCTATTCTGGATAGTGATAGCGTCTTGTTGTTTGTTTCGTGATATCTGCACGTTTTTGCACATCACGCTATGTTATGTAAAAGTAATGAAAGGGGCGTTCGAAACTTTTGTTTTCAATTCTTATCAATTAGGTATAAACAAATGCAAAACCTTTTCAATAAATAAATTATCTGTTGGTTTGTTCGTCCTATTATAATAGTAATATGATGTGTTGGATAATGTTTCTGATCACCCGAAATGGGATTACGGTCTTGAGTTTATGTATGTACCTACCTATGTGTTGGAAGATTTGGAAGCATTGGAACGGAAAGTAATGACCGCGCCCGTCTCCATATGAATCATTACATGGTTAGTTACTACATACAAAGTCGCAGGCATAGCTAGTTAATTATGTTTGAAACTTACAAATTAAATCAAGCTCCCATTACATTATGTAAGATTTTACGTAAGCCTGACCACAAAAATAAAAAATCAATCTTTGGGCGCTACAATCGAATATAATGTCACTGTGCCAGTACAAAAGTTATTCGTAGTTCCAATGGTTTTCCGCAACATGGCGGGGTGATATATTTATTTTCCTAAATTCTTTGGATATTTCATATTGGGACTAGGTAGAATAGTTGAAATAGCGTAACTTTGATGGCAATTCATCAAAGTAACGCGATTATACTTCTTATTTATTTGGAATTGCGTGAAATTAATTTCATCGACAAACATTAAGCAGGCACTACTCTCGCGAGAACTCTCGGCGAGAACAATGAAGGGTATCCACACTCTCGTTCTCGGTCTTTCTCGTCTGTTCTCGGCGAGAATGAAGTGCCTGCTTTAAAGTAACTTTCCTTTGCCTTTCAAATTAAGATGACCACTTAAGATTAGCATAGAACCGTGGGGAATGACGCAATTAAAGGGATGCCATGCCCAACAGTGGCTTAATGTGGGCTGATTTGATTGATTGATTAACCACTTTTGGTTGTATTTTTTCAAGCTTGTATTTAATTAAATTGCATTTCCCTGAATTATTCTTACTGTTTAATTCGACTTGGGATTTGTAGCTAGTTTCACTGCGATAGGGACTAAAAAGTAATGTCTGTCTATAATCCGTCAACGAGCAGTAAACCAGTAAACATAAATTTTTCCATTAAAATGTAGGACAGATGACGACAATTGTTTTTGTATATTACAGAGGCAACGGCGAGAGCGGCGAAATTAGGTTATCATCAAGTTTTGTGGCTGTTCGGACCAAATCATGAGCTGACAGAAGTCGGATCCATGAACATATTCATGGTCTACATAAACGATCAAGGAGGTAAGAAAGAACATGATATAATTATAAAATTTTCATACTTCAAAAAATGTAGTAGTTATACCTACTTGATGAATTTAGGTACGCTGTGGGAACAGTTTTATTTAGGTACCTACGCAATTAATCTATAAAACGTTATAATATAAATGCAAAAGTGTGTTTTAATGGCTAAGCCACTTGACCGATTTTCCTGAAAAAGGTTTGAAGATTTTATTATTTTTAGTATGGAAGGTGGGTGAATCTTAAAACCTATATAAATAGCCCTAGATCACTCAGATGATCACAAAATAAACTGTTAGTCAGTGTCAGAGTTATTTCATGTCAAAGATTTGATTTGGAAAAAAATAAATTATATCTTTGTTACCGACGATGCCGTTGCCAGGACAAAATGACCTATTATATTTATGATCACCTAGGGGCCGGCGCACACCGAGAATCAATTAACACAACTTAGTACTTAGTAGGTTGTGTTAATTGATTTTCGATGTTATTTCAACGGTGGCAAAGTCGATATTGATTTGACAGTGAAAAAAGCTCTGCGCTACGCTTCGCCAGATTTGAGCTGGCTCTATCGATATAAATAGGTTTCAGACTGCGACACCAGTTTTATGAAAATTCGAAATAGCTCAACGGACCGTAGGTCACTAATAGTTAAACCCGCTTGGTAAAAAGATCATTTGAACCCTTTGAATGAGATGGGCATAAAAATTCAACGCAGACGAAGTCGCGGTTCGTTCTCAATAGTAAGACCTTATTGAAAATCCAGAATACTTACATAAATAAACAGTAAACATAATGTTTATTTACACAAAGACACGAGGAAGTGAATGCGCGCGGGCATGCGTCTAGCCCGTGATATTGTTTTATAAGTTTTAATGAGTGCGCGTCGGTATCGAGCGGTTAATAACTAGTATTACTTTACGTGCCCGATATTGTTCTGTTATCATATCAGTGTTGACGCTCTGACCCTTTGACCGGTAAATTCTCGACTTATATCTGAGGCAACCATTAGGGTCAGTAACATCAGGTTAACGTTTTTTTTGACTCGACTATATTATTGCTTAATGGGCAAGGGGTAGGTTATGTAAAGGTGCTCTTGACTTTATAAGGAGTAAATCTTAGGAAAACGTCTTATACTTATAGGATTATTGTTTAAACAATACTGGCATCATATTCAGGGGTTTCCATACAAAAATTTTGCTTGCTAATGCAAGAATCACCACGGGATCAAAGAATTTCCCTGTATACTCCAAATAGTAATTTCAGTAAAAATGTTGATGTAGATACCTAACAAGGCTCGTAGTCAGAAATCACTTCAACAAGGTAATGATTACCTACTAACGTAAAAACACAAAAACTCGTTGAAATGAGCAGCCGCATTGGGTAAATGAATAATAAAAGTAAATTAAATTGGAAATCGGTTTTTTGGATAGAATTTTTCGTTTTGAGGTAATTTTTTAAAACATACATAGGTATTGGAACATAATAAACGTTTATTAATTTGTTGTTGATTATTTATTCCATCATCCGATTTGGTCCAAAATGTGAAAGAGCTGGCAAAAAGAAATGAGACATTCAGTTAGGACTTGTCCTTCTAAGCATTTCTTAGTAAGGGATAAAAGCTGTAGGGCCATTTCCTTGGTTTTATTAAGGTTTGAAAAATCTGCCTTTTCTTATCGATGTAATAAAACTTACAGTTACAGCTTTCATGACATAAAACCTTAGACGGACAAGTTCTAAAAGAATATAACATTAGTTTTTGTTGACCGGCACTTTCACATTTGGACCAAAAACGTATGAAACGCGGGTGATGTCTTTTGTCAATACTATGATAAGTTCACTTCTAAAGGTCTAAATCAGATTAATTTCTTTCTGCAGAGAAGAGTGACTTTCATGCATAGTAGGTACTTTTACGTTAATGTACGTACACAAATTAATTATTTAAGTATCTTGTTCTAGATAAACAACTAAGTACTCCGCCGTTGAATGGTCTCATCCTGCCAGGCGTGACTCGGCGCAGTATCATCGAGCTTGCAAGACAGTGGGAAGATCTGACTGTGAAGGAAGAGATTCTCACTATGGATAGGATCGTCGAGCTTAACAAACAGGGACGGGTAAGATGAGGAAAAAATTTTCTAAGCATTTCTATGACAAACCAAAAGATAATCAACGTTGTTGCTACGTATATTTTTTTAAATTTCAATATAGGTGATATAAAAGTGCGCAAACACACACCTCCACTTGTAGAATCATTTATGACTACAAAATCGGTTTAATTTAAAGAAGTCAAAGTTTATCTTTTATTACCACCAAAAGATAGATTTAAAATTAAAACTGACGTTGTTTTAAAATTAATGATTTTGCATCTTATTTCTTATCGTAGCTTTTTGATAACGCTGTGATTTGGGTCCATTACTCACGATTCCGATTCCTAAAAATGATTGAATATTGTGGTTTTCCCAGTTATTGGAAATGTTCGGTGCCGGTACTGCAGTGCTGATCAGTCCTGTCAGCAGGATTGGTTTCCTCGATAACGAGATCAACATACCTACCATGAAGCAAGCGCAGCCCGTGTACCAGCGGGTAAAAGACACACTATTGGCCATCCAGTACGGCCACATAGAGCATCCCTTCTCCAAAGTAGTTTCATAGTGACAGCTTTAGGCGAGAAGCCATTCCAAGACTTATTTAGTGGCGTAAGTGATATTTGTACAGTGAATTTACCCAACATAAACATCTAAGTGCCAAGAAAGAGACTTCTCTTATAACTATGACTTATCACTAAATGTTTACATGACTTTCTGTAGTCAAAAGTTGTGTGCGAACTATTAATTAGGTATTCAAATGATAATTTGTAAAGATAACATTCATTCAAGGTTAATGTGTAAGTGACTGAATAAACAAGAGTGCGGAATTTTAAATTGCTGCGCATATTTAGCAGTTACAACGGTGCGGATTTTATAGTTAATGTTATACGATCTTTCGAGTTATAGGAATAGAAAAATATGACAAGAATTGGTCGCTAATTTCAGTTAGGATGTTTAAAGTCAAGGGTTTTTATTGGCGTTTATACTGTTAATTACAATTCCATTCAATTAAAAAATAGACTTTTGTGAAATAAAGTCCAAGAGTATCTTTGGTCATTTTTAGTTTCTATAGTGGAGAACATTTCGAGGCATGTATTGTACCCACTGTCCATTTTGTGGCGACGGGCTCACCCGCCGTCACACTGGACAGAGTTTCGGTACTACTGGTGAAACGTGGAGGTTCTGAGGTTTCAGAATACTACCCCCTCGGGGAATAAATTCGTGAGCATATGCTAGTGGAGAACATTTTCACAAAGTATGTACTCATAGGATATTGTATTTACTTTTTAACAAATTTACCTCTTGTTATTGGAATTAGCGACCTTTAGTTCTTCAGACAGTGGTTAAACGTAATTGATTGTATAGGGTCCTTTTTCGTTAGCTGATAGCTTTTTACACATTAACTTTGATACTAATAAAATAATTGAAAAATAATTCTCACAATCTTTACTAGTGAAATTGTATCGTCTTATGCATACAATGTTAATATAGCAAGTTATTCTCAATGTGTTCCTTACATAATGCATATTACCTAAAAAGTTACCGTGTAAAAAACAGTCAGGTTATTAAGGACTCTGTATATGTACTCTGTACCTCTTCGCACTGGTATTGTATTAAATAAGTAGGGTTGAATGTATAGAACAAACGTAACGAATGTGATATTAAATTATAAAATATCGATAGGGGTTTATATCTTCACGGTAACGCGATGAAAAAAATGATTGTTTTTATCAATAAGTAATAAGATAATATTGTAATTATTTTAACCAAAGGTTATCGGGGAACATGAAACCTCTCCGTGAAGAGTAATCTTCTGATTGTGTGTTTTGGTTTTCTAGTCTAAGAAATATTTAAAATATATTGTATGATACATCTGTTTTGTGTAGTTTTGCTTTCTAATATTCACAAATTTTAAATCTCCTATTTTGCCAAGATGAAGAACTATAGAAACCAATTTTGTTACTTAGGTATAATTTTATTATCAATACGGTTACAAAATTGTTACAATCTCATTAATCCAATGCCATACAAAACAATGATAGTTTAAACATTGAAAAAAGTATTTAGATATTGAAATAAAAGTAAAACTGTTCATATAGTCATTGATATTATTTCTGTTATAAACGCTTACATAACATAAATAGCAGGTACTTTATTTGACACAAGTTTAATGAGATGTCGTTCGATATTAACAATGTAAAGGCTACTCCGGCGGTAAGGGCAGGTCGTCATCAAATTCCTCCAAGTGTTTCTTTTTACCCGAGGGCCGTTGCAACGACCGACTCACAGGCTGCGCGTTATCTTGATTGCTTGCCTCAGCATATCTGTAATCATTAGCCAAAAGTTATTATTTGACATTACTATCTTTACCAGTTTTCTACTGCGCACTTTTAAACAATGGCTTATGTAAATTACATAAAGGTAAATGATTAATGAATGAAATTGTTTAAAATATTCCGACAGTTGACCCGGTGACGTTGGCGCCTGAATTTTTATAAATTTCGTGCGAAATGTCTGGCGGACGACGTAGTTTGTCTTTTGTAGAGTATCCGGTCCCGTAATCCCTAAACGAAGTTCAATACTATTGCCTCTCATTTGCTTCAATGCATGTTAAGTGTTGACCTATTAGTTAAGGCGCAATTGTACCACGGCGTCTGCGCATTTACTATTGGGACAATAGACCGTCTACGTACATATTACGATAACAATGCTTTCTGATAAATTAAAAAAGATTGCTTAAAAAACATAGTTATTCGGCTCTACTTTGTTTCTTTGTTACTTTTGGCTCTACGTTTTGTTGAATCGTTATGTTCTAATTCGATATCGAGTTAAAAACAGCAGAAAATAAAAATAAGTAACGCAAATAAGTCATTTCCCATAAGATAAGATAAGAAAAAGATAAATATTATTTATACTTAGTAAGTAAAAAAAACTTTTGGATAACAACTGAAGATTTTTAGTTAAACACCAACTTTCTCTGTGGACTCAATGTAGAAAATGCAAAAAAAAATCTGCTGTTCCATACACAACTAAAATTCTCCCCAACCACCCACAAAACTGATCAACTTTCACTCTTTCAAAGTAAAAACTAAATCTGAGTCGAGTAGGTACTGCAGTTTTGTTTGAAACAGAACAACCCTTGTTTTTCGCGATTTTGATGTTAGCTCCATAGTGAAAGTTGTTCAGTTTGATGGTCTAAACCACCCCTCAAAGTTCAAAGGTAAAATAATTTATTCAATATAGGAGCTTGAAGCCCACTTATTAAACGTCAAATCTTTTGTTGAAGCAACCACCGCGTCGGAACGTATTGTCGCTATAGAGAAGATGCGGCCAGAAACTCTACAACATAACACGACTTTATGACTATTACAATATAAATTCTTAGTGTAGGGACACCCGCTGAAAGTTCGGTTGAAAACGCGTGCAATGATTTTCCCTATACCGGCGACATACCAGTACGCGCCATTTTTCCTAGTAGACGCGTATTAAATCGAACGTTCGGCGTCGAACATTTAGCAGGTGTGTCCCTACACTTAAGCTAAAGTTATAACGGTGTACATGAGGGGGCGGGTGGGTCAGTGGTAACTCACGTGTGAAGCAGTGTGCGGGCGCTATCGGCGCGGCCGTCGCTCGAGTGTCGCGACCCCGTGGTAGGGGGCGGGGCCGCGCTGCCTGTACGCGACCCTGCAGCTGTGATGTAACTGTTACTGTTTATTGCTTACAAATACACAACAAATTAATACATACACGAACAAAGTCTCCCCGAGAGACATACCGAATCCACGATACGTCCGGTGCAATTTTATATTTTTATTGGTGCGGGCAATTTGCAAGTCTCTATTTTTATCCCGGTTTATCGGGTTTGGGTCCCTTAGACCATCGCTGGTTCAGTCGCCATCAGATTTACGCCTAATGTATCCACGCAGTCTGGGTGATCATAAACATCTGAGCAGTTAAGGAAAAAAACGATCTTACTCCGTTGTTACACATTTCAATTTTATAGTTGTTCAGATATTTATGACAAAATACACGTTTAGATATAATTGGTAACATTTACTGTAAATAATTTATTGAAAATTAGCACTGCTCAGAAATATTTGAACATCTTGTATGCTACGATACGATATATCTGACGGCGACTGTCCTTTGTGAAACCCCCTTTTCAATTCCCTACTAATCCCTACTGCGGCTAGAAATCGCAGTAGGTTTTTGATCGGGATGGTTCTTTTCATCTGGTGTCAATACTTGTCTGCCTAGATAAGTACTAAGTTTGTACATTAGGGGGCCACAGTCACATAGAAGGTGCAGAGGAGGTATTTATGTTACCAGATTGTTCTAATAAGATATGATAAATAACGGCACGGGCGGTTGTGTCATTCAAGGCAAGTGAATCTTGACGACATGCCATCGACTGTACAGAAGAAGAATAAATAGGTTATGAGCAGAGAACAGAACCTAAAATTCAAAATTGCACTTCTGCAATATACCTATCACGCCAATTACACTAAGTAGCAGATTGCCTAAACTTTGTAATTGCCTAGATATTATGTAGACTAAAAATCGAAATGCTTAAACAGCTCAAGTACTCACGACCTTATTTAGGAAAAATCTAAAATAAATCTTCGTCTAATTATGACAATTCGTACATAATACAAAATAAAGGTTAAGTAGGAATGCAAATATAGATATTAGTTATCAACGAGATAGATTTAATCCCTTTACTTCGTTTTGTTATCATTATCACATCTTTTCACATTCACAGTTTGAAGAGGTTTTTTGAACGTATGATACTAAACTGAGATTAGACTACGAATTACGAAATTATCTAATAGTTACTTTTTACCCAACTGCTTCTGAAAGAGGGTATTGTTTTTATTTAACCGTCTTGGCCTTATCCCATTAATTGGGGTCTGCGCAATGTCATATTTTTCTATTCATCTCTCTTAGTCGGCCCGTAGCAGTCGCTGCATTATCTAACGCACGGTTTCTAAAACTCATAACCCTACCTCAACGTCTTCGTACCCCTATAAAATTACCCAGAAGACTGCGCCCCTTACGAAAATAAGAAAAACCGGCCAAGTGCAAGTCGGACTCGTGTACCGAGGTTTCCGTACCACCACACAATATAGTTGTTTGTATTATGTATTTACCATATCGTTTTTTTCTATCATTCTGTTCAGGAGCCTCAACGCGAGCCCAACTCACACTTCGCCGGTTTTTATTATTTGTTGTCAAACTTTAGAGTTTGCACTATAATCACACCAAGTTTGACGCTTATATGTATCGCCGCTGGGCCTGTATTTTCTCGCTTTGACAATAATAATTGTAATGTAAATCTTCCTGCGTACCCATACGACCAACTGTCGTACCCATAGGGTTACGCGTACCCATACGTGTAACCCACTTTAAGAAACCCTGTTCTAACGTATGTATAACTGTGACAGTGAGGGGCTATGATCACGGAACTCGCTGGTGTGTCGTGACCCCGTGATGGGGGGTCTGTTGCATGATGTAACGCGTCTATCGGTTGCTTCAATAAGATATGTCGTAACTAACACTGTCTATTTGTTAACATTCTGTTTATAAGTATTACATGATGCAATTCCCCTTACGATTTCGACGCAGATTTTTATAAAACAGCGTAGTAGACATCTACACTGCTTTACTATTAATGTCGATGTGCATTATCCTGGTAAGAGTTTGTAAAATATATGGTTATAGTAGAATGTGACAACATATACCTAAGTATCGCTATAATCTCGGAAGGTCATTTTGAACTGCATGCTTTAAAGGATACTTGGCAGTTGTAGCAAAGCTTCTGACCACTCCGATAGGGATTATGGTCATGGGTAAAATTATGTATGTCATTTTGAAAACGGATACTTTTCGGAACGCCCAAAATTCCATCATTTTAAAATTTAGCACAGTTTCTCAATAAGAGGAAATTATGTTACCACATCGCAGTAAATCATCATCATCATCTCAACCGATAGACGTCCCCTGCTAGATGTAGGCCTGCCCCCAAGCATCGTCACAACGACCAGTCCTGCGCTGCCCTCATCCACCGGGTTCCTGCCGCCTTCACCAGGTCGTTGGTCCATGTGGGGGGCCTAACCACGCTGCGTACGCGGTCGCCACTCGCGAACTCTTCGGCCCAATCGGCCATCTGTTCCGCGCCCATTATCAGTAAATAATGGTAAATGTTTATGTACCTCTAATGTGATCTATCGGTGATTGACTCGTACCCGATGAGCCGCTCCCGAGTGACGTCACGGATGATGCTATAGTAAAACAGTAAAATAACGTAAGTTTGACCAAAAAGACGTGGCTGTTAAGTAAGATGTGATGTGGCAAACGTGTTAGAAAAGAACCAATAACTATTGAAAATGTTTACTGACACGGTAAATGAGTACCAAAGCATAAGCTTATCAAATCATAGCTATACTTTCATTTAGCCAATAAGTTTAGCTCTAGGAAAGCTTAAGGGGATATAATTCGGAGCGCGCTCCATACAAACGAATTCCGGTTATATTTTCAATACTAACCAATTAAAGTCAATGAAATCTAGAAACTAATCTCTATGCTTGTATTGAGTCAGATTTTCGTTAAAGTGTATAGTTTTAAAGTTACAGTGCCTCAAAGATTTGCATTCCAATCTTAAATTAATCCTAGCATTGAAACTGTATATTTTAACGAAAATCTAACACAATACAAGCAAAGATTAGTTTCTAGATTATTACTGAAAAAATTTATTGCCTTTAATTGGTTCGTATTTACAATATAGCCAGACATCGTTTGTATGGAGCGCGCTCCGAATTATATCCTCTTTAGTTGAAAAACAAATATGTAACTTTTTCTTTATAAAATAAATTGAAACAAAGGCATCATCTCTTTAACGAGGCTGAGATTGAGTAAAAGTTCGTGTTTGTGGAGACAAGTTAGTAGACAAACTGCGCTTGGGTTATTGTGTTGATCATCGGGCGATATAGCACGCCACAAAACAGGCTTTACACAGTATTTAGACATTTCCGAACATATGGAACTTCTTTTACTTTTGTTATGGACAGTACAGTACTAACCGCGCTCCTGCTGTTTGAGCCGCGCCTGCGCACGTTGCAGCTCGCGAGTCCACGCGCTCGTCTCCGAAAGCCCCTGGTCACCGCACAGCTTCACTATCAACTTCAAACCTGTGTATTATATAAATAAACATTGATAAGAAATTTAATAAACACATTTATTATACCTATACAGGTTGCGCAACGGTTTATGAGCGCTCTGGGCGAAAGTAGGTAGTAGGGATTTATTAAGAAAACATTTTTTTTTCTACGGCTGGTTGTGATCTGTAAGACTATGTTTTTATACTGGGTGTTACAAAAGTAAAAATAAACATTTAAAACTTTTAAAGGGGTTTTAAGACCATCAAACTGAACAACTTTCACTACAGGACCACCATCAAAACGCGCGAGTTGAGTATGGAACATCCGATTTTTTTTTCGCGTTTTCGATGTTGGTCCCTGTGAAAGCTGTTCAGTTTGATGGTCTACACCACCCACCCCCTCAACTATTTATTTGTATTTTTGTAACACCTTCTATTAGTAACTTACATTACAACAATTTCTAAACGGCAATCAGTAACCTTGTTGGTAATTAAAAAGTCCCGGGGCTACAGTACTAAAAAGCAAAATCTCCCTTAACACCTGGAAACCACGTGAATTCACCTGATAAAAAAAGGAAGCCGATAACCCTATGCAAATAACTAACTTAAGCACTAAGTATGCGATATTATGAAAAAAAAAGCTATCATAACTTTTGAACCGTTGAGAACCCAATGATGGTTCCACCATCATTCACTGGGGCTAAAAGTTTGGAAATGACCTCCGTCATGTGCCTGTTTGATTTGATCCACACTTCCAGGGACACCCTGTATTTGTAAGTTACTGTAAGCTCTCCAAATATACAAGAATCCCTTATTGGCGGACCCTTCCACTAATGACAGGATTGCGATATTTCAGCAGTGGCGTTAAGGGTTCCTTGTTTGGACTACTGCACCACAAACAAGATACTGCTTCTGTTTACCTATACACAAAACAAGATATTTTTCACTCACACTGAACGTTGTCAGGGAACCTCGCGTTCATTTTCTTGTACAGGGAGAGAGCTTCTTGATATTTCCCGCTGGCACGAAGACACCCGCCTATCAGTAGGCTCCATTGCGGCTGTAAAATTTATATAACAAAAAAATATCAAATAAATTTCTTGGACAGTACCTTAAAGTACTTTCCAGTAAAGGAAGAAAGGTTTCACAATTGAATCCTTTTTCATAGGCATAGTGAATTCCAGAAGACTGCTCCATACAACGAGCGACACAGGGTCAGGCACAAATTGACGCTTATGGTCGGCCACAACATGAATACCTCATAGCACTGGCGTTCGACCGACTTGATCCAAGATCGCCGTACGTATGCGTCTGATATGTTCATGCACCCTGCCCCGTATCGCTCGTTGCATGGAGTCTCAGTCAGGAGGCCATTGCCTCGAAACTGATTCCCCGCGGTCCGCTAGCGGGTCACTTGATGAATACCCGAGTGACTCACGTTATTAGGTTGGAGCCTGGCGGCGCGGCGGTAGTACTGAAGCGCGGCAGAGGGCTGCGCGTCGCGCGCCAGCCACTCCAGCGCAGAAAGCTCGCACGGCCACGCTGCCTCCACCTGACATAGTATAGTACACGTTTATAAATCAGTATGCACATTCTTCGCTAAGTAGTCAGATGGTTTCTTCAAAATTTACTTTTGTTACCAAAAGATAATTAAAGTCTGCCAGCCAGATAAATATAACGCCTCGACGATGTTGCGGAAAATCATTGGAACAAATTTTTTCTTGTTAGTCTTAACAAAATTTAGGCAATTAAATAACAATACTCCTGAATTTTGTAAGAGAAATTCGAAGGAGACGAACGCCTAGTTAGAAAAGTTCCATATGAAACTCCCTGTTCAGAGCTGCAATCCATGTTCCAGATAAACCTAATGATAGCCATTAGACAACCTCTCTATCAGAAAAATAATATGTCAATAGAGGTAGTCTCTTTGGCCCAAAATGATGGTGCAAAATCACGAGGGCTAGTAAGCGACGAATCATACTAGAAGTGACGGCGTCGCCGCTGTAAAATCACGTACAAAATGGTCAGAGCGGCGGCTTGAATGTGATTTGACTGTCATACTTATAGTGTTCCAGGATTGATAACTTTCCCAATTTAAATGAATGGACTTATATGCTTTAACAATACTCACATCTTGATAATGATGTTTGGCGGTCTGCGTGTCTCCCATCTCGCTATGTAGCTGCGCCAGCGCACACGTCACGCCCGCATCCCATCCACCAATCATGCTATACCTGTACAATTTAAGTACCTATATTTAGTACGCAAAATACATCGAGTTGCAGAAAACGAGCCCGCTCAACCAACATACCTACACTACAGTCTAACACAGAGATCCAAACTCCCGTATGAGAAAATTAATACCTTTTCCACCTTACTTCCAATGTATGGCTTTAAGGGAGGAGAGCGGGGTTGGTCATTGCTTACGCTCCTGTTTTAGAAAAAAGTAGAAGTTTTTGGTTATCATAATAATAACCAATCAAGTGGGTTATTATATTTAGTATAACATTTTATTGTAGGTACACACAGACATAATAGTACATTGTTGAGAAAACATGTACGAGTTATTTAGTATACTACAGCCCAAAGGAAGATGGAAGTGTCGGTGGTGTCCATTGCGCACCCCGAAAGGGAGGGGGTTGTTATGCCCTCATTTTTCTGACTAAAAACCTTGATTTTTAAGGTTAGAATGAAAAAAGAAACTGGGATTTTTGTATCCTGCGGCACGAACGGCGCGGCAGGGGGAAGGGCCTGATTAGTAAATTGATTTCTAAAAGTTTATAGAATGATGTCAACCCTTTAGTAGTACAGACCAGTGTTCTGCGGCGGCGGGGTCTACGGCGCGGCGGCGGGCGAGGCGTGCGAGGCCCCCCGCGGCCAGCGCGCGCAGCGTGCCCCCCGCGCCCCCCGCCGTGCGCGTGCGTGCCCACCGCGCCTCCGCCGCCTCGATAGAACTCTCCTCCTCGCTCAACTCCAGCGCTAGCGCTGCAAATATACAATCTAAACTTATAAAACTGTAAAAGAAGCGTGTCTTGAAGATATTTACAAAAGAAAAAAAAATTACGATATGGTTGCGCAGTGGTCAGCTTAGTAGGACAACACAGAAAACTCTCAAAAATCACAATAATCTGTCAAACCGGTTCATCAGACCATTTATCGTTCCTGTCTCCCACCCACCTGGTCGTTTGGACCACTTGACAGATTGTTATTATCTGTGCACCTGGCGTCGATATGTTATATCGGAAATCATGTGTACCATATTATCGAGACGCGTATCGGCAACGATGATGCTAACCGTACTGACGCGAAGGCGGAAGCAAGAGGGACATCGCATTCCAGCGAGTTGCAGAGATAATGTCTCCACGTTGTACGTACGAGTACGTACCCAAGTCGTGGACAGCGACGAGGTCGGCGGGGTCTAGAGGCGGCGGCCGCGGCAGCGGGGCCGGGACCGGGGGCCTGAGCGTCGCGCGCCGCACACCCGCGTCGCGCACTAGTAATCACGTACCTAAGTCGTGGACAGCGACGAGGTCTGCGGGGTCTAGATGGCAGGCGGCGGCGAGGCCGGCGGCAGCGGCGCGCCAGGCGGCGGGGCCGGGGCCGGGAGAGGACGTGTCGCGCGCCGCCGCCAGTGCGCCGCATACCCGCGCTGCGCACGAGTACGGGTCCTCGCGCGCCGCCGACTCGCTTAGCGAACGCGCCTCCGACCAGTTACCCAGCTGTCATATAATAAATAACACAGACTAATAAAATAAAAAAAATCGTTGATTTCAACGACTGTTGTACTTAAACGAAATTACCAAAAGGTGGCGGGGTGGGGCAGGACAGTGAGCTCTAGTTTCATCGTTTAAGGACATGCCCTTGGAAGAACCAATTTAACCATGATGTTGAGCGATACGTACGTAGTTGGACTGCTTATGCTCGGCGACCGCGGGCAGTCGGCTATGCGGGGACTTGTATTGTAGCTTAAAAGCACAGCGCAGCAGTCCAGGGCAAATTTCTCTTTATAATGGAGCTGGCGCACGCCTGTTGAAGTGCAGCGCAGAGCATTTTTACAGCTAAAATATTATCGACTTTGCTGGCGTTGAAATAACATCGAAAATCAATCAGAGACCTTTGCCCTGAAGTGCTGTATTTGTACTCCACAAATATCGTATATGAAAATGACAAAAAACCTTAGACTTTAAATAATAACGTCATTTTCATGTACGAATACAAACGTGAAATTTCGAATTTTATGTTCCTAGTTACAAACCAAAAGTTCTCTTATCAATTTAACTTATACAGAACTAATGTTATTCAAATGGTTCTAAAGTTAAACGTAACATACGGCATATGCGACGAAGGCGGCGTCGGCGTTGGCCTCGGCGCGCAGCACGCGGTCGCCGAGGTGGGCGCGCGCCACGGCCTTGAGCCGCTGCAGCGCGCGCAGGCCGGCCGCGTGCGCGCGCCCGCCCGGCCCCGCGCGCAGCCCCGCCAGCGCCCCGCCCAGCTCCAGCCGCGCCCCCGCCCCGCCCCCCGAGTACCCGCGCAGCGCCTCCACGCACCACGACATACCGCTGCCAACAATACGGATTTCCGTTCAAACATATGCGATCATCATAGGGGTCTTACAAAATGCTCAGCCATGGCTTAACTTACGCAAAAGAGCCTTAAAGAGAGAGGTATATATCCAACGGTGGACTTGTTGTATCTGATGATGATTGTTGACACAAATTTTCACTTCTATCCAAATTCTATATTACTTTTCTACCCTTCATAGGATACCTACGTCACGCAAGCGCGCACAATACTTCATTTTCAATAGGGACGAAAAGATTTTCCGATTCCTATATAGCTTTCTGGCCAATTCTGATTTAACTGACTGACATACTATCCGACATATCTTCGACGTTACTAAAGCTGTTCTAACAATAAGTGAGAGGAAGTGTTCCAAATCTCTATTTCTGTAATTCAAAATAGCCTTATATTTCGTTGCTATTTGATATGGAGTATAGGCGAGGGTGCACAGACCCCGACTCGTCGTCGCGGCTGGCGGGGCGCACGAGCGCGGCGGCGGCGAGCGCGAGGCAGCGCTCCGCGTCGGCCGCGGCGCGACGCGACCAGCGCGACAGCCGGTCAGCGCGCAGCACGTCCCGCACCACACACTCGTACGCGTCATTCTCCTGAAATACACAAGATGAAAATACAATTATGATGAGATACATCATAAACTTGACAGTCCAGAGCTGTGCTTTTGTCCAATTAAGCTACCGGCATATCTGTTGGTATCTCCCCCGCTTGCGTCTTTGAGGGACGTAATAAGCGCCATCATCTAGCGTTTCTATAAACTAACACACCCGTCTGATACTAAAGATAATCTTTGCCTATTTATTTATATAATACTTTATTGTACACCTAAAATTACAGATAAAAGAATTAAAGCACACTGAACTAGAGTGGTGGAGCGGGTGTAATAAGTATGTAAACCTACCTCATACCCTTGATTTTGATTCATAGTTCCATAGAGTTTGATAATACTGGACGTAATATAAATACCTACCTACCCAGAAAGTACCTATGTAGGAAATGTAAAGCCTGACCAGTAAAAAAATAAAACACCTCGTCATGTTGCGGAAAATTATTGGAACTAATTTAGCAAATGTACACACGGCGACACATCAAGCTACGCAAAACAAACACAAGCTGGCCGCTCGACGTTATACACTACTCTACCTAAGCGCGGCCAGCTTATTTTGGTTTTACATAGCTTGATGTGTCGCCGTGTGTACACGCAACATTGCAGCGCGCCTAAGCAGGGTTTTTATTTTTCTGTAATATTTACAGTAATATCTAACTAACCAATCAGTCAGATTCAAATCGTCATCATGTCTACAATATTTTACTTTCGAGAACTTCAACGAAAGTAAAATAAAATGGAATTACATCATCAATAGGTATATCCTGGTGATGTGTAGGAGGCTCCACGTCCAACATCGCGTGGAAGGCCGCTTTGCCGCCTTCTGCGTCATTCAACGCGACCGAGCACAGCACCAGATGCAACCCTGGAAATTATGATCAGAATTATCGACACTCTTTTTTGAATCTTATTTTCTAACTAACATGAGTCATTTACCTGTCTGGAAATCGCCCTGTTCGTGCATGATATGTTGGAAATTGGTGACTGCATCGCGAAATTTTCCCATACGTACTAGAAGGAGTCCGATATTGTGCATTACCTTCATCCTGAAATTTATTGAATTCATACAGTCTCATCAGTATTCAACATAATGTTCTGTTCTCTTAATGGAGTCAGGAAAAATTTACAAATATAGAGCTGATTGCCCTCAAACACTGAAGAAAAATATCGCGAGGAAACCTACATACGCTGAAGAAATTCTGATGCATACCTATGTAAAATCACACATACAACCACATTAAGCACGCGCGGACTGCAGCCCATACAAACTTATGCCCAAGTAGTAGTGACGATAAGAGCTGATGATGATGATTATAAAAACCTATATAACCCCTGCGTTACGAATACAAATGTTTATTTATTTACCTCAAATCTTTTTCAGCCGTAGGAGTCTGATCCAAAGCCATTCTGTACAATTTTAAAGCCTTCGGATGTTCTCCCATTTTGAAATATATGTTACCCATATTAACCTGAAACGCAGAAGATCGTAAAGCTATCATAACAATGTGCGATTACTACAAAAAACTAATTTCTATTCAATTATGAACCGTATGACTATGAGATAAGAGTTTTAACCTCCACAAATTTCCCATAGGTAGTTATTTTTGTTGGGTTTCCCAAGTGTGTGTTAGATAACACACTCACGTCACGTAAAATAAAACGAAAACTGGTAGTGTTCTTTACATACAACACCTAATGTCCAACGGGTTTAGGCAGAGACAATAGGGTTGAACCTCGTCTGGCAGCACGGAATTGAATTTTCTGACACTCCATCCTTTTCTGACGCTCAGGAACGTCATTTGCTAGAGCGGGAATGCGAACGCACTCGGCAGCACCGGCAGCGCTGCGACCTTTCTCGCTCTGGCCAACAACGTTCCTGAGCGACAGAAAAGGATAGAGCGTGAAAAAATGAGATTCCGTGCTGGCAGATGAGGCTCGACCCTTAATCGCCACATGCTACGATTCTAACACACATATCTCTCACTCACACACTCTCGCCTCTTCAACATCCATAAGTCTCTTCATACATATTCGTTGGTTCAGGATACATTTTACTTGGCCCTTCTTCAATAGGTAAGTATCTGATTTGACCATCGTACTAAGTTTTAAACAATAAACATGAATCGAATAAAACGTTCCCAAAGAAACCTATTTAAAATTACCTTGAGTCGATTAGCATGAGGAAATAACTTATTCCTAGTCAGTAGTTGATATGTATTCAGCGCCTCCGTGTACATTTCATTGAGAGCGTATTGGCCGGCCAAGTTGCACAGGACCTGTAACATTTTATCGAAACATTAAACCATTATTTTAAAAACAACGTATTTTTAATTAGAGTAAGTTCTTTTTACTTACAGCAAAGGTGAGATCCAAATTATGTGAGTCGCCTAGGTTCGCTTGCTCTTGCATGCGAATCAATTGACGTTCCATTGCAGATGCTTCTTGCGCCTTTGCAAGTGCCTGTTCAAGAAACGAAGCTTTTAGTTACAGCGATAGGGACTAAAATTATAAGCGGTGGCTTAAGTACATCGCAAAAAGTAGTGGTCGCGAAGTGGCAAGTATCCATGCCTTACGTGCCGAAGGTGATGGTTCGATCCCCGTCCAGGCCGACTCTTATCAATAAGTTTTACGGAATTTATGTAGTTTCCATTTGTAACACCACTGGCTTTTCGATAAAGGAATACATAAAGTTAAACATCGTTCTGTTCGGTAAAACATCGTAAGGAAACTTGCATGCTTCAATTTCGAGGCCTATATTGTAGTTACCTACTGTTCATTTATAAGTGGCGACGGGCTTACTACGTCACATTGTTCAGATTTTGAATCGTGGATGTTCTGAGTTTTCAGAATATCTCTGACTTCCAGTCGAACTAGTCGGGGGATATAGACATGAGCATGTATAATAAAATTACATCGTATAACAGTTGTAGTGACATCTACGAACCAAGACTAAAAGTTTATTTTTAGGTATGAAGCTGTTTAGTGAACTCACTAGTCCCAGGTCGTATACTCGCTTAGTGGTAGCGCTGTCGTCGTCAGGGGCGGGGCGAGCGCTTAGCATGCACGAGTCCTCCACCAGCGCCATTATACGCAACTCCATCTGCTTTATTCTCTCTTCGATACTTGAAAGCATACAAATTGATTGAGTAAAATTATCACTGCTGAGTAGCTTACACTGGGCTAGGTCTTAGATGTAAACAGAATGGACGAAACTTGAGATATACTTGAAATACGTACCAAATGACACATAAACTACGCGCCTACTTTCTGCGCTTTAGGTCCATCTATTAATTTTACCTTGATTTAAGGTTAAGGCTAAGGTGAAATACACCCTTCGTCTGTAGCAATTCCATACACAATAGAAAATTTATGGTCTGGACCAGATCTGCAACTCAACCAGAGTTTAATTCACGGTTCTGTATTGCAGTGCTGGACCACCAATGCGGCTATTTGAACCGAGCTGTCAGTGTGGTGACTGGGCTAAACACACTGTTACTTAACGTGGTTCATTATAACTATATGACACAATATTAACCTTAAGTATATCAAAATTTCAGTGCTGCACCACCAATGCGGCTTTTTCTACCGACCTGCTAGCGAGCGTAGTCACGGCTAAGCTCACCGTTACTAGCTATAGTACCTACTTCATGAAGAAAAGACGAGAGGAGCCGACGAAGTTCCCTAGCTTCGGCAAGGCAAGGTTTTGACGATACACTTGCTTAGGCGTGCGTTGATGACGCTCGTTAAATGAATCGTAACGACTTGAGAGTATACTAATTAACAGCGCAGCGTACTCTAGTAACTAAGCAACGTTAATCACATCTGTCGCATAGTTACCGCTAGTGTGATAAATTCATAATGTTAATTTTACACATACTTAAAACAGAGGGGATTTCCTATGTGTTGTTTGATAGTTAAGTACTACGTACAACTATACATATAAATATAAATACAAATTGGCCGAATAACTAATGAATACTTACTTAAAATTAAATATAACCGCAGTTCATACCGGTACATACCTGTCCTCTTTCTTGTCGTCGCGACTGGGCGTGTCCCTGGCCGTGGACGTGTAGCCCGCTGCCCGCACCGCGGTCACGGGCCTGGCCGCCGCCGTGCCCGCTCGCGAGCTGCCCCCGCGCACGCTCACCGTGCCCAGCCGGTACATCTATGAGTAGATACATGTACAACTCTAAAACGATTCGCTCAACATTATTGTTTGCGTCAATCACGTTAAAAGGTACCTTTTATGGCAGTCAATAGAGATTGAAATGGTAACGCCAGAATGCACCTTTTCATGCAGATTTATGATTGACACATTTAATGATAATTACTCTCAGATCATAAATATGCATCAATGATTTCGTCTGTAGGTACATACAATAAAGTGTTACAATTAAAGTGGATGAGGCGAGAGTCAGAATCATAGCGTATGGCAGGTCATAGTATCTCTCTACCCCCGTGTGATAATGGACCGAGTATATGTATGTAAGTACAATTCATAAATTTTGACACAACCACAGCAACATGTTTCACCGCTGGAGTTCCAGCAGGGGCAATGATTGGCTAAATCAGGATTCGTCGTAGGATAAGCGATCGCCCATTCGGTTTATTTTATATGGAGCCTCGCAAAACCCAAGATTTTATGTCATTTTTGTATAAAATTAAAAAATGTCTTCCTAGACAGATTCCGTAGCTTTCAAGTGTGAAAAGATCGATAATACTGAACATATGACAGTATATTTTGTTACTTAGCGCGAGATGCAGTTTTCTCGCTTTGTTACGATCAGACGGACATCACTAAAACACTTAATTCACTAATAAATCGCACGCAACTGGAACTTATCATTTATCGGTAACTACTTATACCAATTTTGTAACTCAATGAAAATTGTTGATGGAGTTATTAAATCGTTTGGATACACTTACCCCAGTGCCCATCCTCGTCGGCACCTTCCTGCCGATGCCAGCTGTTCTCAGCGTCTCCTGGAAGGCCTGGTCCTCCCTGAGGTTCCGCGTGTCCAACGCCGGAGCCACATCGTTGAACCCTGTGTATAGCTCATCATCCTCATCTAAAACCATTGCCGTGCGAGGTTTAGCGTCCGTCCCAAGGCGAGAGGCACTGTAGTAACGAGAACTAAGCATCGTGCCAGTTATTACGTTAATTTGTGAAAGAACAGATGCAAGTTGAAGAGGAACTTTGTTGTGACGCCGTAACCATGGAAACGTGGAAACTGTCATTAGTAATGCAAAGAGGCACCAACAAAGAGGTCGTGGTTAATTAAATAACCAAGGAGTTGGTAACGCAAAGTAGCCAGCTTTACAAGAAAGGAAAATTGTATGCTGTTTTATAAAACCTCCATGGTCAACGCTTTCGCATATTCCTGGCTGTTTACTTTAGACTGTGACGCCATGTAATTTATTAAATGAAATATTTAATTTATTCTTAATGCGTTAATGGCTTTCAATACTGCTTTTTTCGACAGCTTTCAGCCAGGAAAAGTTTAAAATAGAAAAAACATTAGGAAAAAGTGTTTAATCAGAAAGGTTAAAAAAAAACACAAATGAATTTTATTCTGTGTTTTCGATGTTCGCGACAATGCCTTTATGATGTTCGCTAATCGACTTTAGTTTTAGCCTAGAAATAATTAATACCTACTAGAGGCACAGCACAGTATAAGAAAGAGTATCCATACTTCATTTCAAATAATGACGAAAAGATTTTCCGTGTCATATCCAGCTTTCTGGCCAATTCTAATTTGCAAGTATAATTTATTTATCAGAAAGATATACTATCCGACAAATCTTGAACGTTAATAATGCTGTTCTAAGAATAAAGGGGCTATTAAACCTTCCTAAATTCAGATTCTATTTGAGTGACAGAGCTATAGATTAGAACGGGACGTTGTAAGTACGTCCTTTTTTAATCTATAGCTCTGTCCCTCAATTCGAATCTGAATTTAGGGAGGTTTAATAAGCCTTTTAGTGAGAATAGACACAGAGATTCCTAGTGTTTCAAATCTGTTTCTGTAGTTCATAATAGCCTTAAAATTTCGTTGCTATTTGAAATGGAGTATCAACAATGCTTGAATAGTGCATACTGCTACACAAACAAGATGGTGCCGGCACACACACCGTTTTCTCGCACTAGCGCTCGCTCCTGCATTAATTATTTGCTTCTTGCTCGGGTTATTTTTTCATCGACATAATATGTTAGACATGGCGACGTCGAGACTTACAGAACGCATAAGGTTCAGCGCACAACTGGCGGAGAACTGCTCGAGCATTTTCCAGTGCCCAATGAAATGTCGTCCTTATCCAACTGATATAGAGTTGTAATTAATTAACAAGTTATAATTTTACCTAGCGGATGGCGGAGTTTACTGGCGCATACTATTACAAGGCTATTTGAATTGGATACTGTATTGGGCACTGGGAAATGCTCGAACAGTTTTTCACTAGAAGTGCGCTGACCCTAAGTAGATAGGTAGAAAGGGTTTATAAAATAAAAATTAAGGGTCAATTTTACTGTCAATATTTATTACATGATCTCTAATATTCATTACATTCAAGGTCCTTCTCAGTATCGTCACACCAATGAAACAATTAGTAGTTACAGCTAAATTAAAACAACTGACTGAAAATTGACATCACATTTATAAATCACCTGGTAGGTACTCAGTTTTACAGGACAGTGCTATTGGAAGACACTGAAACTATAGTAGCGCCAGCGCGTAAGAGGTTACCCTTGACGTTTAAATGAACAAGCAAAAACATTCGTTATTGAAAGGCTTTACAGATGACATTAAGTTCTGCCTTAGCCCAAGTTACATGATTTACGATGAATAGATCACGGTCTCGCTCAACTCGGGTATCTAGTTCATATGAAATTATGATCCAAACGCTTCACGTACCGTGAAAATCCAGCTTCCATAAATACGTAGCATTAATTTGAAATAAGATTTCTTGAAGAACTTGCGCATACCGGGGTCAACAATTAACTCCGGGTAAAATAACTCTCTCAGTTGTTTTTCTATACCAAAAATCATGGGTTACCAATTAAACCTGGAGTTTATTGCTAACGCAGGTAGTCGTAAGTGGGGCTAAGATGGATTAAATTGCTTGTAGTTTTAAAACGTCACAGGCAACATCTAACGACACGGCTATAGGCCGTACGCAATACGAGCCTATATTATTTGTTTCTCGATACACTAACTTAATAATAGCTATAATTCTATAAAACAGTAAATGTTAACAAACGAAGAATGATAATCATCTCTGAAAGCCTACTCCGGACTCATCTGTTCTGACTGCATGCACGATCATTCAAAACCTCAGGTATAAAAATAAATGATTTCAAAATTCTTGCATCTTTGTCGAAAGCAATAGCTATGATTTTATGTACATTTTTATGACAAAATTTTAATGGACATGCTTTCACACACTACCTAAATCTTGAAAAAAATAACTTTAACAAAGAGAAATTATTATTCGTGACCCTAAAAGACTAGTAAGAAATGCAAGTATTTAATTTTTTGTACATTTTCACTTATTATTAAGATAACACCAGATAAACATAATAGAAAACTCTAGTCTCTATTAACGGGGATATGACTTAGATGTTAACAATCCATAATTATTTGTTATCCATATAATTTTATGTACATACGTTCAACAAAAGTCACTGACGTCATGACACGTTCACGCATACTATAACAGTCACTCTAAAATATAATTATGGATCTATGACTGCACCCTCGAGCTGCATACTTGTACTTACATTAAATTTTTTAACTAACGTTAATTAAATGCGCTGCATTGTAAATATTTTCGAAGCTAATGTGTCCTCCTAGAATAAATCCTGTCAAGATGTTTCTCATAATATTTTTGGAGAATCAAATGATGCATCTCAAGTTTGCAATACATTAAAAATAGATCAATTCAAGTTACGCATCTAATCTGGCACCTATTCAAATCATTGTCAGCGACTATATTAGTCTGAATGTGTGCTTTATTTGCACGTTACAAGATATTATGTACCTATGTAGTTTTTGGTTCCTTATAATTTATGTATAGCATATGTAAGTATGTATAACTCTGCTAAATAAAATTTTTCATAGCCTCTTGCTTACATACTATAACTATAGTTCTGTTTATTATGTTTTGTTTCGTACGTTACATGTTACTAATGGTTAGTTCTTTACAATCCTATTCCGAATAAAGCGTAAATCAAGTAAATATTTGTTTTTTCAGAAACATTTTAAATCTTAGATTTGAACTCTTAAAAAAGAATAGAAAAAAAAGTGATGAACAAATATACATAATGGCATATGGTACCATTGTAGAGGATTGTCATCGCTATGAGTATCTCTGAAGCTTGTAAATTGACTCGTCGATGCTGCCTCACCTGTTCACAATTTGGAGTTAGGGTCACTTTGATCACAATTTGAAAGCACCATGTGGCTAAGTAGATCCACGATCAACACACATGCACAACTCGAAGAGATACTGTTTTGGAGCAGGGCTTGTCCTTATAAAGTAAATGTTTAGCTTACGAACTAGGGGTGGTGAGATCTGGCTGGGGCGCACTAGATTTGGGTGGAGAAGCGCGGGCGGGGCAGCTCGAACGGGTCCCCGTGCACCGAGCGCGCCAGCGCCTTGATGCTCGCCGCTATGTCGTGCGGCTCCTCCTGGGGGCGCAGAGCTTATTTAACACTTCTCATTGTATGTAGACTCACTCTAGGCCGCTAGAATGATAGACTATTTTACAACTAGTCAAATCAGCAACGCTTTATCGGACGTCAAAACGGCGCGCTTAATATGAACATTTGTACTAATACTGCATTTATGACGTCATCTACGTTTTACAATTTTTTATAGTTGATCCGGTTACTATACTATACTATAGTATTTAAGCTAAAATATTACTGAAAATGTGAGTTTAGCGTTATTTGTTAACGATTTTTCTTACTGAGAAGATAAAACAAAAATATATTTCCTCACGATGTTTTCTTTCACTACTGATACTGGTAAATTGCACCATATTGACATATAAGCTAGCTACCTAGGCAATTTATATCAGTATTCTACCGTCAATAAATCACGAGCTCTTGTCTATGTCACTGACAGTCACAACTTCGTCAGGACTTCAAATATGAAACGAATAAGATAGTGCGGTCGACTCACATCGTCGTCCAGGTCCCTGACGTCGCGGCGCTCGCTGGGCGAGGGCATGTTGACGGGCAGGGAGCGCGCTATGTCCGCCGCTCCGCCGCCGCCGCCGCGCGGCCGCGAGATGTGGATGCCTTCGTCGTTGCTTCCCTCTGTTCATATACATATCACACCATTAGACTAAGCCATATAGATGCTAGTACTACCCGTTCGACCAGTAGGTAATGGCATATCGAAGAGAGACGTGGTCGCTCACTAAAGGCCTCATAAAAAGGTTGAAAGTCACCCAAAGGGCAATGGAGCTATGCTCAGAGTTTCCCATGATCAGAGTAACTGACATAGCCCAAAGAATTGATAAACGAAAAAAGTGGCAATGGGTGGGGAACATTGCTCGCAGAGCCGAAAGTCGATGGGGCCGAAGAGTTCTCGAGTGTGTAACCATCCCTAGCTAAACATCACACTAGTTTGTACCGAACCCCGGTCACTGAACAGACCTGTGACACATCCTGGATTCACGGCACCTAATTGTAACTAACCTATCTTGGGCTTACGGAACCCATTTGTAACTACTTATACTAATCTATTTAGAACTATTAACTAAAATACTACTTCATGATATCAGACTTTAAAATTTCTTAAACCTAAACCTAAACTTAGAACATACTTAAAACTAAGGATTGGCCAGAATACCTATGTGATCGTCTATGACCCTACATTATGTGGTAGTAACTCAGTTTCTTTTAGAAGAACTTAGTAACCTAGACCTTATCAGCAATGAACCAGAAATAAACCTAACCAGATTAACTCTATCAATATAGATAAATAGAACTGAATCAATGAAGTAGATATGTTAGAAAATGGTAAGCATAACTGTTTTAGACAACAATGTGATTGTTTTTTATGGGGAACCTCTACCAGAAGCCGGGTACAGAAATTATCTGAGAAGAATATTACTTAAACGCTTATGTTTTGAATGTTATTAGGTATATAGTAGACATGAAGATAGGATTACTGATATTTCCAGCATTATCTTTTGTAGAGTAGCGTATCCGATCCTTTTTGGTACAGAAATTGGCTACAAGGCTGCGTCTTGCTCACCTTAAGACAACTAAAATCATCAGAACCTCGAGTTAACTTTACAAGAGGATTATTATTATGTTATGTTAGTATTTTTACTTCATGGATTAGAACATTTTATGTGAAGTTTGTAAATAAAAATCCTTCTCAAATACTTTCTTTGGATGAGGAATGGCTCATTATTTTATTATATTAAGCAATGATTCTACCGCCACTTCGCAAGGACCTATCTGCAGAGAAGATGTGGCCAGAAACTCTACAGTGATATTCAACTATTTGTAAACTTTATTCAGTAAGTATAAGTAAGTATTAATTACTATGTAAGAGGGCAATATTTAACTTATTGGTCTTAGTCAGTTAGTCAAAGTCATTTAAACAGTTAAGGTAAACAAAATTAGAAGATAACCATCAATAAATTATGATTTTAAAACAAACAAATTAGAATTTACTCTCTTTATGCTTATAATTCTCTATCAACTTGTGATACAGTAGAAACCTAGACTGATGTCAATTCTTTGTACATAATCTAACCAAAGCACAATTCTATTAGGAACCTAGTTCAGTAAATAAGATGTTCTTTAGATAATATGAATCTTTTCTTCCTATCCATAACAAGAATAAGAAATTATGAATTTCCTATGAAAACCTACACTAATTTTCCCTTTACAATCTAATAAGTTACCTATCCTATCCTAGTTCTATTTTTACAATAAAACGCGATTCCTACAATCTAACCAATGTCTAAAATATTCCTATTCTAAAGATGTTCCCTAAGGTTTGAAACTCTCCGGTGTAAGAGAATTCCGCAAGACTAGAGGTAGGCCTCACATTTACATTTAAACGTGTAGGTGTGTTATGTAAGATTTCCGAGGTGCAATGGAAATCTTCGAACTAAACTGGAAAGCGAAGCGAGGATGGAGCCTCTAGAGTACCTAAATCTATTCCAGGTGTGTTGTTCATATTACGGCAGCAAAGCCATAAGTTGTAATATGAACGGGTCCCTATTGGCAAGTGTTAAATTACAGGGACTAAATTTCGCACTCCAGATGCAAAGTTCCCAGCCCCCTAAAGGACGCCATTCCACTTCTCACGGAAAGCTACCGGAAAACAATTACATCCAGATTACGAAACTTAGGAGGCTATAAATCGTTATGTTGGCAAAGAACGATTGCTGGCACGCCCCAAAACCGAGCCCGTCTCCGAAAAGACGTTGGAAGTTATCGACAGTCAGTCCATAACCCACAAAACCTCGTTTGTGTACCACATGATTATTCAACTTCAACCTCACAACCGAACAATGACCCCCCATTTAAAATTAAATAGCAAAAATATGAAATTCCCAGAATTTACCCCAAAATAAGTTAAGAAAATGATTTTAAATTTAAATTCCAATGCAAACACTTTACTAATGACTCTAAATCAAATAAGCTCCCCAAAAGAACTTTAAAATAAAAATAATATCAAATCACAAACCGGCAGCGTGTGAGCTCAAAGAAAGAATATTGTTGAATGAACCCCGTCCACTATCGAACCTCCCTATTTATTCAAATTCCCCGCTGACGCTAATAAGGTCATTGATTCTAACGATACCAACGCTACCATTGACGCCAACTCTCGGACATTCAAAATTGACTCTCAATCAATGGAAATAAGGTCGTGCTAAATTAGATCTGACATGACAACATTGACACCGATATTTGGACAATCAAAATTGACTCTTAATTAATGGAAATAAGGTTGTGTCAAGTTAGATCCGTAGGTACTAAACTTAGTCAACGATAAATGATCTCTATGTTTATAGGATTAAAGTTGTTCGGATTTTTTCTTGCTAGATTGGAAATATTGGAAGTAATTTGAACTAGAATGCATACAACTTTGACCATGCGGCTTTCCCTCTTATTTTATTTATTTAAAGATTTTGTTTGTTAAAGTTAATTTCTACTATTAGAATGAAGTGCTTAGAGATTATAACTAACTGATGTTATATTTGTGAACCGGAACGAATAACTATAAATTAGTGATCGTTACAGATCAACCCCAGAAAGTTTCTGCAGGTGACGAAAGAAAGTTGAAACCTCTTTCACAAATATGAAACAAAAGTTTATCAGTGCTTCGCCTCAAAGTTTTTTTTTTTTTTTTTTTTTTTTTTTTTTTTTTTTTTTTTTTTTTTTTTTTTTTTGTGTGGTGTGTATTTAATAGACCAAAGAAGAAATAATTCCATCAGTGGGAAAAGTCACAAATTTCATAACATAAAATTCAAGATCAATTAGCAGCTTTCACTAGGATCATCTGGTTCATGTGTAGAAACTAGGTTGTGAGGCTAGTCAACTAGAAGAATTATGTACTCTGTCAATCCATCGGATTCAATTTTTCAATCTTATAGATTTCCACAATACATCCTACCACCAACCAAATCCCCATCTAAGTTAGACCATTAAACATCGTTTGAATTACATGTACCCTATCTGAAACTTTCCACCAACCACTGCAATCATTAATTGTTTGGAGAGTGTGTAGTGGTCGCCCAGAAGAAATTGTTGCTGCCGGTAGAGTATGAGATTTCCTTAACTACCAGTTCAAACTGAATTCTCTCCTTTTTTTTTTCTCTAACCTAACTCCAATTCATTAAGGAATCTCGTTGTGTGTATGTGTATGTGAGTCCTCAAGACAAAGCGTAAATAAACTTATTCCATGACTATTAAATCTGGTACACTGCTAAAGTCCAGTAAAAATATAATTGAAGACATTCCATACTCACATATTCTTTCCTTTCATTTCTCCACAAAGTACAAGTGCAAAACAGATATTATTCATCCTTCCTCAAGCTCAGATTCATTCGACGTTAGCAATGCAACAGTTCACAGACACGAAATTTATATAATTTCACTAAAATTACAACTTTTTCGGTAAAAGAATTCCAACAATTTGCAAAGTAAACAAAACTTTACGTCAAAAGCAAAGAGGTCAAAAGTTCAAAACTTTTCCCCTAACCTTTTTTTTAATCGTTCTTTCGAAAAGGCAATGGGAAACCTGCCATTACAGCCGTTGTCATTAGTTTTTTTTTCTCTTTAACACAACCCTATACCATGAGAGTTCTACGCGCGAACCAATACGAATCAATTAGGGACATCTCATTTTTATATCTAAAGTGTAAATATTTTTTTTTTTGTACCTAGATCGATTTAACAGCTATTTAAAAATCTCTTGGTCTGAAATCAAAGTCGAAGTCCCTAAGATGAAAAAAACATACCTACTCTTATGTAAAAGTCCATTAATTAGTAACTTATCACAACCCATCCTCAAATGTAGCTGAATGGTCTATTAGCCTTTCCCTTCTGAGAACCTTCACAAAAAAAACTATTCGAATTTTTAAATTTTCCTTCCACTTTTGCTTTTAACTGCCACAAACAAAATGCAAACTTTTGAAAAACTTTTACTAAATTACCCCTGCTTATTAGGTATTACAGTAGGCTTATACATAGGTACCTACATCAGAGTTTCAGATACTATAGAAGTATCTAATTACATCCTATCTTGCCTACATTATAGGTATTATACAAGAAATCAATAACTTTAGTTGCCTATATGATGAAAATCTTTCCTAGACAAAATTTTACAAGTATTAACCTTGAGGAAATACCATTAAAAATAAACACAATGTCACTTAATCAGGTATAACTAAGTTATAAAGTGAATAAAAGTTTTAATTAACTGAAATGACAGCTATCCCTATTATCTATGTAAGTAAATTGAAAGAAAAGAAATACAAAATAAAATAGTTAAAACTAGTATAAAAAAAATTAAATGAAATTAAAATTAACCCTATAATTAAATTACCATAATAATCTAATTGTCTCCAAACCAGCCCCAACTATAGGTAGATGGACAACAATAATTAAATGCTCTTTAGCTCTTAGTTTAAATTTTTTTAGAGGAATAATACCTTGTAAGATGTATAGTGTTAAATTTACCTCTTATCTTATTTGTATTGGGATCTACAAGAATATAGACGTTCTCATAAGGAATTCTTGCTATGGCATATGGTCCTTCGTAAAGTGGTTCAAATTTCTTTGTTATGTTTTTACTAGTTTCTGATTTATTCAGCCTCCTAATCTTAACTAAATCTCCAATCTGATACTGTATAAGTCGATACGTCCTATTAAACTTTCTCTGGCGCTTTTCCCCTGCTCTTTGTAAATTTTCTTTTGCCTTTTCTCTAATATCCTCTACGTTCATTCCGTCATTTTTCTTGCTAATAGCTTCATCAAAGGATAAGCAATTCGACTCTCCGTACATTATTTCACAAGGTGTGAATCCAGTACTCTCATGATAAGTGTTGTTATACAATAATTCCAACTTAGGTAACACAGAAACCCATCCTTTGTGATTAGTTCTACAATAGGTTCGAAACAGCCGTCCTAACTCCTTGTTTACTCTTTCAGTCGTATTAGGACGAGGATTTCTTACTGTGGTGTAATAAACCTTCACTCCTTCCTGTTTCATACTGTCCTTCCATAACTTACTAGCAAACTGTGAACCATTATCTGATAATATTGTTTTAGGTTTTATTATGTCAAAGAACTTCTTCACTTGACCCAAAACAGATCTAGCTGTAGCCTTTCGAAGTGCATAAAACTTTACAAACTTACTGAATGTGTCTTGGATCACTAGTATATAATTCATTCCGTACATTGCCGTAGGTAAAGGTCCATACAAATCTACCATTACCATATCTCCTATTTGTTCAGTAATTATTGAACGACAAGGTCCTACATACTTCGTTGTATTGGATTTTGTGATTTGACAATCATGGCATGTTTTAATTAACTTCTTGACTCGTCCTGTGATATCTCTCCAATAAAACCTGTCCTTTATATATTTTATTACTTTATATGTGCCTTGATGTCCCATTTCTATGTGTGTCTGTTTGATTATTTCCTCTTTCAATGTTTCTGGTAAATAAATAATCCTCTTTCCATCTTTTGATGTGAAATATAAAATCTCATTCTCTATGGTACATTTTTCTGCTATTCTTCCTATTTTATCTGTTTGAATAATTTGGTTCTCTATCCTTTCTCTTATTTCTTTGATCTCTGGATCTTCTTTCTGTAAATTTGACAAATCTTTCAATTTTGCAATTAAATCTTTATTAGCTTTAATTTCTGTGTATAAAATTTCCGGCAATTTTTCTTTTTCTTCCTGTAAAACTTTTCCTTCCGGTGGATATCTTGATAAAATATCTGCTCCTATATTTTCTTTGCCCTTGATGTGTTCAATTTCATAATGAAAATGTTCCAAGTAATTAATCCAGCGAGTTACTCTTGCATTATACAATTTCCAATTTTTTACAAAAATCAGAGCTTTATGATCCGTTTGTATTATCACCTTAGAACCTCTTAAATAAGTTTCAAACTTCTCTAAACAAGAAATAACAGAATAAAATTCTTGTTCAGTCACAGTCCAATTCAGTTGTGCCCCCTTTAAAGCTTTACTATGAAATCCTAATATATTTTTATCTCCTTTATCATTGACCTGATACAATATTCCAGCCATTCCTATGCCTGAACTATCGGTCTGTAAATAATAGGGTTTCTTGAAATCAGGATGCTGCAGTTGAACTGTATCTACAAACAGTGATTTAATTTTCTCAAATGCCTTCTGCTCGTCATCTTCCCATTTCCAACCTACTTCTTTCTTCAATAAGTCACATAATGGTTGTGCATAATGACTATAATCAGGTATAAACCTTCTATAAAAATTGCACAATCCCAGAAATGCTCGAACCTGTTTAATTTCCTTTGGAGTTGGAAAATTCTGGATGGATTTTACCTTTTCAGGGTCCGTTCTCAATCCTTCCGTAGATATTATAAAGCCTAGCATATTCACCTCCTTACACAGAAATTCACATTTCTTTAAATTGCAAGTCAATCTAGCCTTCTTCAGTTTTCCTAATACAGTGTCAACATGTTCCAAGTGCTGATCTAAAGATCCTGTCGTGATTATTGCCAAATCATCCAAGTAATTCACACAATAATCCCTAACTTCATTCCCTAAAATAACATCCATGGCTCTACTAAAGCTCCCTACTGATGTTTTTAATCCTTGCGGTAATACATTGTAAACATATGATTTTCCATTAAAAGAAAATCCTGTATACTTTCGGCTATCCTCAGAAATAGGTATTTGGAAATAAGCATTATTTAGATCAATAACACTTATGAACTTAGCTCCATGAAACGAATTCATTACATCTAACTGCAAAGGTGGCTTTTCTGTTTCAGCTATCATAAACTTATTAATCTCTCTAGCATCCAATAGAACTCTCAAAGAACCATCTGATTTTAGGGTAAAAGTCAGTGGACTACAGTAGGGTGTAGTTGATCTGGTAATAATTCCTTGTTCTTCCATCTCCTTCAATTTTTCCTCTACCTTTTCTCTATAAGCATAAGGTACTGGGTAAGTCCTTTTAATAATTGGAACATGTGGTTCCATTTTAATATCATGCTCATAGCAATTGGCTCTGCCAAGCTTCGAAGAAAATAGACATTTATATTTGTCTAATAAACTATCTAACTTCCTTTTCTCTTCTTTATCTAAATCTGTCCCTATCTTTAACTCTTGCAAATTTCCAGCATCATCCCTATCCCTACTTATTTCTGCGTTACAACCTAGACTGTCAATCTTTCGCTCATAAAACTTGATTAAAGAATTCTCTTCTTCACTCTTTTTAATTAATAACCCTCTCTCATTCCTGTTCAAACTAATTGTTATTTCGTTCATTTTTAACCAGTCAAACCCTAAAATTAAGGGGCTAGATAAACCCGGTACTATCAGCGCTCCTGTTTCTATTTCAAATTGTCCTATTTTTATTGGTAAGAGTACCAAACTACGAATTTCGGTACTTTTATGACCTACCGCTGTTCTTATTTGGAAAGATTTAATTGGCATCATTGGTATCTGAGCATTTTTTTGCTTTAGATCATTCCAAAATTCCTCTGAAATACAAGTTATATCACTACCTGTATCCACTAACCCAATGACCTCGAAATTAAATATTTGTGTTTTTATTTCGGACTTGAATCCATCTAGAGTTTCCTTATCTATTTCTTCCTCTTCGAAAACAGAATCTACCTTATGAGACACGTTGTCTCCTTCTACCTGCTCAATTTTTAATTTTAAAACTTCTACTAATTTCTTAGAGACTTGAGTTTCCCTATACTTCAAAGGTCTATAACCTAACCCTTCACTTTTACCTCTATCTAAAATCTTTCCTTCTATAGGCTTAGTTAAACCTCTACCGTTCTTTCCTAACGTCTGTCCAGGACTCCTAAAAAGTCCTTCTTGAAGTCTTCCACACTTATCCATCTTTCTTTATAAATTCGAGCCCAATCTCTAGCTTCCTCTGTTAGACATTCTTGTACTAGATCAAGTTCTTTTCCCTCTGTCGATGCTCTCTTTAAATAACTTTCCAGATCTTCTAGAAAAGCAACTGGATGTTTATCATTTTTACTGCCAAATTTCGGTTTTTCTAAATTCAGGTTCCTTACATTATAGATTATGCTGCGATTTTCTCCGTGAGATAAATCTCTTCCCTGTTTTTCTGGTCCTGTCTCCGTTAAAGTTTCATTTTCTACAGTCTGTTCATTCTGTGTATCTTGATCCTCGTTATTATCTTTACTATTTTCCGTGTTTTTCATTTCTTCCTTAGTTTTCTTCATCTCTTCACTTAATTCCTTTAACCTTATAGTTAGACTTCCTACAGTTCGTCTTAGGAATCGAAACGCACTTCCTGTCTCTCGTCTGTCTATCTTCTTAGGGATTGCCCTCTTCTCTGTAACCCTGGGTCGTTTTGGATTTTGATCCTCGTGTGTCCTTTTGACATTTTCATTCTCATTTGTTACTGGTTCATTACTACCAACATCTAATATCTGATCTTGCAATCTAGTTGGTAGTTTACGCTTGCGAGTAGACTTAGACCTCTCCATGTTGCTCATCGACATTTTGTAAGTTTACAATTTTATTTGACTGATCAACCACGTACTTCGGTAATTTTAAGAAAACCCTTTGTTTAATATCGCTTTTGAATTAACCAAGATTATTTTTCATTTACCTACTTAAAAGCTATTTTTCATCTTCATTGATTTATACTATCCTAGGTCAGTGTGACCAATTTTCTCCTACTTCCTTCCTAAGTAAGTAGATACCTACTAACTATCTACTTTTCCTATAATAATATCACTTCCTATTTTGTAAATAAATACTCAAGTTACAAAATACACAAGCTATTAGATAAACCACAATCAAACTTATTCAATTCAATATTCCTAACAACCCCCCATGTTTACAACTTCATTAGTCAAAAATGTAGACTCTAAATCATAAACATAATGTTATGTTTATGCTCTAAATAGACTGAATTGACAGCAAATACTCTCAACCCCTCATCTTTACATCTCTTTACTAGGTAGATACCTCGTCACATTATAGTGGTCAACTTTTACTAATCTATTATAGAATCTTAGCTGACCTAAACATCATAACTACAACCCCCCTTTTCCTATACTTCCAACACTCTATCGTCGGTACATAGGTATTCACCATTACTTCTAGCTGCCTGCACACAAGCTTTAAAAATGTTAGTTCAGTTTTCCTATTAGCTGATTTACCTATGAAATAAATACTACAAATAATTTTTCTTTGTCCTAATAATAATTATGCATGTTACTTCTTATATATACCCTTATCTATATAATGCTACTAAGAGCTATACTTCATTCCATACAAAAACGAAAAGATTCTCCAACTCATATTAAGCTTTCTGGCCAATTCCGACAAGCAAATCAAATTTACCTATCAAAACGTTTTACTATCCGACATTATCCTCAAGCTGCTCCAAGATCAAGTAAGGGCAAGTGTTTCAAATCTCTGTTTCTGTAATCTAAAACAGCCCTAAAATTTCCATGCTATTTGTGGATGAAGTATTGTATTCTATTTCCTAGCTTTACCTAGAACCTGTTTGTTTCAAACTCCAAAATCTAGGTATGCAAATCTGCAACTTCTCATATCAATTTTGATATTTTGCTAATCCAATTATTTATTCTAGAATTATTATAAAACAGTGGCAATTATATTCAAAACTTCAAAAGATGAACGCGCCCATAAAAAGGCACTACAGGGCCATCTAGCGGCGGCTCGGGCAAACTGTCACTGTCAAATTTATTGCATGTATCGTGGTGACATCTGACGATGCGGCTTTAAAACTAATCAGCGGAAGCAATAATTTCTGAAGATAGACTGTTTTAATATCTAATAATTTTAAATTATTAAACTAACTTCAAAAATGATTAACAAATCATCCTAGATTTGTTTGTGAATTTATAGACCTTAAAACTCACGTTTCTTTGCAATTAATTCCTCAACTATTGTTTTACATATTAATCGTAACATGGACTTAATATTTTTCAATATTGAATACAAGTAAAAGTAACCTAGGGAAATGATTGTAAAAATAACATTTAAATTTTTTAATGTTATGTTTTTATAACCTCGACATAAGATTAGACAATTAAACTAAATAAGACTTTATTTTGGGAAACGAGTGAGTGACGGACGCTAAGTCGCTAACGGCAGCCATTCACTTTTTCCTTTGATCCAAACGCTCCTAAGCACGAAACCGTTTTCTTCGTTATAATAAAAGTAGTGCTCGCATCTCAACCGTCCCTAAGAAAACAATTGAACAAACAATGGACATCGGACGACAGCGCAATCGCAGGAGTTGAAACGCTAATACAGAAGTTACATCTATCTCGCCAGTTGGCTTCTCTCATCGAAAAACGAAAAATTGATCCTGGAAAACCTGGAACGGGGGAGACGCTACATGTACACCAGAATAACCAGCATCTTCAAGAATATACAATGAATTTCTCTACAAATGATTATACCTAACCTCAACCAAACACAACTACACGAAGATGATTAGATTTTATCATTACGCCGAACTCTACTCAAATAATAGACAAAGTGATTAGTTTTCCAAGTGTCTTATCAAAAACCCTGCCTAGCCTAAGCAGCTCAAAAAAGTGCATTAAAGTGAAACTTCAAAAATGAGTGAACGCCTAATTATTTTTAAGCAGTGCTAATTAACTAACAGGTACAACTATTTACGGTCTATTTTACTGTGAAAATTAAACCTTCTATTCTCGAATTGTCGTCCTTTATTTATCTACCTATAACTCAGCTTATTTTAACCTATTTTAGTCATTGCAAACAGTCCCTTCTAAGCTCTTCTTTCCATTTCACTAGGCAACAAATTGTGGCAGAGCCACTTTTAAACAACAAACATACATAATAACCTCACGACCTATGCAATAAGGGATTAACAGAGACCATAGATCTCCTCTAGCTATCCTAAATCTTATGTTCTAGTACTAAATTGTATTATTCTATTCATGAAGTAGGAAGTGTAATGAAGTGGCAAGTGATTTTGATCACCTACTGATACATACAATACATACAAGACTCTACTGCCAATCAAATTATAACATAATTTGATATCCTAGGTCTAAGGCACCAAATTGTAACCAATTTGTAGCCTAGATTCGAATTCTGGTTATGCGGTACAAAAATGTACTGCATTCTTATCCTGGTCACGGCACCAAATTGTAACCATCCCTAGCTAAACATCACACTAGTTTGTACCGAACCCCGGTCACTGAACAGACCTGTGACACATCCTGGATTCACGGCACCTAATTGTAACTAACCTATCTTGGGCTTACGGAACCCATTTGTAACTACTTATACTAATCTATTTAGAACTATTAACTAAAATACTACTTCATGATATCAGACTTTAAAATTTCTTAAACCTAAACCTAAACTTAGAACATACTTAAAACTAAGGATTGGCCAGAATACCTATGTGATCGTCTATGACCCTACATTATGTGGTAGTAACTCAGTTTCTTTTAGAAGAACTTAGTAACCTAGACCTTATCAGCAATGAACCAGAAATAAACCTAACCAGATTAACTCTATCAATATAGATAAATAGAACTGAATCAATGAAGTAGATATGTTAGAAAATGGTAAGCATAACTGTTTTAGACAACAATGTGATTGTTTTTTATGGGGAACCTCTACCAGAAGCCGGGTACAGAAATTATCTGAGAAGAATATTACTTAAACGCTTATGTTTTGAATGTTATTAGGTATATAGTAGACATGAAGATAGGATTACTGATATTTCCAGCATTATCTTTTGTAGAGTAGCGTATCCGATCCTTTTTGGTACAGAAATTGGCTACAAGGCTGCGTCTTGCTCACCTTAAGACAACTAAAATCATCAGAACCTCGAGTTAACTTTACAAGAGGATTATTATTATGTTATGTTAGTATTTTTACTTCATGGATTAGAACATTTTATGTGAAGTTTGTAAATAAAAATCCTTCTCAAATACTTTCTTTGGATGAGGAATGGCTCATTATTTTATTATATTAAGCAATGATTCTACCGCCACTTCGCAAGGACCTATCTGCAGAGAAGATGTGGCCAGAAACTCTACAGTGATATTCAACTATTTGTAAACTTTATTCAGTAAGTATAAGTAAGTATTAATTACTATGTAAGAGGGCAATATTTAACTTATTGG
This sequence comes from Agonopterix alstromeriana, assembly GCA_963924505.1. Classification (NCBI taxonomy): domain Eukaryota; kingdom Metazoa; phylum Arthropoda; class Insecta; order Lepidoptera; family Depressariidae; genus Agonopterix; species Agonopterix alstromeriana. Next base: position 11,855,475 of record OZ004667.1, read on the forward strand.
TCTTAGTCAGTTAGTCAAAGTCATTTAAACAGTTAAGGTAAACAAAATTAGAAGATAACCATCAATAAATTATGATTTTAAAACAAACAAATTAGAATTTACTCTCTTTATGCTTATAATTCTCTATCAACTTGTGATACAGTAGAAACCTAGACTGATGTCAATTCTTTGTACATAATCTAACCAAAGCACAATTCTATTAGGAACCTAGTTCAGTAAATAAGATGTTCTTTAGATAATATGAATCTTTTCTTCCTATCCATAACAAGAATAAGAAATTATGAATTTCCTATGAAAACCTACACTAATTTTCCCTTTACAATCTAATAAGTTACCTATCCTATCCTAGTTCTATTTTTACAATAAAACGCGATTCCTACAATCTAACCAATGTCTAAAATATTCCTATTCTAAAGATGTTCCCTAAGGTTTGAAACTCTCCGGTGTAAGAGAATTCCGCAAGACTAGAGGTAGGCCTCACATTTACATTTAAACGTGTAGGTGTGTTATGTAAGATTTCCGAGGTGCAATGGAAATCTTCGAACTAAACTGGAAAGCGAAGCGAGGATGGAGCCTCTAGAGTACCTAAATCTATTCCAGGTGTGTTGTTCATATTACGGCAGCAAAGCCATAAGTTGTAATATGAACGGGTCCCTATTGGCAAGTGTTAAATTACAGGGACTAAATTTCGCACTCCAGATGCAAAGTTCCCAGCCCCCTAAAGGACGCCATTCCACTTCTCACGGAAAGCTACCGGAAAACAATTACATCCAGATTACGAAACTTAGGAGGCTATAAATCGTTATGTTGGCAAAGAACGATTGCTGGCACGCCCCAAAACCGAGCCCGTCTCCGAAAAGACGTTGGAAGTTATCGACAGTCAGTCCATAACCCACAAAACCTCGTTTGTGTACCACATGATTATTCAACTTCAACCTCACAACCGAACAATGACCCCCCATTTAAAATTAAATAGCAAAAATATGAAATTCCCAGAATTTACCCCAAAATAAGTTAAGAAAATGATTTTAAATTTAAATTCCAATGCAAACACTTTACTAATGACTCTAAATCAAATAAGCTCCCCAAAAGAACTTTAAAATAAAAATAATATCAAATCACAAACCGGCAGCGTGTGAGCTCAAAGAAAGAATATTGTTGAATGAACCCCGTCCACTATCGAACCTCCCTATTTATTCAAATTCCCCGCTGACGCTAATAAGGTCATTGATTCTAACGATACCAACGCTACCATTGACGCCAACTCTCGGACATTCAAAATTGACTCTCAATCAATGGAAATAAGGTCGTGCTAAATTAGATCTGACATGACAACATTGACACCGATATTTGGACAATCAAAATTGACTCTTAATTAATGGAAATAAGGTTGTGTCAAGTTAGATCCGTAGGTACTAAACTTAGTCAACGATAAATGATCTCTATGTTTATAGGATTAAAGTTGTTCGGATTTTTTCTTGCTAGATTGGAAATATTGGAAGTAATTTGAACTAGAATGCATACAACTTTGACCATGCGGCTTTCCCTCTTATTTTATTTATTTAAAGATTTTGTTTGTTAAAGTTAATTTCTACTATTAGAATGAAGTGCTTAGAGATTATAACTAACTGATGTTATATTTGTGAACCGGAACGAATAACTATAAATTAGTGATCGTTACAAGTGGCGACCGCATCCGGTACGCGGTACCAGCACAGCGTGGGTAGGCCCCCCAAAAGGTGAAGGCGGCGGGAACCCGTTGGATGAGGGAACCGCAGGACCGGTCGTTATGGCGATTCTTGGGGGAGGCCTATGTCCAGCAGTGGATGTCCATCGGCTGAGATGATGATGATGATGACTACCCGTACGTGAGAGACCAAAAAAAAGTACCGTACCAGAAGAACACAAACAAATTTACATAAATAGCTACTCGCTCTGCGCGGCAATATGCTGTACAAAGTTATTCGCACCATTTTCAGAAAGTAAAATAATCGCTCTAAAACGATTTGTGAAAATAACGGAGCTATCTTGGACAAACTATAATGGTTTTAGTCATTTCATCTAAAAGTGTGTCTTTTGAGCTTTTGAAAATGTAAAAAATGACACAATCTCGAAAACTATCAAATAACTTATTAATTTTCATGCATGACGTTCAGGTTTGGGACAGTAATTATTCATAATTTTTTTGTCTATTGGGGTAGGTAGAGACAACAGTATTGAAAAGCGGGGTCTCCTGCGATAAGTTGTTATCCATTTGCGTCGGATAACTTTGTTAAATTTAACATCTAACATCACAAAAACATGTCTCAGTTCAGGAGACCCAGTTTACCAGAAATCTATAAACAATGTGTGTGTACTTACGGTCCGAATCATAATCATCCTGATCGGAGACCATGTTGTGGTGCGAGTCGGTGCCTTCTAGATCGAAAATATCTTCGGCATCTAAGGAATCCTCTTCGGGAGGGAAGTTCCTGTTTGGCTGCAAACAATACTTGCTATCAGTATGCATGTACATGCTGACAACTTTATTTCTCGACGGAGAAGTCAGAGATGTTTTAAATAATCTGCAGAGCCCAAACTGAGTTGATGACTGATGCAAGTTGAAAGGACATCAGGAATGAATCATTAAGGACCCCACAGATTTTGTTTGGAGTAAACGTTTTACTGTTTGTTTGTACCTTTTGTTTTCTTTCTTCTCTTATTATGTATACAGCAAGGCTGGCATGCCAGGCACGACAAACCGACAAAACGAGAAAACCATCTTGCGCGCTCATTTTGGCATGCGTAAAATAACAAGACTGAGGCACCTCTCAATTTTTTTCTCGTTTTGTCGAGCTTAGCATGCTAGGCTTAAGTCACCAATCAATGTGGCATCAATTTAAACGACGCTTTACACATCAATCTGAACACCTTTGACAATGGAAGGAAACATGATTTTTCTTATCACCGTCTCTCGTTTGCAATGGAGGGAAGTCGGATATTTCTTTTTCCTACTCCTCCTATCTTCTTTGATTCATTGCGTGTTCCAAGACTGCTTAGAGTCACACTCACACCTTGGACACTGTCAGCTGATAGCTGTCATTTCATACAAATGGTAAAAATTTAAAAGAAGAGTTAAGCATGTGCGATACTGTTGCGTGCGAGTGAGACGGGCATAAGCTTTTGCTTAAGAGCTAACAACGAAGTAACCAGAGGGGGTGAGGTTAAAAGTCGGTGGGGGGCAGGGAGTGTTTGTACTGTATGTAGTACTAGATACTCTTTCTTATACTGCACCCTGCGCCCGCGGCATGGTACCTCGATAAACGTATTATCACGCCTGCTAGCTCGTTCGTTCCCGCGCAAAAAGAAAGGGAGCTATGGCGCGATAGCGCTTTATCGCGCGATCATGCCGCGGGCGCTAGGCTCGCTGGACTTGTCGTCGATGTGAAGTAAAGAATACAAAATACCTTGATTTGTGAAAGTTTTTTGGCATCTTTGAAGGAGGACAGTCTTCGTCTCTGTAGGGGAGGTAGTTGCGGTGAGGGGGGCCCGTTGTCGAGGCTCGTGTCAATTCGCCAGCTGTCGCCGTCCGAGTTGCTCCGAGCCTTACTTACAATACTGCAACAAGTTCAATCATACAATTCATACATCTACATTTCATTATCTATCAATCGATTTTTATTTACCACTGTAGGAACGTGAAAAGCGGGTGGTGTTCACGCCGGTATTGTTCTAGCATTAGTTACGACCGCCTAAAGTTACTGGGCCGGAATCGGCGCGTACAAAGCGGACGGATTTCTTGCTTTGTATTGATAATATTCATGGCATCGGATCCATACTAATATAGAAATTCTTCTGCTCCGATTCCGATTAGTGTTTGATTTTATTTAATCCGTCGCCATACCGGCCTCAGTGCGGTTGTTTAGTTTGTCGGGGACATTTAAAAATAGGGATTATTTATGTAATCTATCACCTTTTTATTCATTTAAATGTGTGTATTTCATGGTATCTTTGTGTTCTTATTTTTAAGTTTGTGCAGAGAATAAATTAATATATTATTTTCATTGCAGACAGAATTGAAAGCACAGAAAAAAGCATTAATGTCAAATATATCTAATTATAATCATACCTAGCTAAAATTTTGTGATCCCTGTGAGCTTTCTCTCTGTAAGCTTCGAACTCTGCATATTTTTGATCACGGAATTGCCTGACAGTTTCCTCGACGGACTCCAGCTGTGACTGCAGCGTCTGGTTGAGCTGTTTGCTGAGGCTGCCGATGACCTGCTGCGTCGGCTGCCAGCCTTTCTTATTGCTAACAATGACATTGTTGGTGTCCATGTTCTCTTTCATCTCAATGTCGCTGGTTACTTCGGGCACTAACAAGTGGAATACTGGCGAGAAGTTTTTAGATTTTTTCAGGTTGTTCACTCGTTCTGTTGTAGTCTGCAAAATTTACAAAAGATGTTTTTAACCCAAGATGGAATAGATAAGGTAATAAGGACACTGTGGTGATATATCATTTGAAAAATTCAGTGGTTAAGATTGATGTATTCGAAAAAATTAAATTTAAAAAAATTAATCCATAAATATTACAGTACACCTACCCACATATTTATAATACCCACAATAAGGAACTAGAGTTTTTCCGCTACTTTGTCCACACAGGTTCCTGTCATCATAGCAAGATAAAAGTTATAGTATACCTGATTAAGCTTTCAGAATAAGTTTTCGGGTGATGCGCAAATAAAAAAACATTTACAGTTTTATAAAAGTACAGATATAAGAATACATGCAAAAACTCATGAAATTGGGGGTACAGTGAAGATTGGTGGAGGCAAGTTAGTGGTCAACTTTCTATCATCTGATTTCTTTTATAAAAGCTACATGGGGATGATCAGACCATCAAACTGATCAACGTTCTCTATGGGACCAACATCGAAAGCGCAAAAAAAAAATCTGCTGTATACATTTGGCTAGAGTAGGTTTGCAGATTTGTATGGAAGAGCTGATATTTTTTTTGAGATTTTGATGTTGGTGCCGTAGAGAAAGTTGTTTAGTTTGTCGGTATGATCATCCCCTTAAAAAAGCGTCAGCATATTAAGAAGGACCCTGTATATTCGCTATTTATAACTACTTACAAGAATAGATTTGCAAATGAGCATGGCATTTGATCTATCCTGCAGCAGCGCATGGGTGGTCTGCCCGCACGCGAGGCAGGAATTCAGCAGCCAGCGTCCGACGGTGCGCTGGCCGATCAGTGCCGGCTGAACCACCTGCGTCTTCACGGCATTGACCGGGCATGATACCAGCTTCTGTGATGTTAGTAACAGAGCACATATTTCACAAGTTTTCTTCTAGAACGCCAAATAAATTATACATGGTGTAAACTTAAATGCATTAGATTCTTTATGGGACTTCAACTTTTACTATGGGACCAATAATGATATCGCCAAAAAAAATCTGCTGTATCGTGGTCAAGTAGCTATTGAGATTTTCTATAGAACAGCTAAGCGAAAGATTTGATGGTCTAGCATTCAATATGTATCACTATAATTTTACAGCCTGCGTAGGGTCTACATTGATATTTTGGAAATAATTGATTTGATTAGAAATATGATCAAAGTTAGAAATATCTACATATTTTATAGGTACCTAGGTTTTACGATAACAGGAAGGTTCTAGCATTATTATGTAAAACCTATGTTTAAACAGAATAAACTCATAAATTAAAATATTTATAGATTAAATTGTTGTGCAGAGGAGCGAACGCAAGTTCAGCTAGCGTACAGAAATAACCTTTCATAACAAGACCGTAAATAAGCTGATATACTAACGCCGCATTGTGGAGTTATGCGTGCACTGTACTTGCAGTGTGCGCGAGTTATTATATCATATTTTTAGCGGCTATTTATGTTCAGTTCATTCATATTTTACCAGAAGTAGAAGTAACACATAAGTCAAGGTCAAGACATGTTTACCCACGGCACAGAACCGTACCTACCTCGCTGAAAAAAATATCCCTTTGTTCCGAAGGTGTTAGCTCCAATATCCCCATATCAACATTATCTTCGACTTTTTCACTTTCCAATATTACGTTTAGGCATTTACAAACAAAGAGAGCAATCATGACTGAGATTTGACTGTATTTTACGGCCAAAACGGTATAAAAATACACAAGAATGTATTAAATCGTACAAAGTAGAAGTTAAATGCGTATCTATATATTTATACCTACAGATATAACAATACAAAACACGCACAGCTGATTCAAAGCAGAGCTCAAAAAATAGTGTTTTCTCACTTATACAGTTGGTTTTCCCCTTCGCGTAAAAGAAACAAATGTCTTCACGGCATATTCATTTCATAGTCATAGTGTAAAAAAACCGAAGTTAGTTCTTTTATAAAACTATACACGATCCGTCTAGTTTGAGGATGTTTTTCAAGTGTCATGACATTTTTACTTAAAATTTTTGAACGCAACCTAATGTAATTGAACGCAGCAAAATGGATTGTCAAGTCAAATGTCAACGTCAAAAACTTTAAGCTGTGTCTGTATGCGCCTTTGAATACGTTTTTGACGTCATAGGTTTCTTTCTCTCGTACTTTAAAACTTCAATAGAAAGGATAGCATGACTTTTCTAGTTGCATGCGTTCAAGGTTCATCCTTTCTTTACAGAACCGCAGCACCATTTCCGCTGTCTTGGAAATTCCATGGATTTTTGAAATTTCTTGAAACTTTACGTGGCGAAAACGTAGTGATTATACGTGTGATTTTCCAAATCTTTAATCAATCTTTATTCAGCGTATGTGGGTGTATCAATACTAAGATTAGTGAAAACTTATTTTATAGGTTATAGTCCACCTTGGTTCATGAGCATTTTCAATAAGAATGTCTAAAAGAGCTCAACCTAATTGGTCTACGCCAAGGAAGGCGGAGAAGAGGCCGGTTTTAAAATTGTACAACAGTTTGACGAGGCAGAAAGAGGAATTTGTGTGCAATGAAGGAAACCATATCAATTGGTACAGCTGTGGGCCCACTGTGTACGATTCGTCACATATGGGACATGCCAGGTAATATTGTAATTATTATATAAATACATAAAAACAATTACTATCATATCTGTTTTAGGGTGGTCAGAAACTTAGCTGCAATGACCAACTATGTTTATGACCAAACATGTAATTGTAACGAGGCTCACCTTTAGCATATTGAAGGTTTCAAGATAACATGATGTGTCGATTTTACATATTTATGTCCCCTGATGTATGAGAATTGGAACAGAGTAAAAATCTCAAAATGGCAGGGGTCATAAATGTGACAATAATGACCTCATTAAACTTTTAATGATCACTAAAAATATATATTTTTTTTAAATTAATTTTTTTAAGGGTCTTTTGTACAATAATATTATGTACATGTCAGTCCCATCGTACCTTTTATCTATATTTTATCTACTCTAACTTAGTTATTCTAATTACTTAATGAGACACTGATGAGTTTGCAAAGGCAATCACTTTTCTAGCAGCATCAGAACTTGGTGATGAAATAAAATAGCATAGCATTTGCTCACGACTATTCCCCAAGGGGGTAGTCAAATAATCAAAAAATAAAACAATGAATTGATGAATTTCAGATCATACATTTCGTTTGATATCTTGCGGCGTGTTATGTCAAATTATTTCGGCTTCAACATACTTTACGTGATGAACATCACAGACATTGATGACAAGATAATCCAGCGAGCGAGGCAAAACCATTTGTATGAGAAGTACACAAAGGAGCAGAGAAGTCTCAGTAATCTTCTAGACGATGCAACATCTGTAATAAATTACTACGAGGGAGTGGTCAAGGACACAGGTGACCCAGATAAGAAAAATGCAATGCAGCAAATGCTTGATAAGTATGTTAAACTGTACCATGTAAACCTATAACATTATTTAAGACTAACCTTCCTTAGTTTTATTGTTAATAATTTTTTTTATTGAATCAGATTTCATAAATAAATAATTACACAATCAACATGCATAAAAATGATAGATTAAAAGCCACTTTAAGGCACGTTATAAGAATTTATCTGACAAAAATGATGCACCAATCAGATCATGCATCAATTATGAGTGGTAGGTGGGAGTCTGATAGAGAATTTTTATATAAAATAGCCGCCCTTAACATGTGTCCTTTAATTAATATCTGAGAGTATTTTAGTATTGTGCCATCTCGCTGACAACAAACATATCAATTCATGTTAAATGTCCACCAAATTGCATTGTGCATGTTTGCTGGACTAATACAAATTATTTAATAGTATTTACGTAGATAGATATATACAGGGTGTAACAAAACACCATTATAAAATTTAAAGGGGTGATTTAGATCATAGAACTAAAAAACTTGCACTATGGAGTCAACTTCTAAATCGCGAAAGAAAAAAAAGCTGTTTCATACAAAACTGCAGTACCGACTTGACTCAAATGTATGGGACAGCAGATTTTTTTATTTTATCTCGATTTTGGCTCTAGAGTGAAAGTTGTTCAATTTGATGATCTAATCTAAACCACCTTTTTAAATGTTCCTAGGGTGTTTTGTTACACAATTTTTATGCATGTTAAGTTAGCCTATAAGTATAATAAATTTATTGAAAACAAGGATTACAAAAACATAGACATAATAAAGTACACATTTAACAAACCTGAAACCTGTCCTTTGAGTATGACATGTATACAGTCAAAATAATGTACCATTATGATTGTAAAACTATAATGTGTGTTATGTTGGCTTCTTAATAAACAAAATAAAACTAGAATACACAACCAGTTGATGGCAGTCTTAAATGTAAAACAAATATTTAATTATTTGCAGGGTGGCGTCAGCAGTGAAAGATCTAAAATCAGCAGTAGAATCAAAGCATCAGGATAAAATCAAAGCTGCCCAGAATGAGCTGTTGAAGTCTGCCAAAGATCCCATTTCAGTATGGCTTGACAATAAGTTTGGGGCCACGGTCACTGATAATGCTATTTTCACATCTTTACCTAGGTACTGGGAGAATGAATTTCATAAAGACATGAAGGCACTTAATGTAAGTAGGTTTACATAATTCAAAGCTTTACACTCATCCTCTGTTTAGAAATTTTAAGGACCAACAGATAGACATGAACATAGTGATAGACAATTGAAATCATAAGAGTTCTGTTTTTTACTATCAAATCCTCCTGGGTTTAATTACCGTTTGGCCCAATTCCCACATGAATGCAATGCAATGCAATTAATATTGTTGGTTCTTGGTTATGGTTCTGTTACCAAATATGACTATTATAGTAAAAAAAAAATGAAGAATTATTTCGAGTTGTTCTAGATGTAACTTGTTTATTGTTTTTACTCTTTCATTATTGTCTGACTAATATCTTGTGTGACTAATTGTGAAGTTTGCTTATTGCTTTGTTTCATTACTTTTGTGTACTTTTATGGACTGTATAACGTTGAATTGATATTGACTTAATAATGAATAAAATGTAATCATCTTTTGCAGGTATTACCACCAGATGTTCTTACACGAGTTAGTGAATATGTGCCACAAATCATTAAATATATAGAGAAAATTATAGAGAATGGCCTAGCATATGAATCTAATGGTTCTGTATACTTCAATGTAAGTGAATTTGATAGCAAAGATAAGCATCATTATGCTCGGCTGGTACCAGAGGCTTATGGAGATACTAAATCTTTACAAGAAGGAGAAGGTGAGATCTATATAAAAAAGAATTAACTTAAAAAATACATTATTTATGTTTCCAGATGATTTTTATCTGGCATGATCGATGATTGATACAAGTTGTTACAAAAATACAAACAAACATTTAAGGGTGGTTTAATCATCAAACTGAACAACTTTCAAAATAGGACCAATATATAAATCGCGAAAAAATCTGATGTTCCATACTGAACTACAAATCTATTTGAGCTAAATGTATGGAACAACAGAATTTTTTGCGATTTCGATGTTGGTCCCATAGTGAAAGTTGTAAAGTTTGATGGTCTAAACAACCCCCTTAAAAGTTTTAAATGTTTATTTTTACTTTTGTAACACCTTTTATAAAAGTTGTTCAGTTTGATGGGTAGACTCTTAGTTTAAAAGGATGCTAATGATATAAATTTCACCCTGTGTAACATGCTATTTAAACATATTTCTAGGAGACCTAAGCGACGACACAGCAGAAAAGCGATCACCGAACGATTTCGCATTATGGAAGCGAAGTAAAGCGGGTGAGCCTTCGTGGCCGTCGCCCTGGGGAGCGGGCCGGCCCGGCTGGCACATCGAGTGCTCGGCCATGGCCTCCGACGTGTGTGGCTCCAAGCTGGATATTCACACCGGTGGGGTCGACCTCAAGTTCCCTCACCATGATAATGAATTGGCACAGAGTGAGGTAGGCTTTGAATTTCAGTTATTTTTCTTTAAAATAGTTGGACTGGAGGTAAAGATCAGTGTTGTTAGTTGGTGTTATAATAGTTTTCTAAGATAGGGTGATCGCTTTTCTGCTGTGTCGTCGCTCAAGTCTCCTAGATATATGTTTAAATATCATGTTATACAGGGTGAAATTGATATCATTAGCATCCTTTTAAACTAAGAGTCTACCCATCAAACTGAACAACTTTTATACAAGGTGTTACAAAAGTAAAAATCAACATTTAAGGGGGTGATTCAGACCATCAAACTGAACAACTTTCCAACTTTGAACCAACATTGAAATCGCGAAATAAAATTCATACAAGAATGAATGAACACAGAGCGCTATGTGTTAGCCACACAGTGTTGTGAAATTTTCTATGGACGAACAATTTTGATTTTTGCGATTTCAATTTTGGCTCCATAGTGAATGTTGTTTAGTTTGATGGTTTCTAGCACCCTGTTTAATATGTAACGTATGTAATTTGACTTCCTAATATACACTTACTTAAAAAACTATAAAATGACATGTTCAATAATACCATTTCCGAAATTGTTGTAATTCCCTAAAAATAACGATGAAAATTATTCATTTCATAAACTGGCATTTGAAAGTTGAGTCTTTCCATTCTTATTAAGATAACCTAGTTTTTATTGATATATCTCTCTGATCACAGGCCCACTTCGACCAGCCCGGCTGGGTGAACTACTTCCTCCATACTGGCCACCTCACCATTGCCGGCTGTAAAATGTCGAAATCGCTGAAGAATTTCGTCACTATCTCAGACGCGTTGAAACGTCACACGGCAAGACAACTTCGCATAGCTTTCCTCCTGCATGGATGGAAGGACACGCTGGATTATTCACAGAATACCATGGAAATGGCTATACAAACTGAAAAGTTGTTTAATGTTAGTACCTATACGTAAAGATTGTTTTATTCAACTTTTTTAGTTTATTACTGATCATTTTAAATTCTACTATTATAAAGCATGGACGATATTTAGAAAATAATAAATACCTACATATCGGTTTTTAGGTGTACCTGACTTCAAACCACCTATTTCTGGATTTTTTGTCTGTATGTGTTTCTCATCACGCGAAAACTACTGAACCGTTTTGATGAAACTTTTTGTGTTTGATAGCTTATGATTTAACTTAAATTCGGGTATATCATTTATCTCGCTACGATGACGGGAACCCGTGCGGACGAAGTCGCGAGTACAGAAATGGAATGAAAATGAAATGAAAAAATGCTTTATTGCCAATAACTACTTAAAAAGAACATAAAGAATAAACAAGGAATAAACAAAAAATTATACAATTAAAACAAAAAGAAAAGATAGTACAGTCTAGTAAGATATAATAATGATTATTTAAATTAAGGTGGAAAAAAAACTTTGAAACTACATATTATATCATCATTTTCTTTTATGTTGACAGACAACCAAATATAACAGCTGATCATAATTTACTTTTAAACAACATCAAATTAATTTAAATGCTTTGTTTTTTGTTTAAAATAGTTCCTTCAATAAAACCTGTGTATTTCAGGAGTTCTTCCTGACAGTGAAAGACGCGCTACGTAGCGGCTACGACGAGAGTTCTGGTGGTATCTGGAGCCCTGACGAACATCAGTTGTCCAACAAACTCACAAGCGCGAAGGAGCAAGTCTACGCTGCGCTTTGTGGTTAGTACGCTTATCAACAAATGTTTTTTCTTTTACGACGGTTAAAGTTTGTTGTAATCTAATGCCAAGTTGATCACTAACTTGTCTGTAACTGCATGCTTGCATGGTGGAGTTTATGTCCATTTCATGTTTCTATCTTCAGTGGTTTAGGCTGTGCGTTGTCTGTCAGTCAGTCAGTTGGTCAATTAGTCAGTCACGGATCTATACGTCGATACATATAAAATAGATCGACGTATCCATATTGTTCAGTTAAAAAAAATTAAACCCATACAAAGAGTTGTAAATCTATGTGACTAATATTTTAAAACGCGTGAAATCAATTAGTTCGACACTGTAAAGTTTACACTGTAAACTGATAAGGCTTATGTTATCAGAAATGTATTTTTCTGATGACGGTTCAGTAGTAAAACAAGGTATTTTTTCTATGTACAACTAATATATACCCTACTTACTTGTCTTTCGCCAAATTCGTCAAGACCTTAAGTCCAATTGTCCTGGGCACTATCATCCCTTAGCTGCTTTTTATTTATTCCATACTTAGCTGCTAAAAGTCCACTATATCGCCTCTTACTACTTGATACTCAGGAATGATGATGATTTTGATTATTTCTCATAACATATTTTGAATACAGCAACTGACTATTAAGCTGTCGGGTACGCAGGTTGTTTTAAAGTAAATAAACACAGGGTAAGGACGAGAGTGCATCTTTACTCTCTCGTCCTTACCCCCGGAATCAGATTGTATGGGTAACCGCTACGATACTCACGAGTAACGACGAGGTAGCCCTATTCTAGCATAGAATGAGACTGAAAACTACACACTTCAATAAGGTAGCGATCTCCTGCTTTAATTAGAGCATATTTGCTATTATGCATCTCTATTTGAGTGACTAACCCTAAAAACACAATCCCATCTAGTGCCTTCTCTATCTACAACAGTAAGGGCCTGTTTCATCACTTCCCTGTAAATTCTTGTTAGCTTATCTAATAATCTAAGACAACTAAGAAGTGGTGAAACAATCCTTAACCACAGTATAAGAAAGATTATCTAGTACTACCTATACATACAGTACGGAACCTCCCTGACTCCCAACTACTTTTTTACCTCACCCCCTCTGGTCTATTAAGCAAATGCTTATTCCAGTCTTGCTCGCACGCAACAGTATCGCACATGCTTAACTCTTCTTTTCCCATAAATAAATAAATATTGTGGACATTGACACACAAATTATCTAGTCTCATTTAAAGTACCAGAATCTAGCCTGGACTTGTATTATGATGACTAGACAACGATATAGAATACATAAATATAGATACAAACGTCCATGACTCGGGTACAAATATTCATATTCATTATACAAATATTTGTCCCTTACGGGATTCGAACTCGCAACCCTCGGTACAGCAGGCAGGTTCACTACCGACTGTGCTATCGGGCCGTCCATTTGTATGAAATGGCAGCTATCAGCTGACAGTGTCCAAGGTGTGCCCTAACACAAGCAACAATTTGACAGATAACGTCGACACACGCAGCGCAGTGGATGGTCTGCGCGAGCTGGTGGGAGCGGCGCACGTGTACCTACGTCAGACGCAGGCGTCGCCGCGAGCCTCGCCTCTGTTGGCCTCCGTCGCTCGGTACGTCACCGACGTGCTGCATGTGTTCGGAGCTGTCGAAGGTCCTAGGGGAGGCATTGGGTTCCCAGTCGGAGACGGTGATAGTGGCTGCGTAAGTTATTACGTTATTTATTAGACTACAATTTTCTATAAATTATTTGGAGTGAAGACTTGAATACAGCTACACCAGGCTTGCCGAGTACCTGGCCAGTCAAATATAGAAACATCATCGTAGAACCCCTGAGACGAGATGAAGAAGATTCGGACAGATTCTAACGCAAAAATGTTTCTCTTGCAAACGTTTGAGAGCAGTCTGTATACCTTTGCCAGCTTCCTGATGATAATGAAACAAACCATTGTTAAAAAGCCCCTTTTTTACCTTTTTCAATATGTCAAATTCGGACAAATTGAATTTTTTTTTTCCTAATGGCCTGTTATTTTATGTTGATTTTTATTTTACCAAGGAGTTTACAGGTCCCACGAGTGACGTTACAAGTATGACCGAAACACGACGTTATTTATTTAAAATATCTGTGATCCTTTCATTTTAAAGTCTCTGACATAGAAAATATTGCTATTGACACAATTATCTCGAAATGGTTTTAGATTCAGCCCTCCCAAAAAAAACTTGACGTACAAAATTGTTCAATATTTAATTTGATTAAAAAAAATGTTATACTGTCTGCAGTTAGAGGAAACCGTAATGCCGTACCTAGAAGCACTAAGCACGTTCCGAGGCAGCGTCCGCACGGCGGCGCGAGCAGGCGACTCTAAGGAAGTGCTGTCCTTGTGCGACTCCTTGCGGGATACTGTGCTGCCGGAGCTCGGCGTGAGGCTCGAAGATAAGCCTGGTGAGACTTTTAATGTCTATCATCATCATATTATAATCGTCCCCGGGATCCCACCAGATGTGCCACACATAACACTCTGTACTTGCCCTTTCTCATACAGGCGAAAAAATGAAGTAGAAATCGCTATTTAGTTCGAGAACATTTGTAACCAAAACACTAATCTTATTAAATTAAACCTTATCTTCATAAGACTTATAACAGATTTTCATAAAATTGACATAGAGACTTATGGTGTCATAACCATATTTTTTCTCAACCAAACGAAGGACCTTATATAAGCGGAAATAAGTATATCAGAGGCACTTGGGCTGCACCTATTTGCGACTTCTACTATAGCGGAGCCGAGTTGTCTCTTCTTTGGCTACCTTAGTCTTAGATCATTGATCCTTGTCGGTGATATTTTTGTACAATTAAATGACACACTTTGACAGGTCATAGAACTGCAGATTGGAATAAGTCGACATAGAAAAAACGTTACTTCTTATTTATAAATAAACTAATTTAAGATTACACCCTGTATACTTGATTCAATCAGATCGCACGGTGGTGAAATTAGTGAGTAAAGAAGAGCTAATGAAGGAGCGAGAAGAGAAGAAGCGGGTCGAAGCAGAGAAGCAGCGCAAGAAGCAGGAGCTGCTCGAGGCGCAGCGAGCCAAGGAGGAGCTGAAGAAAATACCACCTACAGAGATGTTCAAGAAGGAAACGGACAAATATTCACTGTTTGATGATAAGGTATGTATAACACTACGATCATGTATTGATCTGATCTATTATACTGCCCATATTTTTACACATACTGCGGATTAGGTTTTTTATTTTCAAGTTTCCTCACTATGTTTTATTGCACCTTAATAATGACAAATACAACCGTACATAGAATCCGTAGAACTTAGTGGTACAAGCTAGAAATTGAACTGGCACCGCATGATTTATGATAATTTATAAGGTAACAAGTTCATGTTCTTCTTAGCGGCTTCTATCTCTGGTGGTAGTAGTCGTTACATAAAAACCACATCAGAGGCCGTAAGGCGGTCTAAAAAACTCTGACACCAGGGCTTGCTGTCCACATGATAAGAAGACAAGGGGTCATGGTAGAGCAGTTCTCAGATTTATAATTTTTACAAGGTTAAGCTATCCCCTATTTTGCTTATAGCAACTGGTTGGCGTAACCAATTTTCACTCTCAAAGTTCGGCTACAGAGAACACACGTCAGAACTCTACACTCGTCAGTGTTTCCGGAAGTCAAACACGCTATGATGTATCAGTTGCCTTTACTCGTCCCTGTTTCACGTTGGCACGTGTTTCCCAATCTGCGTCCTCATCGGTTCTTACCGTATTTTTTATTGTGTGAATTGATTATATTCTTTAAATCAATAAAAAACTAGATAAACAATCACCGCTCCAATAAAGTATAGATTTTTGCCAATATCAATTTGGTTAATTCTAATGTTTTTGCCCGAAACTTCGTCGATAAACAATTAAATGATGAGTCGTATTAATTATTATAATTTTAAATTTCTATACAGTTTTGTATGAAAGAACGATTTTTTTGCGATTGTTGGCTCTATAGTGAAAGTTGTTCAGTTTGATGGTCTGAAACATCCCCTTAGGGTGTTTTATTGAACCCTGTATAGATTCAATGTTTTTTGTACATGAATGCTAATACAGTAAATATTTCTAGGGTCTGCCCACGCACGACCAGGAAGGCAAGGAGATCAGTAAAGGGCAAATCAAGAAGCTGCAGAAACTGCAGCAAGCTCAGGAGAAGAAATATAACGAGTACCTGGCCTCTCTCAACGGTTGCTGATTGTGGTTAGTACTGAAACTTAATTGTGACGTCGAGATGCACCGGGTGATTCCATCTTAAAGAAAAAGATTTAGTCACAGTATAATATAAACAGTAGGCCATCGTTATACAAAAGTACCTAACGCAACTTATATTTTTATGTATTATACGTACACACACAGCGGCAACCAGGGGTCTTATTGTGTAACTGCTCGATTCGATCGATATCAAATGGTGTTTTAGACAGTTCTTGACGATTCTGCTTCTTTATATTTATTTACTTAAATATTTTCAGACAATGAATATGATTATAGGAGAAAAACAATATTACTTAAAATTGCTCTGTACAGTCATTAATACATTATCGTTCTTATATCGATAATATAATCTATTCTATTCTAAAAAAGGACGGTGCGTCGTCTGCGTTTGGTACATTTAGGCAGTACGCAAACGATGGGCAATTTTGCTCGCGGGGTACACGCGTGCAAGTTGTCTGCATGATGGGACTCGACGGATATGTGCGTAGGTAATGCACACATTTGTGGTAAATTCCATACTGATGCGGCGTGACCGCAGGAGCCCGCGGACAGAATGTCCATCGTCAGCGTAGCGCCTTATATGAAAATATTTGTAACCTACCTACCGTTTATAATGTGCTTTTGCCTAGTAAGCAGGCTATAAATAGCAGGTTTAGGCTCATAAAGACAGATGCTGCTGGTAACGTAATTGTAGGCGATGAACAGATGATCGATATTTTGTCTGCGGACCACATGACCTGGTCACAGAATGGAATTTACCACGGATATGTGCGTTGCCTACGCACACATTCGTCTTTTCCGTAAATTAATATTTGACCGCGGGCAAAATGTCCGTCATGTGCGTAGCGCCTTACTATTTTTATACTCGTTGATATCTTATAGACGGCTTCTATCTTCATCTTATTTATTGTATTATGATCGATTTTAATTTTATCTTTTATGTCAGATGATTTTGCTATTGTATATAGTTAAGCTCGAGAGTTACCTACTCGACTGAGGTCATCACCACCATACTTTAGCCGGCCCTCTAAGGAGATTCAGAGACGTTTTTTTAAGTCTTGGTCCGTACCAAAGCTTAAAAAACCTTTCTGAATCTCCAGTACGTCAAAATCATTCTCGACCCTACTTAGATTAAGCTCACGCTGAAAAATCGTTTTTAAATCTCGGTCTATAACTTTCGTCATCCCTAAAATAAGTTGCCATTATTTATTATGTAGTCAATAAGCAACGCATATAGGATATGATGTAACCAACTGCACTTGACATTAGAATCATTTCATAAAACCGAAAAACACACCGCGAATGTGGAATGTTCTGTCCGAAATATAATTACTGAAATTACTAACTGTTTTTCCGAGGTTCGATTTACGTGCTGTATAGATTTTTTATTTGTGTATTTTCAGTCTCCTTTCGTGTCAGCATGAGACATGTAGCCAGCAGTGTCTGCTGTAGTGAAAAGACTAAGACGAGATTGAGACGATTTTCAGTGAATTTACGAGAAGGCGGAAAGAAAGTCATTTATAATGATTAAATAACGCTTGTACACTACACATTAAAGTTTAGTTTATATTGACACACACACCAACTCTACACAATATTGGCAGTATTAAGCGGTTTTTCTGCCTTCTCGTTGAAAGATCTTTAGTTATAAACATTACTTTAAATAAACTTAATGTCACTTTCCAATCGGTAGTTTGGTACCTACACAGTCTCAGTAGGTAACATATTCCCTTTTTGAGTTGTTAGAAACTTTATTTTAGTAAGATTATTTAACAAATCTGTAAAATTCAGAGCTTTAGAGTACATATTATACAAAACTATGCATTTATTGAATTAATTAATTGTTTCAAAATTGTTTGATATCTATGTGTACAATGCGAGCATGACAGTATTACGGTATTACAGTAGAATATTTATGTACTTTAAAAACACTTTTATAATTAACTAAACACGCATATTTATATTATAATTTTATAAAAAACATCAAAAACAATTGTTCATTTTTATAATACATAATAAAATAAATGTTAAAAAATAATGTGGTTTCTCATTTTAAAATCCTTATCCAGATTGACAAACAGAAGTAAAAATTGACATGATAACTTTTTTACTAATTTATTACTATAAAAAAAACGATAGCATCAACAAATTGAGTCATAAAGAAGAGGGCTGTTATATCCACCGATTATCTACATTTAACTAAACATTAAAAATGAATTACCTCGGCGCCCGCGCTGCTGATCACAATAGACGCGTATAACGCTTCAATGACGATTCTGTAAAGGCGGTCGCCGCGTGCGCCGCGACAAAAATACTTATAAAAAGCTAAACAGAAGTTTAAAAAAGGTAAAAAGTGAGGTAAACAAGATGGGAATTTTTTGTGAGGTGCTCCCGACAATAGTGTTAGTAGGGTGGCACAAGCACGCGGCACGAGCGCGTCGAGACTGCTTGCATCTGCAGCTCACACGAGTAGTTAGATTACTGTTGCACCATAAGTACTTATGTTTATGCATTAGTTTTATGTTTTAATGGTCGTAGTTGTAGTTAATTAATGCTTCTGCTCGATGAACTTACTAATCTAATGCTACGGTTAAAATTGTAACAGTAGATGAAAACAGTAACATTTTATCTGGTCAACCGAGCTTGCAAGGCAGAACCCTTTATACCAGGGCAAACCCATTTTTTTTTTTATTTTAGATATTTATACAGGGTGTAACAAAACAGCCTAGTAATATTTTAAGGGGTGGTTTAGTTAGACCTTCAAACTGAAAAAGTTTCACTTAGGACATTAACAACGAGAAAAAAATCTGCTCTTTTATTTGCATCATCAAAACTGCAGTACCTACTGAACTCAAATGTACCTATATAGGACAGCAGATTTTATTAATTTTTAGACTTTTTCTCCAAAGTTGTTCAGTTCGATAGTCTGAACCACCCCTTTAAATATTACTAGGGTGTTTGTTACACCCAGTATATCTGATGTTGAAACGGCGCGTAACATTTTAATGAAAATTCGTAAACAAAAAGATTTCAAAAAATGGGGATGCGAAATGTTATTATGTCCATTTTTGGAATTGTCCAGAAATTTATCAATTTTGGAGATATGGTTTTCATGTTTTGCGTACATTCAAGTACAAAAATAACATGTACGTAAGTATATTAGTTTGTGTAATTAACAGTAAATATTATGTGGTTCTTTCATTTTCATATACACTCTTCATGTAAAAGGTGATATTGAAACGTATACAACGTGTTAATGAATAAGCGCAAAACCTAATACACCCCAACTGATTTATAACAAAATAAATAGATTGAAACAATAATTTCATTATTTTGATAGTTAAAACTTAAAGTTATTCGCATTTTCAGTTTTCAGGCAAAAGTGATTTGTTATCATTTCAGCAATGAATGAAAGCGCTAGCTTGCTCATGGATATATTTTAAGAATCTTGTTTTGGTAGTAAGTAGGTGAGTGCGCCTGTGCGGTGGGTTGAGATCGAGTTCAGTAAATTTAAAATTTTACCAACAATTTTAATATTTTGAAAAAAAAATACCGATGTTGAAAATATGATAATTCGATCCTGCTCTCGATTCTAAACAAACTACTTTCTAGTTTTGCATTAATTCAGTAACACGTTGTATTTAGGTACATAATAAATATTTTGTACTTTCTCGACTACGAATAATCGTACTCACTATACCTACTATCACATCTATTACACTATTCTGACGATGAAATTAGCACCTTAGCATTACCATAGACCATGTAGACTTAACACTGACAACTAAGAATCTTTGGCACTATACAATACACACCTACTGCTTTTAGACGACATTTACGAGTAAAGTGAATAAACTAGGGCTTTGATTAAAAGCAACATTCCCACTCGGTATGTAATTGTGTAGTCAATCAATGGATGAAAAATACTTTATTTACACCAAGCAAAACACATAAAATACAGTAAAAACATAACCCTACTTCTGGCGCAGGAAAAAAACAGGACACACAATTAATGATGATGGATTCTTAGTCTATTTCGACTATGGCGACTGCTAATCTTTATAGAAAAGCAGTCAGTACGTAGGATATTTTATAGTGCATAAACTACTACTCTCTCGTCCTTCCCTCCTATGTCTGATGAAACGGGAAGCCGGTACGGTCAGAGGTGGGGTCAGATGCAGTGGCTATTAACCAGCAACAACACGGTTTTGGCCACATAGAAATGACACGCTCCCCTAGTTTAGGCGTCAAGGGTGTGCATGACGCCTGGAGAAACTAGTCGCCTCTTACGACACCCGAATGAGTTGGCGCTATTGGAAGCTGGACACCACACGGCCAAATAAATTACGATTACAACTAAGGAGTTTGATTGGAAACGCTAAAAAGCTATTTTAATTCTTCCATGCAAAAAAATAGGCGTATTCAAGAAAACGGGTCCTTGGTTAGTTATTGTTGTTCATTAAATCCAAAATCCGCATAATCTTAACGGAAATTCCCAACAAATCAAAGCGAAATCGTTAAAAATAAACATCGGTAATATAATTTGAATAGTTTTTGGATTTGATCACAATCGCTTTGATCGTGGTCAGGTTTAACAATAGTTACGGAAGTTAAGGCGAAGTTCGAAGGGGCGATTGCGAAAGGTCGACTTCAGTCGTCTAGCGGTTGACCGCCCGGCGAGATGTCAATCACAAACATTTGAATATAGACATTGTTCCGATTACATATTCCGTTGAGATTTCGCGATAAAGCGATTTCATTATAATGAAGTCACCGAACTGAAAATTGCATTTTGAGTAAATTTGTTGCTTTTCAGAAACTGACATTTCTAAAAGAATTCAAGGCCGACCATGTGGAATTACTGTAACGGTCGTACTATTGAAATTAACAAGTAGCTATGCGAATAAGCATAGCTATGTTAATTTGTCGGCTGAGTTGAATTGAGTTTTTTGTAGATAAAACGGTTTCTGTCAATCAGTCCTACGAAGTTATAGGCATGTTTGATAATATCTTACTTTGGTCAAATCTTATTTAACTGTCAGTTCTTTGTGATGCAAATATTGACGGTATTTACATTTTTTCAAATCTTTGGAAGTATTTTTTTTAAATCTTGACAAGTCATCATGTAGGTACATCTGGCTTGACTTGGTCAAATGCAACGCGATTTCAAGTAGGCAGGAACCTACCTAATTAAAAAGTAGACATACGGTTTGCTGTAATATACCTATTTTGGAATTATCATAGGTACACAAGGGTACACATATTATATATTCTTACATACAGGATGTAAGTGACAGCCTAGCAAATACTGAAACGGTGAATTCAGACCATCAAACTAAACAACTTTCACTATGGGACCACCCTTAGCTAACGCGAAAAAGCAATCAGCTGCTCCATACAAAACAGCTGTACCTACTCGAATCAAATGTATGAAACAGCTGGTTTTTTTCACGTTTCCTGAGGGTGGCTTCATAGTGAAAGTTGTTCACTTTGATGGTCTGAATTACCGTATCAGCCTGTATTATGTACGAATGTAGGTATACCTATTATGTAAACGTACTCTACATTTTGTCGGTACCTACCTATATCTATTAATATTGTATCGCTAAGTATCAAGTAGGTGCCTACTTGCTCAGCCTCATTACCAATTCTTACGAAGTATAAGTTTTAATTGCTATCGTAGCAAGATTTATTACGTCGGCAATTAAACTTTTTATTTTTGCATTATGAGCGTTGGAGTGAACTCCCTCGCTAATATTTTGAAAAAGCGTAGTCGTTGCATGTCGTCGTCGGTCGGGGTTCGGGGTCGCAGTCGCAATTATGGCTTGTTTTTCATCCCAGCCCTGCCCCCGAAGCACTCGGCTCCCGTTGCTGAAAAAAGAAACCAATTTTGCACGCTCATTAATTATTTAAATCTCATTAAACAGCCGCAAGTTTTCCCTCTCTTGTTTTGTAATTTCGCGACGTTATTCCCAGTGCCTAATTCGAGCGGCCCGACAGTCTTGTCTTCGGGTTAGCAAAAGAAATTAAAAAATTAACTACCTAAATTGCGAGCTACCATTTTCTAAATAAAATATGGTTGTCTTTCGATCTCTGCCTCTGAGGGAATTAATTTAGCGTTGTTTTTATGGTTAGAGACGTTTTTCAAAAAGTTCGGACGAAATATTGCAACAATTTGTCATTCGTTTATGTTTACGATTTTTTGGAGATACGCAAGATAGAATAAATAAACGATAAAAACCAAAGAAACCTTCTAAAATCCATTTAGGAGCTTCAAAGTCATTTAGTTAAACAGGAAATTATGCAGCGTTGTTTGTA
The DNA here is from genome assembly GCA_963924505.1 of Agonopterix alstromeriana. Classification (NCBI taxonomy): domain Eukaryota; kingdom Metazoa; phylum Arthropoda; class Insecta; order Lepidoptera; family Depressariidae; genus Agonopterix; species Agonopterix alstromeriana. The sequence goes on from OZ004667.1 coordinate 11,878,193, forward strand.
CTTACCTCCGCGTTGACATCGCTTCCGATTCAATGATAAAGTCTCCAAAGAGTACTTGTTTTTGCAGAATGTTTGAAAATTAGGAAATTAGACTGCGCTGGCACATGAAAGGTGCGGAAACTCGGTCCGCGCCGGTTCTATCATCTACTGCCTATGACGTCCTCCCACAATCTCGCTGAATTAGTTATGTATACCTACTCTTCTTTAAAGTGATTTCTTTTATCAACTTTATCTGGGTATGACAGTTTGCATAGAAACTGTTTAGTTTGTTGGTGATTTGGGTAATGATTTCCATCACTGTCACACTGTTAGGCTTCCTTGTTGTTAATATGCACTAAGTGATTAGGTAGATAAGTCCCTATATCTTAGTACATTGTCTCACTAAGTTTATGAGGATCTTGGTGGCAAAGTAGTGTAGTAGTTTTACCTTTTGAGTACAAAAGACGACACCGCACGATTGATTGCGTGCTTAATTAGGTACTTTGCGTTTATCGAAATTATATCGATGATTTAAAAAAATGTTATGATGGTTAAATGCACAAATTCGTATTTATTATAATTTATTTTTTGTTGTTGATCGAGTGAGTCTCAAGACGGGAGTGGGAGCCTGGCCCCGGGCAAGGCGGGGTGGGGGGTGGAGATCACTCGCCCGTGCTTTAATTGCTTTTCACTTAGCAACCGCTCATGAACAGAACGCTCGCGAAAATGAAGAAAAAAAATCATTACATCAACATCTTTTAGAGATTGCCCAGATTTAGGACGTACCGAGAGACAGCGAACTTCTTATATAACGCTTTCCTCTTTCTTGTTTTTCCAGCGCGCCTCATTTCCGGGCGGGGGTCGCGAGGCGGGCGGCGAGGCGCGGGGAGCGAGGGGCCTAAGTAATTTCGCTTAAGAACTCTAAACGTAATTAGTGTAGGGCGTGCAAAGGGAAGGGCTTGAAACTTGGAGAGGGTTGCGTCCCGCGCCCGCCGCCGCGCGCCGCCTGAATATTTGATCGCGCTCGTCTCGCGATAATATTTGCCGGCGGAGGTTTCCGTAAACACGAGCACATTCCCCATCTACTTATCTTTACTTTCCTTCACTCTGCTTCTAAAAGCTGTCGCGCGTTTTAATTGGAGCCGGTGTTATTTGTAAGTAGACTTGTGAGAGAATTAAAATCGCGCGCAACGTCGCTTTTCAATACTGGAAATGTTTTAATATTATTATGTTTTCTGTTGAAATTTTCCTTTCAAGAAAATCGTCTTTGTGAAACTTCAAACAAATTTACTGCTTCTTTTATATGAAAAATCTCTCATTGCGATATTATTAATTTCTCTGAAATGTCTTTTATCATTTTGCTAATCTTGTTATTAACCTGAATTGCTGAATGTTAATGTTGTCGTCTATTAAGAGTCCGCCAAGGTGCGATGCGACACTTTGTATTTTATTTTAAAACAAATACCTACTACTTTAGTTATTACCTTACCGAATGAAATGAAAGTCAACAGGTGGTTTTTTAAGAGTATATTATATGATTTTTATTCGAAGTCAAAGCGAAAAGATATGTGAATCTAGCGATCACCGGATATCTAATAATAAGTTTCAATATCAGAACAAAGTGTGAAGTGAGTAGGTATCCATTTGATAGCCCGAAGGGCAATAATTTACAAATTCAAAAGGCCCGTGGAACAAGAGAGCGAATTAGAATTTGTAATTAGAGCGAAGCAACGCCGCGGCTACTCCTACAACATTTGATTAGCAATTATGGTAATTTGACTTAGAGCAGGGTAAGATTTCTCCTAATTTGTTAGTTAAATTATTATCGCGACTGCAGGACATACTTGTTGGACATTTTCTCCTTAATTAGTATTTCATTCTTAACTTCTTTTGTATTAGGTATAGGTACCTATTACAACAATATGTTTTAAAATACAAAACAATAACATTAAGTACTTAATGGGTACAATACAAGTGTATGTCATCTTCATATTATGATATTTGGATTTTAAACTAAAAATTTGAACCACGCGTTAGATAGGTTACCAACAGGTTATCAACAGTCTTCAAATTCACCTACCAAGATTATCGCCACACTTTGTGGTTGGCTAGGTACGCACGCATACATGTTCGCAGTCGATTTTATAATAACTTATTACAATAACAAATTCAAAAATATGCAAATGAAGATGTAAAAGCTCCAATATCATTCTCGAAGAGTATGTCGTTTAATTGTCGAGTTTAATGTGTCGTGAAACAATAAAAAGCGTCGCGACACAATCACTGCTAAGATCGACAAAAAGTGTTCATTGTGGTGTTTGTGAGCTACGAGACGATACGACCGCGCCAGAGTGAGAGACGCACTTTTTGCTTTATCTCGCACGCCGCGGTGCAATTTAATTATCGGAGCGAGCTCCCGCGTTTTACCCTTTTGTATCTTAACCCCCGGATGAAAAAATACTCACCCATAAAATAGAGGACGGGTACAAAAAAAGGAGCGTATGCAAATTCAGGATAAAATATAGCCCGTAAATGCCACCGTTTCTAAAAGAATATTAGAGACGTTTTTCAGTGGGTGGATGGGGGTTACTTTATACTTTGTCTCCTCGCGCTAAGTACTGCAGCTACGGGTGTCCGCGCGAAGGAATCCGCCTTAATTTGAGACTGTTGTTCGCCGATAAATCAACTTGCACGCTCCTTCTGCTCCGACTACCTACCACCTAATCCGAGATGTTGTTTTAGTACTTTTTTCTTCCATTATATTGGCCCTTCGTTGTATTAAAGAATAAGTTTGAAACATTTGAAAAAATATCGTAAAAGCAATAAGCTATTTTCGTACAAAGTAAATCCATAATCCGACACTTAAAGCCTGAAATCGACTTAATTGAAACCCTTTTATAGAAACGTGTAGGTGGAGGCTCGAGGGACTCTATCACATTAGAATTAATCAGAATATGAATAACGTTTACAGCGGCAATAAAACTGTGGATATTGTCTACGAATGAAGTGCTGCTTATAAACAAAACAGATAGATAGGTAGGTACTCGTAATAATATTATACCTGCTTAATAGAGGTTTAATTACAGTGGGTGTAGTTTATGTGGCGAGGTAGGAAGCTTTTTTATTTGGAAAGTAATGAGGGGTCAGCCGAAGAGGAATGAGTTAATAGGTGTTTTAATTATTGACGACAGGACAGGAGGCGCGGGAGGGACGCGCGGGGGGACGAGAAAGAGACAACATCAAATATTTAACGCGTAATGCCGGCCGCGCTTTCGCTTGTAATTAAAGCGTTCTTTCCTTTTTTCAGCGGCCTGATACAATATTCAGCATGAGAAGGAAGCTCCGGTGGCGGGGTGGCGCCTCCATTGTATTCGCTAAGGAAGATAAATTAAAAAATATAATTACAAGGCGGCCGCCATAATTCTCGGCAGGCGGGTTGTGGGTGGCGGGCGGTGGTCGGGGGATAGTGGAGGAGCGGGCGCTCCCGGAGGAGGCTTCTTAAATATTTGGGGATAGCGCGTACCTACGCATTACGTAAATTAATGACACGGATTCGAGGAAGGATGGCGCCCGCCCGCGCCCCTCTCGTCGCCACTGTTTGTTTTGTTTTAATGTGCGTTGTTAACGACGTTATTAGACGCGAATTATAATACTCGCTCTCCTCTAAAGTCCGCATCGCGTCGCCCATCCCAGCCGGCATTGATTGGACTAATGACTTTCTTTTATTCGTATAATTGCAGGAACCCGACTTTGGCTCTTCTCTGATTCCGTCCAATTTATAACTTTCGTGAAATATACCACTCATTCATTTTCAGTTTTATTCGTCATTAAGGAGAGCTATCTCATATCTCTACATTAATTGAGTTTTAGATTACTTTTGCTTGTTATGTTAAAGCTTCTAACATGATTAATTAAACTAGACAAACTTAATGATCAACATCAGCATACTGTATCACATATAGGGTCCTTTTTAATATGCTGACACTTTTTAAGGGGATGAACAAGACTGTCAAATTGAACAACTTTCTCTATGGCATCAAAATCGAAATTGTTCCATACAAAACCGAAAGCCTACTCGACTCAAATGGAAAGGACAGCTGTTTTTGTATCGTGATTTCAATGTTGGTCCCAAAGAGAAATTTGTTCAGTTTGACGGTCTGATTATCCAAAGTCAAAGTCAAGTCAAAATTATTTATTCAAAATAATATCACTTAGATAACTTTTTGACGTCATATTTTTGAATATACCACCGCGTCGGAAGGTGTTCCGTTGTAGAGAAGATGCGGCCAGAAACTCTACAACACACTTCTTTTAAACAAAACAAAATATAAAAAGTACAATTACATAAATTCAATATTAAATTACATAGTGGAACATTGTCAAGACCAGACATTTTGGTCATTCAAATAATCATCGTGTTTATAGTAACGTTTTTTACAGAGGACTTGTTTAACATGGGACTTAAACTTTTTGTCTGTCAAGTTTAGAATATTCTCTGGTATCTTATTATAATAACGTGTACCCCCTTAAAAAGTGTCAGCATATTAAGAAGGATATATACACAACGCATTCAAAACACGTACCAAATAGACTTAAGTTAAGTATACTATTTCACAGTAACTCGCGATCTCAATGTGAACGAGTCTGACGGAAGTGTGTCCACGGCACGGTCATAATATGTGCCAGTGTGTGTATCGCGCATGTCCCGCGCCACGCACGTCCCACATGGAGATCAACAAGTGTCTCCATGTGCTCACATAGTTCACCGTCGCGTGTGTGTTACCTTCAGTGAGGGAAAGTGGTGCTTTGGTTTCAAAGGTGATTGAAAGTTTGGGCAGGATCTGTTGCGTAAAGTAAATAATGATTATGACTACAAGGCGGATAAGTACGCGCTTCGGACTTTTTCAAGTACATGTTTTCTTTTTCTGAGTATTGAAACATTTTTAGTATTGGTTTTTTTGTAAACTGAATTAATTGTAGGTACCTATTGTTGATAGTTTAACATTTCAAAACGTCATTTTTATAATTGGAATTATAGAGACCATTTTTAAACTTCTTGTTTTTACCCTACAGTCCCAAAAGAAGGGTTATTTATGTATGTACGTATGTCCATTTCTGTGATACGCTCTGCAGTTTAGACTTTCCGGTATAATAAAGTACTCTTTGGTTTAGACGGCTTGACGGATTTTAACATACGACGTGTCATTAAATGCATTAGATCAAACTTCTTAATTTATCTATCATTTATTCTTATCATAATAAAATATGTCGAAAATTGTTTATTCCAAAATCGAATCTCAACTGCAGATCTCTGTGCATCAATAAAATAAGAACGGAAAAAAACTTGGGCACCAATACAATCTTTCTTCATCATCATCACTGGATTCTGTCACTTAAAATACCGTGCAAGTGGATGTGTTGGATCTTTTTATGACTCCATGCCAGCTGAGCTTGTCCATTGCCAACGAGTACGAATAAACTAAAATTTAAGAAGTTTAGAATATTTTGGTTTTAACAACTAAAGTTGAACTTTATTGACGACCAAAGCATTATATACAAATAATAGGTGTCTTTCTACGCAAAAAACCTTAATTACCAAGAGTTTATAATAAAATACAGTTGGCCAGCTTCATTCGTGACAATCAATACAGGTAACATTATTTCTACCCTGCCTCACGGTCCTCCACGCGTATTACAGTGTCCACCCAGATCATGGCTTGCTCATCTGAGCAATTCGCGGATAATTATAGTGTTTGTTATCTCTATAATGCTGTGACAATATTATTGTACCGCCCCTGTATGTAACACTCTACCTAATCTTAACTATTATAAAACTGTAACAGAAGTGTGTCTGTACATTGAAGATATTTACACGAAAAAGATTACGATATCCTGGATAGGCTTTTAGGTATCCTGGACTCCAAATCAACCTTTTTTAGAATTTTTGTCTGTTTGTTTGTATGTTTGTAACAGCATCACGCAAAAACTACTGAACCGATTTTGATGACAATTTTTTTGTTTGATAGATCTGACTTAAAATCTGGTATATTATTTGTGCGGACGAAGTTGCGGGTTGTGTCTTGTGTACTATAGGGCTTTTGTTTGATAACATGTTTTAATTTAGGTTTTTTTTGATTGAGTAATCGTAAATTTAATCGTCACTGAACGGTGACAGGCTTCTTAATTATCACTCGAAAATTGTGACTTGAATCCATGATTTGTTATCGATTTTGATTCTATACAGGGGTGACATTGAAATTCACATTCTTTAGATCAAGACTTTACACATCATACTGAACAACTTTTACTATGGGAGCAAAACTGAAATAGCAAAAAAATCTGCTATTCTTTTTAATAGAAGCTCATTTTTTATTATTTGGATTAGTAGCATATCCAGGGTGAAAGTGGTGGTAAGTAGTTTAAAGTAACCCGCACATATAAATGCAAACGTTTGTATAGGTAGGCATAGGTTAATGTATTCGACGAACGCACTTCGAAGGGCCCTCAAAAGAAAACTTATTAATTTTCGTCATTATGAATTCCGCGAGCGAAACTCGAACGTCTAATTTCAACCCTAACTTATCAAGACGCGAATAAAAAAGTTCACCCCCGGCGCACCCCACGCTCACCCCCTTGTTTAAAACGCCGGCGAAAAAAGAAGCACATAAAAATGCATGAGGCCTTCCTCGTTATAAGGAAAGGGTAGCGCCCCCCTACCCCCCTCGGGAGGTAGCTGTAAAAATCGTCTCTAATTTAAATTTGGGAAGTTTCGCGAGGAGCGTGGCAACGTTGATGTCTTGATAAATGCGAGCGAATTCTACTAATTTGGGAGTCTTCAGCGCTCGCAACTTTTAATTGGGCGGGTATAAATCGCGCTAGAGTAATGGAGGCAGCATTAATTTCATCTGGGACAAAATGGCGGGCCGCGGGTAGTACGTTTAGATAAGCATCGCTCATTGTTTCCGGCAACACGCTGGCTCGGTGGTGCAGGTGAGCCGTGTGATGCAGGAGACTCGATTGTCTCCACCGATGTCCACATCTGACTCTAATTATATCTTACCTACTACGATCAACATATCTATAGTTCTCTCTTAATCTATACATACTTTAAAAAAGGGTCCTTTTTAACATGCTGACGGTTTTTTAAGAGGATGATCAGACCATCAAACTGAACAACTTTCCTGTGGGACCAACATCGAAATCGAGAAATAAAATCTGATGTGAGTAGGTTTTCGGTATTGTATGGAAACGTATTTGTTAAATCCACTTTAATAATAAATTACAATGATTTAGGAGTCGGTCAACCAAAAAAACTAGTAGGTAACGGCAGTTTTTTTTTAAATATGTGTTTGCGAATATGTCGTCCAGTTGTCGATTCTATAAAAAGACGTCTCTAATGTTTTTTTGGTTAATTTATTTAACCCCTTCTGTAAGTATGTAAAGTGCATCGATCCCATACTTCCATAATAGTAACCGTTGTTGGTCGTATACATACTACGTCGTACATTATATAATACGGTAGATAAATAATAACGTACAGCGGTGACGAAATAAATACTTAAAATCACAACCGTATTTTCTATTCGGGGTGATCAGAAACGTCATAATTTAGCACGATAAATGATTGAGAGTCGAAGGGTAGAATGAACTAATGATTCAATAACAACTATTATATTTTTACGAGTTTTTGTCAGTGACTTAGCCCGCACCACCAGTTCCCATCATCGTAGCGAGATATAATACCTATATAAGCTTCTATAAACTAACTTTGGGATAAGCTTTTAAACGCAAGAAGTTTCAATCAAAATCAGTCCAGTAGTTTGTGCGTGATGCTATAACAAACCAAGAGACAATCAAAATATCTAAAAATCTGTGATTTGAAGTCAGGGTCACCTAAACGCTATAATCGCAAAAAAATCTCTGGTTCCATCTATGGAACAAGTGATTTTTAAGTTTTCTAAAACGTCAGTGGCGACTCGACCTAGATGTTAACAGCGGAATAACGTAGGTATGTAACACACTTAAGTTTACACTCTTTACACAGGGTGTAACAAAACACCCTAGTAATACATAAGGGGGGTGCTTCAGACCATCAAACTGAACAACTTTCACTACGGAGCCAAATTCTAAATCGGGAAAAAAAAAATCTACTGTTTCATACAAAATTGCAGTACAGACTAGACTCAAATGTATAGGACAGCTGTTTTTTTTCGTGATTTCGTTGTTTCCAGAATGAAAGTTGTTCGGTATTTATATAATAGCAAAATATATACTAAACTTATAACAGCAAAATATAATTAAAAGAAACTCATTCAAAACATTTTATTTTGTTACTAGAGTTTACCCGCGATCTCGTCCGCACAAATGATTTATCGGATTTTAAGTCAAATTATAAGCTATAAAAAAAAAGTTTCATCAAAATCGGTTCAGTTGTTTCTGCGTGTTGCTCGAACAAACAGACCGACAAAAATCCTAATAAAGGTTGATTTGGAAGCAAGGTTTACAAGAAAAAGATTACGATCGATATGGTTTTAACCAATCTTTTTCTTGTAAATATGTTCAAATAAAATGCATTACATCTTCAATGTACAGACACACTTCTGTTCAAGTTTTATACTAGTTAAGACTTTGAAGCCTACGCCGTAGCGCCTGTCTACACGTCTACGGATGCTACGAAGCTGCTACGAAACGTCTCGTAGTGTTCAAAATTCAAAACTGGTACATCAACAAACAGTTATTTTACTAATTTATCAAAGTGGAAATTGTACATTCAAACAGTATTTACTTATCATTATTGTCAAACAACAATTCCCAAAATGTATTATCAAGAAAATTTCAATTCATTTGCAAAAAGCTTTTTACAAGTGTCGATATCATTATGAATAAATATTATTTCCTCCTCGAAAACTTTCCACTCGAAGTATTTAAATCAAAACCGAACTTTGTTTTGAGTAAACAATTAGCGCTTTCTGGTCCAAGTATCGGTCCGTTCCTTCTCATTACACGGGGACAAAGCAACCGTTGGACTTCGACGGGTGTAATGTTATTCATTTGGGAAAGTCAAAGGTTGTATTTACAAAAAAAAAATAAGTCGCCGGAGAGCGGACGGTGGCATTTTTTCCATTCGGCGCGTTCCATTAGCGTGCCTTTGTTTGGCGGGAGCGCGCAAATTAATTTAGCTCTCCCGCCATTTCCTTGAGCCCCGCCGCCCGCGCGGCTTCCTCACCCCCGCCTCGCCCTTTTTGTCTACGCCTTGCTCGACGTATCGTTTTCTTCTTTATGGCTCATTAGGCAGCATTGTCGCCATTGTTTTTTTTCGCCTAACCCACAGGATCTAATTATTACGATCAGCAAATCGCGGAGATCGATAGTTCCCTTAGTTGACCAAAATCAGGAATATTACAGCGAATTTGGAAGAATGACAGTAAAAGGAAAGATCATGTTAATCTTGAAGGAACAATGGTACCTACAATCATTTTTATACGCGGTCTCTATTTACCTAAACTAAAGATAAATATTTTTAAAAGTTATTAATTCTCCTAACTCTTTTTTTTTGTAAGTTTTGGTCATCAGTTTTATGAAGTTCACATCGGCCGCCCCTTACCGTGGAGCCATTCGTAGTGTCGTATTGGTGGTAGGAACACAATACAAAGACTTAACCGATAGTTAAAAATAAAAAGACAACATCTGTTTCGAACAATCGAGAAAATGATCTAGAATACAATAGGTACTTTTAATCTTGGGACTTTATTTGAACGTTGATGATACATACATACACTCACGACCGTAATCCCTTTTGGGGTGGTCAGAAATATTGCTAAATCTACCAACTTTCTGTTGATGGACTTTCAAAATATTAAAAACTAAACAATCTCACCTGAATCCTTTAACACTGTAGTAGAGCTGCGCGGGCGCCGAGCTACTCGTATCCACGCGCTCTCCTCGCTACAAAAAAGCGCCAACTGACGGTGACGGTCGGCCCGCGACCCACAATTTTTTAACCCGCGGCGCGCGTGCCCTCGCCTCGCCTCGCCTCGCTCGCACTCCCGCGACCCTGCAAGTCGGTTAAAACAACCCTTGCGTATTCATAAACCTATACGTCATACGCTCTGATACTAAGAGATTTATACATTTTAAATTAATGTTTTCGAGTGATTTTAGTAGATGTGTAGCGCTTACGTTACTTATGATAATGAATTTTAACACGTCTCTTAAATACACTTAGGAGTCTAGGAGAACTTACCTTCGTAGGTATCGTGTTTAATTAAATTCTTAATAGCTCTCTAAAAGGACGATTATTAGAGAGAGGAAAGAAAATATTCTTATCGCCCGCTCGCAAGTTCGCCGGCTGAAAATTTTTAATTAATTACTCAGTAGACACATTTTAAATTCTTAATTAAGCAATCCGTACTTTCTCCCGCCTATAAATTAGATCGAGCCGTTTCCATAGAGACTACTCATCCTTTAAAGCGGGCCGGGGGGGTATGAGGGGGGGGCTTTACAAAAAATATAACTTAGGGTGAGTAAAAAACCGTGGGGTGACTCAGCCGGCCGCTGCACCCCACGACGAGAAATCTACGATCAATATTAACTCTTTTTTTCAACGGGGAATCGCTGAATTTTTAAGTCGTTTTAAGTCTTGACGAGTGGATGGATGTTGGAATTATGCGTGTGCAGAATGTATTCGCCACGGGACACGGGCCGGGCTTTCGGCCGCTGCTGCTAATATCGGAGCTGAACTGCGAACTATAAATCAGCGTGCGGATTCACATTCGCGATTCAAGTCGCGTGCATTTGTCAAGGTCGCGCGACATGTGTTGTTGACATAGATTGTTGCGTTTTGTTGCAGTTGTTTGTTTTGTGTTGTCGATCGCCTTCAATTAGATTCATATTCTACTGAAAAATGCAAAGTTAATTTTTTTTCTTACAAATAAAATAAAATTCGGTAGATAACTTATCTATATAGACTTTGAAAAAGTTAACAAACCAACAAGCTTACAATTATATTTTCTGTTTTATAATATTATTGAGAATGGTATTTAATCGATAATTTTTAACTTACTTGTACAGAGTGTAACAAAACATGGTAGTAATATTTAAGGTGGTTGCAGAGTTGTCGATTTCATACAAAAGTTGAACGCATAATACGCGTAGACGGTACAAATAAAAGTAATATTTTATAGAAGGAAAAATAGTTTTAAAAACTAGATGCCGCGTATCAAATAAAATTTGCAATTTATAATAAGATATAAAGCTTTGAAATTTTCTATGGATAAGTTCAAAGCTTTTATATGAAATTGGCAACTCTGCAACCACCTTAAAGGGGTGGTTTAGATTAGACCATCAAACTGAAGAACTTCCACCATGGAATCAACGTAGAAAATTAAAAAAAACATTCAGGTGACCCATCCATTTGAGTCGAGTAGGTACTGCAGTTTTGTATGAAACAGCCAATGACATTCTATACACAAGGACTTCGCATCAGCGCGCTGTTAATGGGACCGCAAAAGTGTGCTTGATGGTTTTACATTACTGCTTAGTGACAGAGAACATTTGAAAGGACTGGAATGTCAGCGGCAATTTATGGCAGCAGAGCACGGCTGAAGCATGCTAAGATGACATTTTATTGTATGACGTGGTGAATCCATGTGTATAGAATGTCATTGGAAACAGCTGACTTTTGAAAAAAAAAAAAAAGGTTTTGGTTACGAGTTAGGGTGAAAGTTTGGTGGTCTAAACACCCTATTTACATATTACTAGCATGGATTATCTAAGATGTATACACACTGTATTTAGATTTATTAATATCCACATCGAAACCAAATTACCTACAGACTTAAAAATTACAACGTAACTTAAAACTTCAGTAACCGTTACTCCTATCAAAATTTTAATTAATCACCTTCTTTCAGATTACGACAAAAGGTGACTGTTGTTTTTGTACCGTAGTTCTTTATAATGGAGTTTAAACCTTACAAAAAAACTGTGCATACGTAATTTGAAAGAGTGCATTAAAAAAAGTAGAGCCCGGTGCGCGCATGTTCTAAAAAACATTCATTAGAAAAAAGCTATTTATGACAGCGTCTATTATCGTCCAATAAATCAGCTGCCCACTCTTCTGTTTTCGATAATGATTCTATTATTATGGAAAAGCGTTATATGTAACTGTAACATTTTTTCCTAGGAGATACAAAAGTGTAGAGTAGACTTTATTTTATGAATCTGAAACCACTACACAGGGTCTAACTTAATAATGCTGACGGTTTTTTAAGAGGATGATCAGATCATCAAACTGAACTACTTTGTCAATGGGACCATAGTCATAATCGCGAAAAAAAAATCAGCTCACCATTTAGGTCGAGTACGATTGCAGTTCTGTTCGTTTCGTGATTTCACGTTTGTCGCATAGTGAAAGTTGGTCAGTTTGATAGGCTGATCATCCACTTAAAAATCGTCAGCATATTAAGAAGGACCCTATTTTAAGATTTGTTAAAAAAGAGAACATTGTCACATTCACATGATAGATACAGGACGACCGCATGACTACCCTGTTGGTGTAATAGTTACCACGCCGGTCTGCCAAACCAGAGGTCCAGGGTTCGAAATCCGGTTCGGATATGGATGTTATATGTTTGTGCCGTTGTTGTATGATTTCCATGATTAAAAACCTAGTAGCTTACGTTTGGGATTATTCACTGCGAAAATTCAATGTACCTATTTGGCTGGGAGCGTAAAAAGTTTATATTACCAAAGAGTAATATTGTTAAAACAGCACGTTTACAATGTATAGTTGTTAGTTTAAATAACACTTGTGTAATATAATTATTATTAATTATTTAAAATAAATAGCTAACTTAAGTTATTCATTAAATTAGCTGAAATCAGATGTGTTTTACTTTCTTTATGATCTACGACGAAAATGGATAAAGACATTTTAATAATAAGTTGGTATGTGATTGAGAAGATTTTACCTGTGGCTTGATTTCTGTCCAAGGCTAGGTTAGGTTATTTAGTTAGTTTATACCTACAGGTATAAATTATCGCTGTGCGTGCTTTATATTTATATCAATCGTTCTGACCACCCCAAACATGCCATGCATGGACCACCCAGTTTTTTTCGTGGGTGTCGCACTAGGTGACAATGTAGGGATAAGGTTGGCTAGTTAACCACCTATCACCACTTTAACCGTCGTCGTCATTCCATTCCTGAAACCTTCAGTATGCTTTAAGTGAGAGTTGCTATAAACACGCTTAAACATAGGTATAAGTAGTTGGTACAGTTTACGCAATCTCCCGAATGGGATTGTGTTCGTGAATTTATAATTATAGTAGACTAGAGTTTACCCGCGACTTTGTCCGCACAAATTATATACCAGATTTTAAGTCAGATCATAAGCTAACGGTAATAACAAAAAAAGGTTCCTTAAAATCGGGTCAGTAGTTTTTGCGTGAGGCTGTTACAAACATATAAACAAACAAACAAACAGACAGACCAATTCTAAAAAAGGTTGATTTGGAGTCGGGGATACCTAAAAACCATGTCGTAATCTTTTTCATATAAATATCTTCAATGTACAGACACACTTCTATAATAGTTAAGATTATAGAAACAGAGACAGCGAAGTGCATTCCACACTCTCAAGCTCGATCGGTATAAGGTTTTTATGCGTGTCGAGTCTACTGTCGGGGCACGGCCGGCCGACGCGGCGCGGCGCCCACTGCACGGGTTACAAATTGTGGGGTGAAAGGGGTAGTTTTTTATAATCGCCTTTCCTAACAGTAATAAACGATATTTATCTTTCTTAATTATAGTTTCACTCTAGTATTTGGTAGCTTTGTCCGTGTTTTTGCTACAACTGTTTGTGTTATTATCGAATTACGTGCGTTTGTCGTTAATGTTTAATTTTGTTCTTATTATAGCCTGGAGCGGGTTGGATAGGTTCTTGTCCGATGGTTTATTGAAAATTATAATCTTAAAATGTTCAAATTATAATCTTATAAATTCGTGACTTCGTGTTAACTGAAGCATAATTTTAATAATGTTCTGAAATTGTTGAGTAGGTATTTAAAGTTTTATAGATAAATCAAGATTTTACTTTAGTGAGATTGTGTAAAAATCTATGCGCTTGGCAAAAATGAGTTAACAAAGTTGTATAATAGTTAGGTAAAAAATTAATTAGTTACCTAAGATGTTAGAAAATACTTTAAAAAATGTTGATACCTATATTGTCTTCTCTTATTATTTGTGCAACAATTATTTTGATACGCCATCGATTTTTGTAAAGTTTATAATAGCTATAAGCTTCATCCTACCAATGCATATTTTAAATCAAAAAGGCAACATCAAGCGATTTAATTTAAATCTTCCAGCCATTGTTAAATAAAATGATGTGAGCTTGAATTTTAAAATGAGAAACGAGGGCAGTGATCCCACGGGGCGCATGCGTAATATCAACCCTTTTTTTATCCTTTCGCCTCCCTGAGTGTTTTTTGTAAGCGTTTTTCTAAAGGGTTGAGGGGTACCTGCCACGCGACTCTACAGAAGGGTTGAATTTTTTCTCTATGGACCATGCCACGCTTTTTATACTGATGCAGTTTTTTCTCTATGGACTCTACGAACGGAACAATATAAAAAGTGCATTGAACCCTTTAACAAGAGATCAGCTGATGCCATAATAGTGCACTTGTAGTGCTTTGCTATTGATTTTTGCTCTCGTTCAAGGTCATTCTATGAAACGATCAAGTGCTGTTCAAATTTAATTCATGATCGATACAAATTTACGGCCGTAACTGAGCGACGACGGGCTTATTTATCTTTTTGATATTAACTATAGGTACTTGTTTTATATTAAAATTAAGCTATTAAACTTTAAAAGTAGACTGGTTGTTAACGCATAATAATCATTTATTTTTCAAATTAATCATCATCTCTTGTAGAAACGTACCACTGTAGGGTACAGGCTAGTCACGAATGAGTGTCAGAGAGTGTGGGCCTGTATTGGTAGAGTAACATAGTACTCTAATTGCTGTCTTTGCTTATCATTATTCTACAAAATATTCATATTGAAGTAAAGTTGGGGAAGTTCTTCACTTTTATTTATGTTTTTCTTTCTTTATAATGCTTAAATATAAAATTTTTCTAACGCTAAGTTCTTAATAAGTGTTAATAAATCTTTGCGACCGAGATACAACAATTGGCATATCTGGCCCCATTTAATAAACATGAAAATTTTAATTTTCAATGACAGTTCAGGGTACATATTGCTGAGAATGTTAGGACACATTTATACCTAATACATGTTTTAGCGTCTTTAGTATTTTCGTACCTGTAAAAAAATTTGAGTACCTAGAATATGGATACATAACATACATTTAAACTTTATTATTTAACAACACATAACCAACGTAACCCCTTTCGAGGTGGTCGGTAACTTTCCAACAATTCCCAAAACGTTACTGCACCAAGACTTACTTTTAACATTTTTAAGGAAATTGTTTCAGGATGGAATGATTTCGTAAACGGATAAATATCTAAAGGGTATTAAAGAAACCGCCGAATACTTTTTAAGATCTATCCAATAATAGATTATATTACATTTGAGCTTGAATTTTTATATATGCAAAAATAAAATCCCCAACCCTCATATTACACGTGCAAATTATTCACATTTTTGTTTAAATCATTAGACTCTTTTATGTGTGTTTCATTTCAATTAATTACTATACTTTATTGCACACCAGAACATTATAACAGGAGCCTGTGCACACTTTGCACTTTCAGTCGATCGTTTAGTCGTACTCATAGTTTGTTCAATCTAGGAAAAGTTTTATCTGAAATGAACCATAATTCTTTCGATTTTTTTTATGTGTTAGAAAATCTCGTTCACACATAGTTCAATAACTCTTTTGGTATAAAATAAAATAAAAGTTAACATTACAGTTACCTCCCGGATGGTGTCAATTTTCGCCAACACTACAACAGCCGTTCGATTTTTAGCGATCAAAGTAAAAATAAAAAGGCAAACAATTTGCACCGGTGTTACCTACATTCTAGTAACCCACATTATCAAGGTGTTAGTTATCAAGTTTCAAGCCCGTTATGTGCATTCGATTCGTCAAGCCTTTGTTGAAACTCTTTTTTGGCGTTTAAAAAAGTTGCCCCTTTTGCTGTTACCCGTGCCTTCGGTCGTGGCGTTTTTGTTGCGAGGAAACATGCTTTGCAGACAAACTAAATCACACCTGACACATGTTGCGAACACGAACACTCTAATAAGTTAGCTTCATGTTATCTACTGCAATTTTGTTGCAGTACTAAACGTCGGTTTGTATTTTAATAGTATTTCATAATAATGCTTAGACGATATGTATATGGTTCGAACCCCATTATTGTATTACTCTTTTCGGTTCTAGTATTATGACATAATTCAATGGAAAAAGCTAACTAGAACCTCACTAAGTACAATAGTTTATTTAACCCAGCCTATAATACTCAAGTACTATTCGGTTCTCGGGCGTAGTAACTCTTTAGTAGTCTGTGACATACGACAATACTGGGGTTCCTAAGAGTGGTGGAGCCCATACAGGCTATGGACAGTTGAACATATTGGTCGGACACGCTCATAGACTAGACAAATGGATCCAAATACATAACAATTCAGCAACAAACTGCATGCGTAGAGACAGGTGCGCGCTGCAGATCATTAATGTGGTGCGCGCCAATTGGCTAAAAATATGTTTTTAGGGTTCCGTAGTCAACAAAGAATCCTTATAGTTTCGCCATGTCCGTCTGTCTTGTTTTGTTAGAGTCAATTTTTGTTAGGACATGTAGCTTCTGAGCAAACTTACCGATGTGGAACCGAAAAACTCCGTCAGTCTTGCGACCAATCGCCGGTGTTCCAGATCAAGTATGTACCTTGTCCTTGACCAGCACCTCATCCTCGATGAGTCTCTTGTATGTGGTTTTATTGTGGGTACAGAATTTTCCACTCCTGCGAATAGGTTATTTGGAGAAATACACTCGAATAAACAAAGAACCAGACAACCAATCTTAAATGTTTATTTTATATGTAGTTAGTACGGATTTAGATAATTCGGTAAATACACATGGATGTTTTTACCTAATTACATTGACTTACCAACTACTGGACGTAGGGTCCGCGCTCAAAAGTGGCCGAACCAAAAGAGCCACAAAACGTAAAAAGAGAACCAATGACACGACTGTCTTCGTTTGATCTGCCGACTACGCGCCGTGCCCCAATCCCCCATCGGGGCACGGCGCGTAGTCGGATAGTGGGACAGTCGATAGTGGGATGGAAAATAATTTCAGCATTTTTAGTGTTTTTAGTTGGTTTATATTACTACACGTACCTACTTCGGTTTGTGTAGTTTAGTCTCAGACACTTTTTTCGAGAATTTTGTACTAAACCCGGCGAACTCTACGTATTCTACGTCATTGCCTAATTATAATAATTTTATAGATGTTACCTCATTTAAAGATCGTGCACCGATACGCGATCTATCAAAAATAATTAAGTACCTATACAGGGTGTAAAATTAAATGTGTTACATATCGAACAGGGTGCTTCGGACCATCAAACTGAACAACTTTTACTAAAGGACCAACGTTGAAATCGCCAAATTTTAGTCGAATAGCCATTGGCATTTACTATGGAACAAAACAGCTTAATTTGCCAGCCATTGTGAAAGTTGTTCAGTTTGATGTTCTGAAACACCCTGTTCTACAACGTGTTAATGAATTAACGCAAAACTAGAAAGTAGTTTGTTTAGAATCGAGAGCAGAATCGAATTATCATGGTTTCAACACAGGTAATTTTTTTCAAAATATTAAATAATTTGTTTGTAAAATTTTAAATTTATTGAACTCGATCTCATCCCACCACTCGGGCACTCTCACCTTACTTACTACCAAAACAAGATTCTTAAAATGTATCCATGAGCATGTTAGCGCTTTCATTCATTACTGAAATGATAACAAATCATTTTTTCCCCAAAACTTAAAATGCGAATAACTTTAAATTTTAACTAACAAAATAATGAAATTTTACTCATATCTAATTCTCATTATCATAATCTAATTATTTTGTTATAAATCAGTTGGGGTGTATGAGGTTTTGCGCTTATTCATTAACACGTTGTATATGTAGCGCATTAAAGTTTACACTCTGTATACTAATTACATGTCGTTCTTATAAATATAATATATGAACGGCAATGATGATGATAGAATTGAATCGAATGAATTGAAAGTTACTATACTAGACGGTGTAACAAAACATCCTAGCATATTACTACAAAATCACATGGAATGGGATTTTATCCATTTGAAGTGGTAGGTTGATTATATAGTCTATGATCTTAAACAACAAGTCTTATTACATACTTAATAGTATTATGATATTACGCCTTATCACTAATTAAATAGTTGTATCGTAGACAATTCTAAAGAATATTAACCCATTGTACAACATTTTGCTTTCCTAAAATATTAGTCGCAGCTGTTGGGACCGCCCTTACTTACTACCTACCTTACTTTAACTTAGAAATAAAAAAATTGTTCTGTGCCAGCCACGATCTGATTTCGCGAAGATAGAGTTTCATCAGTAGACGAGTCGTTTCTACGAGTTCTTTTTTAATTATATTTTGCTTTACCAAAATAGGCTGCGGGTCGGGTGACTCCATTATTTTGCCTTCCAGGTAATCTTTTATGTTGTTTTTGAATGTCATTACGAGGCAATTCTTTGACTTATAATCATTGATATCTTATATATAACAGAACTAGATTCACAATCAACGATCCAAAAATGGCAGAACCTTATGAGCTCATAAGAGCTCTTTTTTGTACTGACGATGACGGTAATCATGCCAAATAGGACTAAGTTTATGAATCAAAAACAACCTTTGACTAATTATTATAAGGATTAGCCTTGCGGTAGCATTTCCCCTCTACCACGGTATAAGCACAATTGATCTTGTGCATTTACATTCAATTTTACACCTTATCACTAAACGAGACAGCCTATAATTGCGAAATAATAACTTCGAACTTAGAACGTTTGGGGTTCACACGAGACTACTTTTCATGATTTTTAACATTCAAAATTAGAATCTAAAGTTATGGGGAATAAAATCCAAAGTTGCGGACTTCATGTTACCTCGCCCCCCGCCAAAAGTGGCAGAACTGTTTGTTAGTAGAATTACACGCGTAACCAGTGCACATATAAATAGTCAAAGAAAACAACATATTCGTGGTACCCAACAGCATGCATATTTGATTTGTGTAGGTTATGTGTCAGAGTCAGACAAAAATTTGCTAAGATTTTGTATGAGTCTTGTAGAAAATTTACACCGGCGATGATTACCTTCAAAATAGTAGTAGAAGTAGTCGTAGAAGTGCATCTGGTGTGAAGAGCTACCTTTTTGTTCATGTAACTTCTCTATACTTTTGCTGCAAATTCCATAATTGGGCCTACAAAATCTACTAATTTCCTACAAAATGGGCATAGAATCCTTTTTTAAATAGCAAATGTGGCTCCTCAATCCATACGCACATAACATTTTATACGACGGCAATTCAACTTCGAAAAAGCATAAAGTTTCCAAGTTGCATAGGTATTTTGAAGTACAAATATTATGCAGCATTTCAACAACATTTTTGTAATTAAAAAGATAGTGTATTGTTCATTCCTTGCAACTGATCGGTGGCGGTGGTTCGATTGAAACGTTGAAACGTGTAGAAAGTAAACTATATTACATAAGGTGCCGCTGAGCGCTTTGTTCCCATTATGAAAACATTGAAGAAAGGGCATTACAAACGGATTAAATGCAAACAAAACCAGTGGTCGTGGTTGCTACATAAACAACTGATGCAAAGCGGACAAACAAACTCCTTTGTGAGTTCCCTTTGGGCAGCGTCGGCAGTGTCCAAGACATAGGGTACATACTATTTCGGTGACAATTACCATTGTTATTGAGTAAGATCCCCCGCTACCGAACGGTAGTGATACTCGAAGGATTAAAGGATTAGACGCTCTATAGTAAACAACTTACCGCGAAACTCTTTTCTTGTTTCTTATTACTCTTTTCTGAGGGATTATTGTGGCGATCTATCTTTGCCGACTATACTGTTCATGGAACTCGCATTTTAGATGTGTGATGATCTACCCTGAATGAGAAATGAAAAAAATTAACTAAAATACAACGACAGTGTCATGAATAGGTATATGCCAGTATCAACGCTGACTTGCATAACATTGCTATCCTATAATAGATACTTATCAACAATATAATATGTGATACTATTATGTGAATAGACTGTGAATCGCGACAAGTTACATACGGGTTATTAATGATATTGTGCAGTTCTATCCTTTTGTTAAAGGACATACATCAAAAATGTTAAAGGAAGTTATAATTGCGATGAATAGAATTTTTGAAAAAGGGAATATTTAGCGTAAAAATCAATAAGCAAAAGGTCTCTTGACAATGAAGCGCGGTTGCAGAATCCACTATCAAAATAAAGGACTTGCGTGACGATGCGCGGGTGGACTTTTTATTGCATTAATTCAAGCTCGAGTGGGAGAATCGAGTCACCGTAAACACTCGAGGGAACTCCTCTAAATAATATGAATGGGGTTACGTTAGAATCATCGTTTTGAAGAATCATCTATTCTGTTTTGATAATCAACGTAATGTTGGCCGGTTACGTCCTTGATATTTATTGACTCTATTATTTCAGGGTTTAATAATATAATAAGTCATTGGTTTTACAATTTTAAGAAGCCATTGTTTGAAATTCAGCAATTCAATTATCACATTATAACGCTAGTTATTAATAAGGAATTTTGGATAAACGCTATGCTATGATACGCATTATGTCCCTAACTAAAATTAATAAATAAAAAACGCGCAAAGGCACATACATTGTAATGATCCCAAACGTAAGCGACTAAGGCATTTTATTATAGAAACCATACAACAACGGCACAAACATAATAACATCCTTGACCGAGCCGGGGTATGAACCCATATGCATAGGACCTCTGATTAGGCATAGGTAGTCCGGCGTAGTAATCATTACACCAACCGGGTCGTCATGCCATAACTCGACTCCATACCGTATGGAGTACATAACTTACCTAAACAACTTACCTATCCTTGAAAAATCTTGAGGAATCTAACGAAAAGGGTAAACAGAGCGCAATAATTGATTGTTGTCGAATGTTCACAAATGTAACCTCTTGCCCGATGTGCACACGTGCACGGAGCACAATCACCTCGGAACTGTGTCACTAATGCACAATGCACATCAAATGCATTCACATAGTTGCTTGCCTTTGCCTTAACACAGTTTCGAGAACCATTCGGAATTAATCTTTTGCACCATTTATTGATCTTCCAAAGAACTTTTGTAACATTCAAAAGTGCATTTTTTATGTCGCGTTTTATAATTTCACACTTTCTGATTAGGATTTTGTGAGTTTGGTTTTAATTTATATAATAATGTGAGTGTTAAGTAGGTACCTACTTAATGGGTTCTGGTTTTCTTTTTAATATTTATGCTAGGAGATTAGCTTGGAGGTATACAGGGTCCTTCTTAATATGTTAACAGTATTGAAAAGGGTTGACCAGACTATCAAACTGAACTACTTTCTCTACAGAACCAACATCGAAATCACGAAAAAAAAATCTGCAGTCCCATTTGGCTCGAGTAGGTTTGCACTTTCGTATGGAACAGCTGATTTTTTTTTCGCGATTTCGATGTTGGTACCATAGAGAAAGTTGTTCAGTTTGACGGTCTGATCATCCCTTTAAAAAAGTGTCAGCATATTAAGAAGGACGGTATATATATTATAAGTATCGTTTTAGGTATTTCTTAGAAACATTAGTAGGGAGTTTTCACATGATCTTTGGATTCTTTAATTATTTTATCCTTCTAAACAAAACATTAGGTTAGGTATCACCAAACATCGGACACTATAAGTATAATAAATCGCTAAAAACAATTAAGGAAGACCCACTAATATGAATAAAATAAGAACATTAGATAAAGGTTTAGTAGAGTCTCCACCCCCGATGCTGGCAAAAGTCCCTCAAAGACATTAGACTGACTGACATTAGAATGTGGGCAAAAACCGACTAGCTGCATTATTAGCTTGAACGCATTCATTTCCTCTTCTACTTCATCTTCCGGTATATCATTCATACATGTGTAAAGAATCGTGAAGTGAAGAAAGTACCTACTCTGTGATTTCATTTTGCAATATTATCTAAGTTTAATGAAATTGAAAGACTTATTAAAAGTGGCATATTGCAAAATTAAAGACAACATGAAATAACAAATCAAAATGATTTCATTAGCATCCTTTTAAACTGAGAGTCTACCCATCAAACTGAACAACTTTTACTATGGGAGCAAACCGATTTTGCGAAAAAAAAACAGCTTTTGCATACATATTTTGAGTCGATTAGGCATTGCAGTTTAGTATGGAACAGCAGATTGTTGATCGGTATAGGAAAATTTTTAGGAGGCTTAGGAGGCAACCCGTCCGCGCCAGATCGAATACTTTATTTAACTTATTAGTGAGGCACTAAAAATTTAATTTAAATGTAATTATAGCTTTCTAAAGATCCCAGAAATAAAGACACTTTTTTACTGAACTACTTATGATTAAAGTGTATAATAATTATTAATTACTCCAAATGATACGGCAGTTGTTAATTTCTGCGCGAGCGCCGCGCGATGTAAATGCAGAAACAATGGCCAACACCTGTCACCCCACGGACGTAATCAATAGACCCACATCGTTTCCGCCACCACACAAAAACAAATGAATGCTAACTTATAAGAAAAAAACAACAAAGCCGAAAGTGTTCCGAGCAGCAGATTATGAGCACGTTCAGTTATTAATTTATACGTAGCATCGCGGTAAAAAACTCAACCCTCACTTAGATAAAAGAAAAAACGTAGCGCGCGTCGCGCAAAAGGGAAAGGGTGTCTCACCCATCCAGCCAGCCCAACACGCGTGCTGCACTTTGTTTTTTAACCGTACTCTGCGGTTTGTTTTTTCGGGTGCGTCTCTGTTTTTTAACAACACAATACCGTTGTTAAGAAATGTTTTAAGAGCGTCATATTGACGCGAGACGCGAGCGCAAGGCGCGATCGCTTGTTTTTGTATAGGATCTTATTTTAAATCTCGCTTCGGGTAAATGGGAGATAGAGAAACTTTTTCTGTCTTTAGTCACGGATTGGTAAAGGGGAAGATTGTTGTTTTTTAAGAGATGTGTACTTTATATTTATATCTCGGCGTGTCGGAGGAGTCGGGGCACGAGCGTGGTGTGGTGGAGACATATGGTTCGTTAGACAAAGACGTTCAGAGGGCAGGTGTTGTGCACAGATACGCGCACATTATGTGTCTGTCAGCAAGCAGCGGCGACGCCTGGGACAAGTGCGCCCTACGGTTATTTATAGCTACTTATCTTACCTTCAGTTGTACTTATTAGTGCTTTTGTTAGGCTACTGGGCACTACTAATTAGACTAAATTTAATTTGTATTCTGGAAAAATAATATGCTTTTAGATTTAATGACGGTGCTTAATGCGGAGGATGTTATTGTTAATTCTGTTAATGGTATACGATTATAATTAAGGGAGATGCAGAAAAACAACGAAGCCGATAAAACAACGTCAATAATGTTGAGAATTCGTAAGTGCGCTATAAAACATGAGCCATGAAAATTGCCATTAAATATTAAAAGTGGAGAAACGAAGAGCTTAACAAGAAATAAAACATCGTTAGGAGAGGCTAGAGGAAGGCGACTCGCCCCCGGCCGGCCTAGCTATCGGCGCGCCTCAGTTAATGCCTACTTATACCTTATTATATAGCGGAGTTTGCGTTGAGGAACAAAATTAATTGGTTAAAACTCCTCTCAGTATCCAGGGCGGGCGTCTCCCCGTCTCCCCCTTAATTCCGTCCCCCGCGAGTCCGCCACCTCGCCCCGCGCCCCGCGCCTCGTCCCGCGCCCCGCCATCGCCAGCTCCTTTGAACGCTACCTACCTAGAGAAAAAACAGAAAGTATAAAGTTCACTACCACTGCGTTGCAGCTTAATTAATTATAATGTATCTTTATTTTTATGTGGATGTTCTGAGTTTTCAGAATATCTCTGACTACCGCCTCGGGGAACATAGACGTGAGCGTATGCTATGCGCATTATACTTCTTAACAAACTTTGATAAGTCAAGTAAAGTTTTCGGGAGTTGGCGTTAAATGTGATGTTGATTATTCTAGGCGATTCTGGCTCCTAATATTTTATCGAAAATTTCATGCCCCACATCTCGGCTAGATGGTGAAAATACAATCGCACGGCGGATTTTCCTAATAGAGCAAAATATCTATCGATAATCTGAAACTAACTATAAAAAAATGATAGATATATAAAATTGCTACTGGGTGTATAAGTCAGCTCAGCGCAGATCATGCGGAAAATGCTCGAGCTCAATTCAACTGATAATTAAATGTTGTCCGTATCAAATTGAAACAGAGTTGCAAATAGTGTGCAAGTGGCAATTTGTTCCAGTGGGCAATAAAGTTTGCTCGCGCAGGCTATTGACAATCGTCGATTTGAATTGGATAAGGATTAAATTAATGAGAAAATGCCAGATAGAAGAAGGCTCGAACATGCTCGACGTGTTAGAACTTTTTTATGCTTTGCCTTCGCTGACTCTACTTAATTGAGAATAGTATTAGTGTTGGGTATCATAACATTCTTAATTTTGAAGATCAGCTTAATAATGACAAAATCCAAAAGATACCGAGATAACAACCTATGACAGTGTTTAACCTGAGTATACTTTACATTAGAAGTTAGAGTAATACAGTAAGAGAGAGAGAAATCGGTATACCCCTATCGAACTTTTAAAATACTAGAGTAAAAAATCTGAAAATAGGTATTTTATAATGTAGCTCGTATTCGTACGCCAGCTGTAAATTCATTGAAAATTATAACAGATGGCACAGTGCCAGAGTTAAAAAAGAAATCGTCAATGCAGTCGTAATGGCTACTGAACCCTATCATGGGCGTATCCGACACGCTCTTGGCCGACTTTTAAGTCTCAGTTCTATCTCCCGAAGACATGTTAAAATCCATACATTTTCTCCCTTACTTAGACTAAGCTTACGCTCAAAAATCATCATCTGAATCTCGGCCTCATTAATCTATGTTTTGAAAGTCATTTTGTGACAATTTCCCAGTATGCAAAATAATCAATAGCGAGCTACAACAGTGGTCGGGTGTGTACGTAACGAAGGGCGAAAGCAAAGGGTAGGTCGGGCGGCAGCGGGGCCGGCGCGGGCGCGGGGAGCGGGGCGCTCGTTGCCACTTCTCCAAATAAATTATAATTCGCCCGCTCTCTCGTCCTCTCGCTTGATTGCTGAACGCTGAACCTACAACTACTGTTCCTCTGACTATTCAATACGTTTACCTTTTGTTTTATTTTTAAATTAATTAATTACTTTATCACCACAAGGTCACACATACGTTTTATATTCAATTTTCCTTCCTGTGCAGGGTGACCTTAAATGCGTTCCATACTTAAGGGGGTGCTTCAGACCATCAAACTGAACAACTTTTGATAAGGGATCAATATTAAAATCGCGAAAAAAATTGGGTGTTCCATAGGAAATGTAAATCGCTACTCGACGCAAATGTATGAAAACAGCTGTTTTTTTTCACGATTTCAATGTTGATCCCATAAAGAAAGTTGTTCAGTTTGATGGTCTGAAAGCACCCCTTTAAGTATGTAACGATTTAAGTTTACACCGGTACACTAAGCCAAACCAAAATGTACCACATACAGCCTTAATGCTTTAACCGATTTGGACAAATGAGGTGTCTATGGATTCGTGTTATAAACTCGGGGAGTCACATGTGGTATTCAAAGTCAAGTTATACCCATACTATACAGGGTCCTTCTTAAAATGCTGACACTTTTTTAAGGGAATGATCAGACCGTCAAACTGAACAACTTTCTCTATGAGACCATCATCGAAATTGCAATAAAAAACATCTGCTGTCCCATACATTTCGAGTAGGTTTGCAGTTTAGTATGGAACAGCAGATTTCTTTTTTGCGCTTTCGATGTTGGTCCCATAGAGAAAGTTGTTCAGTTTGACGGTCTGATCATCCCCTTAAAAAGTGTCAGCATATTAAGAAGGACCCTATATAGGTAACTTTTCTGTCCGTCTTCATGTCTAAACTGCTGGAGATTAAGTATGAAATACTAGTCAAGTGCGAGATGGACTCGCCGTACCTACCACCATAGCGGAACCCCGACATACACTTGACCGGCTTTTATTATTTGTTGTTTTAGAGTATGCACTATTATCAGTATCACACCTGAGAGGAAGGATCTCTCTTTAAGACTAGAGTGAGCCATACCAATTGTAAAGTATCCACTTTTTTGACGTTTAGGTTTGAGTGTGTGGTGTCAAGTAGTATGGACAAAAGGCACCCAGTGACATATGGCCTTATGTTTACGGTCACGTTTCACACACACTAGCTCAAAAAAAAGTGGACAGCCGCATAAACAAATATCTATAGTTCCATCTCCTTCTACTATTAAAGGTACGTCATAAGACAAAAGAGACCAACTACAATCGTAAATTTATGCGGACTCTATGGAGATCCTTTCTCTTAGTATCACACCAAGTTTGACGCTTGTGTGTATTGCAGTTTTTACGATAAAGCAAAAAAACACGTTTCTGGCATTTGCTATGAAGGCGGCTTGGAAATTCTTTGACAGCAAGTTGACCACTAACTTGCCTCCACCAACACGCACTGGGCTCGCGTGGTTGAGTATGGCCTACTCCCTCTCACCCTTATTGGTGAGAGGAGGCCTTTGCCCTGCAGTGGGATTCTACAGGCTTTAACTTACTTTTTTTTACTCTTGCATCTGCTATTTTTTTTTTTTTAATTATTTGTTTGCAAATCCAAAATAATGTTACGAGCGACGGGTTCCGGGATTGGAGTGAAACGCCAAGTCCAAATTTACAGAGTTTATTTAGGTATCTCTTACTTACGGTTCTCCCGCGCAGGGATTCCCCTTACACCACTGTTCACTGTTCACTATGACACTACTAGAAACGCACTACACTGTCACTTGACTGTTCACTTTGCACTTCTCACTATTCACTTTTTCACTGTTCTTCCTTTTGTTTAGCACTTTTCACTGTTAAACTCAATACTGCCCTGTGGCCGCAAACTCGCCGGCTTATATACCCCTTAGAATGTTCTAGACAATTGAATTTCGATCGTCTTTTCGTTATTCCTTTGTTCCCTTCCAAACGCTTCTACTGCCTTCCCGAACATTCCTGAACACGACTGTCTTTTCGTTATTTCCTGTTTCTTTCTAATTATTCCTTCTCCCTCATTCTTCTAGAACGTTCCTGAACAATATTAAAATCTAAAATTGTTTTGATCGGGGTGAGGTCTTGAACCCACGACTCTCGGCTTAAGTGTCAACTAGAATCCATGCGTCGACCGCTGAGCCACGGAGACTGTTAATAAACCGTCCGAATTTTTGAATGCCTTTTTACGTTCGACGTTTGGTAGCATCCGTGACACTGCCCCTCCCTTAGTTCTGCTCGTCCCGAGCATCATTACTGCCGAAATATCGAGCTAACCGATCAACGTGCACTATCTTCAACGGGCTCCTTGGCGATCGTCGGATTCGATATGTGACGTCGTTTATTTTGGTCACTACCTCATACGGCCCTTCCCAACTTGCTTGTAACTTCGGACACTTCCCTTTCTTTCGAACTGGATTATGCAGCCAAACCGATGTTCCTTCCTCAAACCCCGTATAGTTCGCCTTCCGGTCATATCGTGTCTTCGAACGGTCACTGGAGTTTTGACCTGCTTCTCGAAGTTGTTCATAGATGTCGACCATTTTCTCCCGCAGTTCACCCACATAATCACTGATACTTTTAGGAGTGCCTGGTGCGCAACCTGATAACAAATCCGCTGGAAGCTTCAATTCCCTCCCGAAGTTTGCTATTGCTGGAGTTGCTGATGTACTCTCATGAACAGCGGTTCGATAGGCTAACAGGAAAAGAGGTATGTACTCATCCCAGTTATCTTGATGATTATCGACGACCTTCGCAAGATGCCGTTCCAAAGTTTGATTGAATCGCTCCACCATGCCGTCGGACTGAGGGTGATAAGGAGTAGTCCGGGTCTTATGGATTCCGAAAATCTTGCAAACTTCCTGGAACAACTGTGACTCAAAATTCCTGCCCTGATCACTGTGCATTTCTAGCGGAACCCCAAACCGGCAGAAAACTTCATTAACCAACTTGGTAGCCACAGTTATCGCTTCCTGATTTGGAATGGCAAATACTTCTGGCCACTTCGTGAAGTAATCCATTACCACAAGGATATACCGGTTTCCTGATTTAGTGACTGGAAATGGTCCCGCGACGTCTAATGCGATTCGTTCCCAAGGCACCCCAACATTATAGATTCTCATTGCTGCCCTGCTCCTCGTATGAGGTCCCTTTACAGCTGCACAGACTGTGCACTTGCGGCACCAATCTTCCACATCGTCTTTACAATGCAACCAGTAAAATCTTTCCTTTACTTTCTCCAAGGTTTTCTTTACACCTAAATGCCCTCCGGAAGTTCCGTCATGAAAAACTCGCAGAATTTCTTTCACCTTAACCCGTGGGACCACCAACTGTAGATACAAGTCTTTGCCATTCGGTGTCTCCCATCTTCTACAGAGTAATCCATCGTGTATGACGAGGCTTTTCCACTGAGCCCAAAGTCCCTTCGTGACTGCCCCATACCTTGCCACCTCACTCCACTGAGGCTTAGAAACGTCCTTCCTTAACCAGTTCAAGACTGGCCCGACTCCTGAGTCCTTTTCCTGTTCAAGGCGCATCGCCTCGTTTCCCCACTCATCATTGATGGCATCAGTTCTGATAACCCTGAGTGAAACTGTTTCCTTCCCTTCCTGCTTGCTGCAGTGCTTACAATCTTCTGGACATGGTCTTCTTGATAATGCATCTGCATTGGAATGAATTCTTCCGCTTCGATGTTCTACTTCAAAGTTGAATTCCTGTAGTTGCTCCAACCATCTTGCAACTTGACCCTCCGGGTTCTTAAATTGGAGTAACCATTTCAATGCAGCGTGGTCTGTCCTGACTAAAAATTTACGTCCCAGCAGGTACTTCTTGAAGTGTTGTACAGTCTTCACCACCGCCAATAATTCTCGTCTAGTTACACAATAGTTTCTCTCAGGTCTAGATAATGACTTACTGAAGTAGGCTATTACAGTTTCTTGCTCACCATGTCGCTGTGAGAGCACACCTCCAATCCCGATGTTACTGGCGTCCGCATCTACAACAAATTCCCCCTGAACATCGGGATATCCAAGAATTGGTGCTATACTTAGACGTTCCTTTAACTCCATAAAAGCCTTTTCACATTCTGAATCCCATGTGAATATTCTTTTCTCTTCCGTAAGTCGATGTAATGGCTTTGCGATGTCCGAAAACCCTTTCACAAAACGACGATAGTAAGAACAGAGCCCAAGGAAAGCTCTAACTTGTGTCTTATCTCTCGGGGTCGGCCACTCCCTTACAGCAGCAGTTTTGGCAGGATCGGTCTCGACTCCTCTTTCAGAGATTACATGACCAAGGTAATTGACTTGCCGTTTAAATAAAGAACATTTGTTTGGACTCAACTTGAGATTTGCTCCACGCAGTCTTTCAAAAACTTTCTCCAACTTTTTCAGATGATCATCGAAGTCTCGTCCAACAATGATGATGTCGTCCAGGTAGACCAGACACGTGTCACCCAGAATTCCGGCTAGGACATGTTCCATCAATCTCTCGAAAGTCGCAGGGGCGTTACACAATCCAAACGGCATTACCTTGAACTGCCACAGTCCTTTTCCGGTAGAAAAGGCGGTTTTCTCCTTGTCTTTAGGGTCTACGTCCACTTGCCAGTACCCACTTTTCAGGTCAAGTGTTGAAAACCATTTCATTCCATTCAAAGTGTCTAAGGTGTCGTCGATTCTCGGCAAAGGGTAGCTGTCTTTCTTCGTCACTTCATTAAGCTGTCGATAATCCACACAAAATCTTGTTGAACCATCCTTTTTCTTGACAAGAACTACTGGTGAACACCAGGGACTCGATGAAGGTTCGATGATGTTACTCCTTCTCATGTCCTCTATCATTTCCTCCACCTCCTTCTCACGAGCAAACGGAATGCGCCTAGGTCGTTGCTTGATTGGCGCTACATCTCCTGTATTAATCTTGTGCTTCACCAAGTCTGTTCTACCAATATCTGTGCCGTTCTTAGAGAACAAGTCTGAAAAACGCAGCAGCAAGTTCTTCGCTTTCAAAGCCTGCAGCTTAGTCAGGTCCTTACCAGAGTCTTCCATAACTTTCGATACTACATCCACCTCAGCCTTATGTTTTCTAGGAGGATTTTCCACACATTGCCGCAACCATAAAACTTCCTCACAGTGACCAACCACCTCCCCCTTCTCAATCGTCAGCTCCACATCTCCAACGTTGAGTATCGGGATCGAAGTAGATGAAACTGATCCAACAACTGTCCTCGCCGGAATCCAGCAAGATTCAGTTTTAACTTTTTCTACCACAGCACATCTCCGTGGTAATCTCCCATCATTGTTTTTGGGCAAAACAACAGGTACCAAAGTCTGTGATCTAGGCTTAAGAACTGTTCTTCTCACACAGTAGACCTTTCCCGCTGATCCACCTTTCATCGGAACCTCCTCTGTGTTACACCGTAGCACTCCGTTTTTCATGTCTATATTGCACTGGTGATTTTGTAAGAAATCTAAGCCAATGATGCAATCGTCCACTATTTCAGCTACAATCACCTCATGTTTGAAAGGAGTTTCCCCGATCTTAATCGAAACTCCCAACTCCCCCTTAACAGGTATGCGCTGGCCGGTAGCTGTTGTCAACTGTAGGTTGGTTTGCTGCAGAAGTCGTTTTACCTGATAACTTTTCATTTCGCTTAACAGTCGAGTATTGATCACGGTTCTCGAAGCTCCGGTATCCAAAGTTAGTTGACAGATTCTACCATTGACCTCTCCTTCAACTAACAGACTATTTCCGTCTGATGTTTGCTTGACTCTAATGGTTGGGGTTGCAACGTAACCGGCCAGCGCCCACCCCGCAGCCCTGGCTGGTTCTAGTTTTCCTGCTGCTCATCAGTCGAGACTCCTATATCACGACGGCCTGTGCGCTTCGGGCAGGAGCTGCGAATATGCCCTCGTTCACCACACTCGAAGCACACATAATTGACGTTTCGATTTCTGGGCGCTGATGTTCTGGTCACCACAATCTCCCTGAGGCGAGCGGAACGAGGATCCTGACGTACGGCTTCCACTTCCAATGCATGAGCAACAGCATCCTTGAGTGTAACATGGTGCCCAAGTCGCACTGCAGCTCGCACCTCCGGATCCCGTATCCCATCCGTAAAGGCCTGCAGGAGCATGTCATCGATGGCTGCTGGTGATGACTGGAAAGCTTTTCGCACGAGCTTTTCCACTTCCACGGACCATTGCTGCAGACTCTCGTTAGCATGTTGGTTACGTTCCTTCAATCGCGCCCGATACATGTGCTCGAGATGTCCATCGCCGAATCTAGCCTCCAGAGCCCCGAAGAGTTTGTCGAACGTTAGGTTTTCGCCAGCACCTACGGCTTCCAACACGGTGAGAGCCTGTCCCTGGAGTGCTAATGTCAACGCAGACTGCGCCTCTTCTTTGCCCCAACCATTAACTTTCATTGCTGTCTCGAACTGTAGCTTAAAGGCGGGCCACGACGTCAGTCCATCGTACATCGGAGTCTTGACACCTTTTGGTTGTATAGGTGAGTCAAAAACAGCAGCAATACGATTATGAGATCTGCTCTGTTCAACCTCTCGCCGGATTTTGGCAAACTCACCTTCAACACGATCAAACCTCCCTTCGAACTCACCCTTCACACGATCCAACCTCCCTTCTACGGCTTCGACTCTCTCCACTGCCTGCTGCAAGCCCTTCGAAATATCTTTATGAAGCGCCTCTTGCATCGTGCGCATCTGCTCTTCCTGCCGGCGAGCCTGTTCCTCCTGGCGGCGAGCCTGTTCCTCCTGGCGGTGAGCCTGTTCCTCCTGGCGGCGAGCCTGCTCCTCTTTAAGGTCGCGCAGTTGTTCCTCCTGGCGGCGAGCCTGTTCCTCCTGGCGGCGAGCCTGCTCCTCTTTCAGTGCGCGCAGTTGTTCCTCCTGACGGCGAGTTTGTTCCTCCATCATGCACTGGATCTGATAGAGGAAGTTTCCTGGGTTCTGCTCCGGAGTGCGCTGCACCTCACCTCCCTCAGGTCTTCTCACTGGGGTTCGCTGCACCTCAGTTGCAGGTTCCGCACCTTCCTGCCGCGCCTCCGACATGGCCCGGGTGGTGACTCCCTTTAACTCCTTTGGCACCAGCGGCATCCTATTCCAATCCCACTTCTGACACCAAATGTTACGAGCGACGGGTTCCGGGATTGGAGTGAAACGCCAAGTCCAAATTTACAGAGTTTATTTAGGTATCTCTTACTTACGGTTCTCCCGCGCAGGGATTCCCCTTACACCACTGTTCACTGTTCACTATGACACTACTAGAAACGCACTACACTGTCACTTGACTGTTCACTTTGCACTTCTCACTATTCACTTTTTCACTGTTCTTCCTTTTGTTTAGCACTTTTCACTGTTAAACTCAATACTGCCCCCCTGTGGCCGCAAACTCGCCGGCTTATATACCCCTTAGAATGTTCTAGACAATTGAATTTCGATCGTCTTTTCGTTATTCCTTTGTTCCCTTCCAAACGCTTCTACTGCCTTCCCGAACATTCCTGAACACGACTGTCTTTTCGTTATTTCCTGTTTCTTTCTAATTATTCCTTCTCCCTCATTCTTCTAGAACGTTCCTGAACAATATTAAAATCTAAAATTGTTTTGATCGGGGTGAGGTCTTGAACCCACGACTCTCGGCTTAAGTGTCAACTAGAATCCATGCGTCGACCGCTGAGCCACGGAGACTGTTAATAAACCGTCCGAATTTTTGAATGCCTTTTTACGTTCGACGTTTGGTAGCATCCGTGACAATAATAACAACACATGTTTACACGGCGACACATCAAGCTACACAAAACCAACATAAGCTGGCCGCACGTAGGCAGTGTAGTGTATAACGTCGCGCGGCCAGCGTATGTTGGTTTTGTGTAGCTTGACGTGTCGCCGTGTGTTCTGTGAAAATATCAACTCGCTACCGATATACTCGCACCTACATTGGCAACAGTGTACGGACAGACGGACAGCGTTGGGTAATGTATGAATAGGGTACCGTTGGCACCCTTTGAGTACGGAACCCAAAAAAGGAGGGACAATTCAGCCTTAAGAGTAGATATAATGGACTTCGCTATTATGAAAAAAAATCATTTTACTAGTAGAGATATTATCGATTTGCTTCTTTTGGTATCAAAATAAAACGAAAAACATGAAGTTAATCAATCAGGTAAAAAAGGTTTATAAATATTCGTTATTTTTTACCCGACTAAGCTAGAAGGAGAGTTAGTTTTGAATTTACTTAAGTGTGGATATGATTGAACTACTTTAACGCAAAAACAGTAATTAACTGACCTAATTATTCTAGTTTGGCAAATAACTGTCAAATCTATTAAGATCAATAGGAACTACATTCCTGACCAAATTATGAAATGATGTTAATCTCATTATTAATATTACAAACTACATAATTGTCTTAATGGAAATTTCCCAGGCACATTTTAATTAAAAATTACATTGACTAACAAAAGTTCAAAATTAATTGAAACAAACATTTACTAAAATCACGTACAGAAAATAATCAAGTAATAGAATAAACCACAATAAAACAAATTTACTTGAATTAGCCCCACTTGGTTAGGAATTTTAACTCTGAATTAAATAACTTGCTTCAGACCTTCAAACTGAACAACTTTCACTATGGACCAACATTAAAAAACGAAAAAAATTTGCTGTTCGACAGAAAACGTCGATTACGACTCGACACATTTTCATGATTTCAATGTTGCTCTCATAGTGAAAGCTGTTCAATTTGATGGTCGGAAGTACAACCTTATAAGTATGTAACGCATTTATGTTTATACCCTGTATATTATTAGGAAATTTGAAACTTAGGTATGTACATTTTTACTGGATATCCTAAAAGTATTCGATAACTCAAAACCTAACTGTGTGAGAAAATATCGAAGTCATTTGATTAAATTATACTAAAGCAATTTGGCTCTAGAGTTTTAGACATTTTATGATCTTCTGGGCTGCTAACCCTGGTGTCAGAGTTTGTTGAGACCGCCTTACGGCCTCTGACGTGGTTTTTATTCATACTAAGTACTAAGATACGCTAACGACTGTAATCAGAGATATTCAAAATATCCTTATAAATAGTAAAGTTAAGTTATAGCCTGTAGGGTCCCACTGCAGGGCAAAGGCCTCGTCACACGAATAATAGTGAGAATGGAAGCAGGCCATACTTCAGTCAGTGTTAACAATTGGTGGAGGCTGGTTAGTTAGTTAGTTATCCTTATAAATACATAAGATATATTTTTTTATTTGATTGTTGTTTTCAGATATTAATTTTATTCCTGAAATAGTCAACTGTCAACAATTTATTATTGTATCATTATTTCAACAAATCAATCGTAAGTAGTGATTTTCTTCACCTGCATTAAAACGTGAGCATTGCTACAACTACATTCTTAAACAGAAAGTTAGTAAGTAGCAATTTTTCTGACCAGCTCGAAATTACGGTCGTGAGTTTATGTATGTATGCACTACCTGCATTAAAAGTTAAAACGCTTATACAAGGTGTTACAAAAGTAAAATAAACATTTAAAACTTTTATTGGGGTTGCTTAGACCATAAAACTGAACAACTTTCAGTATGGGACCAACATCGGAATCGCGAAAAAAAAACAGCTGTCCCATATATTTAGCTCGACATTTGTATTTTCGATATTGGTCCTATAGTGCAAGTTGCTCATTTTCTATACCACCTCCTTCCATGTTTATTTTTATGTTTGTAACCCCTTGTATTATGGTTATCTTATTTTATTCGTGTTACCTGCAAGATTGATCAAATAGTCAAGTTGTAGCTTTACCATCCTAATCAGAAAAACCCTTAACTTTTGCAATAGGACTAGAATAGCATAGCAGGTGAGACAGAATGAGCGATTAATTTAATAAATATCTTCTGAATTCCATACCGTTTGTCTCCACAGTTATGTGACGTCTCGAGACTTCTGAATGAGGAACGAACTACCTCCTCCTACCTGTATTACTTGATATTTATTATCAATGGTGCAATACTCGTAAGCAAGATTCACTTTTAACAGAGTTTATTCTAGTAAAAGTACCTAATAATAACAAACTTACATTTGATTCTCGCGTTGAAATCTTTTGTATTGATTGCTGTTCGTACTGTTAATAATGAGGTAATATAGCGTATTTCGATCAATTTTATTATACAGGGTGTAAGGCGTTAAATTATCAGGGAAGCATCTGATCATCAAACTGAACAACTTTTAGTATGGAGCCAACATTGAAATCGCGATATCGATTTTTGTTGTTCCAAAAAGAACGTGGCTACTCGAGCCAAATGTATGGAACAGCTGATTCTTTCTTCGCTGTTTTGTTATTTGCTTCATGGTGAAAGTCTGAAAGTTTTCACTCAGTGTATACAGGGTGAAATTGATATCATTGGTATCATTTTAAATTACCCTTCTAGTTGAATAACTTTTACTAGTGGGAGCAAAACGATCGGAGCAAAAAAAAATCCGCTGTTGCATACCCTTGAGTCGAGTAAACACATTGCAGTTTAGTATGGACCATCTGATTTGTTTAGCTTTCATCAGTTTGATGGTAAAAGTTGTTCAGTTTGATAGGTAGACTCTTAGTTTAAAAAGGATGCTAAGATATCTATGCGGACGTATTTTGTCAGGGGATGATCAGACCATCAAACTGAGCAACTTTCTCTATGAGTCCAAAAAAGAATCAGCTGTCCCATATATTTTGAATCAAGTCCACAATTTTGTATGGAACAGTAGATTTTATAGCCTAGAAAACTATCAGCGTGTTAAGAAGGACTCTGTATCAATCAAATCAGCCCACATCAAGCTACTGCTGGGCATATGCCTCCCTTCTATTGCGCCATTCTTTCCTGGTCCTGTGCTAATCTGATCCAATGCGAACCCGTCACTCTCACAATGTCATCAGACCAACGTTCTGGTGGTCTGTTCAATGACGTCCGTCCCTCTCTTGGCCACCACTCTGATATTGCCTTGGTCCACCGGATGTCTTAC
Organism: Agonopterix alstromeriana; assembly: GCA_963924505.1. Classification (NCBI taxonomy): domain Eukaryota; kingdom Metazoa; phylum Arthropoda; class Insecta; order Lepidoptera; family Depressariidae; genus Agonopterix; species Agonopterix alstromeriana. The sequence continues at coordinate 11,914,608 of OZ004667.1, forward strand.
AGTCTAGCCAAGTATAGTATGAGCTTATTAATTTAGTACCCATAGCATGTATAAAACTACGAGCGTTACACGCGACTTCGTCCGCACAAATTATATACCAGATTTTAAGTCAGATTATAAGCTATCAAACAAAAAAGTTTCATCGAAATAGGTTCAGTAGTTTTTGCGTGATGCTGTTACAAACATACAAACAAACAGATATACAAAAATTCTAAAATAGTTTATTTGGAGTCAGGGATACCTAAAAACCATATCGTAATCTTTTTCTTGTAAATATCTTCAATGTACAGACACACTTACATTACATTTTTATAATAGTTTAGATTACCTATTCTGTACCTATGGTTAACGTAGTACCTATCTATTATTTAATTTGGGCACATATAGGTACTTAATGGTTTCTAAGAAATTAAAACGACTATCTACTCGTACATGTACATTAAAACGTTCTTAAAACAAAAAGTAATAGGTAATAGATAAAAACAATCAATTAATCAAAGGCCGTCTCCACACTACACCCTTACCTTAGGGTTGGTAGGTATGCCAGTGTGCGTTGAGTCTACACACGGGAACATACGTACGCGTGTATACGTATAGTGCGACAACTCATTACTTACCACCGATCTTAGATAAATTACACTCTTCCTTTATACTTAACCCTTGGGTATTCTGTACTACATAGCTTACTATTAATGGAAACTGATTGTATTCTTTATTTTTAGGGTTTCGTACCCGGGTCAAAATGGGCCCCTATTACTAAGCCTACGTTGTCCGTCAGTCCGTCCGTCCTACCTATTTAGTAACTTGAACCGTAATAGCTAGACAGTTGAAGTTTTTACAGAATATGCGTTATTACGGCGGATTTGTAAACAAATAATAAAAATGTCATAATGTTAAAAATTAAGGGGTCATACAAGAAACTAGTTTTATCAACGTTTTTTCTTCTCGCTCTATTGTAAAAACGGAAATTTTTACAAGCGTCAAACTTGGTGTGATTATAGAGCAAACTCTACAGTAAAAAAAAAAACCCCGGCCATGTGTGAGTCGGTCTTGAGCTTGATGTACACAAAATCTGAGAATCGATAACTGAAGACCATTCGATGTAAATGTGTTTGTTAGATATTTTTTTGAACTTGTCATACAAATAAGCCTTTTGTTCCTCTTGTATTTTTGTCTCTGTATTTTGGTGTGAAATAAAGTGTATTTGATTGATTGATTGAAATAATAAAAAGTCATGGTGGACTGGCTTCCGAGCAAAGGGCGGCCGTGTAACACTGAATTGAGGTTCAGGCCTCCGTCACTCTGCATTGAGGATTGATTGGACTATGTAATGAAAGAGGCACTTGACTGGATTCCTCGATATTTTAAAAATTACAATTAATTTTTGTTCGTTAAAGAACTTTTTGTTCGTATTATATCATATCACTCTACACGTATTGTCATTTACTCAAAAATCACCTTTATTATTATGTTAATTGTATTCAACGATATTTTTTAATGAATGGGTGAGAGTGGCTGTTTCTCAAATCTAGTTTATAGAAGAATAGTATACGAAATAAAAGAGTAATTAAATAACAAACATCTCTTTATTTTAATAGTAATGTACTGGACATTGATAAAGAAATACATAATATATTCATCGTACCATAATTATGTCACATTTATTATCTTATTATAATTTGTACAATTCAATCATTGGAAATATGGTTTACTTTGTTGTTTAACACCTGTGTTCCGAACATGAGGTAGATTTGTTAAATGGCAGTTTCATACGAAAATAAACTCTGCTTTTATTGTATTCATTGTTAATATTATTATAACGTTTCAAACGATTAATTAAAAATTCGGATTATGTATAAACTGTTACCAATGGCACTGATAGCTAACATTGACTAACTAATGAATATAAACAAATATGTAATCAAAACAATAAATTTAAAGATCATTCATTAAATAGGAACTCAAATCGATTGCTACTAACGGCTACTATTTGCGACTATATCTTATTCACATTCAAAGTTACAACTTAATAAAGAGTGAATGCGACGTAGGTAGTCACAAAATAGACACTGCCAGAATTATAACTCCACACATGTATAAGTAACCAAAATTGTGTGATTAAATAAAACATTGGAATAAAAATCAGTCTCAAATGGTCGTCGACTACTCATTCGTCATCAGGTATAGTGTAATCGTGTCGTTTGTACGTTATCTTAGTGATAAACAATAGAAAATATTCCAAGAACTTTGGCTCTTTACCCTGGGCAGTAACCTTCTTTAAATGAGGTAGATAATGGCACCGTCTCTCAACCTTACACTAAATACCATAATATTACAACATTGCAACATGAATTACGAATTCTAATCGAAAGTACTATTAAATTTGTACACATTAATTTTTGTACCAATAATTTCTTTGGGAAAAATATTTTGTATGCCTAATTTAACTCCATTTACACATGAAAACCCTACTTACAGTAAAATCTTACCACTACTGAAAATAAAATAATAATAATCAACAATCAGTACTGCTTAAATAGATACATACATTAATTCATGTGCGCTAAAACATTCAGAACATTTATTCCGTTTATTTAAATAAGATAAAAACGAAGAAAATAAAGACACTAAATCTAGTAGGAAACTAATACCCGTAGAACAAATTGCAACCACTCTCAGGTGGCCATTTGAGTTCATTATTATATAAACAACACACGGGCCATATGCACTGAGAATTGATATAAGCTTAACTATGTACACATTTCCAATATTCTGACTGTACCTTAAAACTATAAGGAAATTTTACTCAATCAATTCAATAATGTACATGGTCCGCCTTGAACATTCATTTTAATTGTAACACATATAATTTTCTTGTTTATCGCACAGCCCGCTGCGAGATGGTTGGGTACTGTTACTACCACGAGATGACTAGATCATGATGGTAGGTCGTACCCAATCGTCCACGACGGTCTCAGTGGATCACTACTTAGGTATACACAATATTTAACAGTAACCACGCAAATTACGGATTATACCGTAATATGGAATTGTTATGAACTAGTTGATAAATAATAAATAATTTTATAGAGACAGCATTATGTACAGAAGCTTTGCGCTCGGTCGGTCTGTCCGTCCCGCCGACATCGGCACCACCGGGGCGCGCTCGGGTTCCTCTTTTTAGTTTATGTAATACTAAAGCTCCACAGATTCCACACAAACATCCCCTATAAACGAATCATAAAACAAGTATCGGTTACGTATTATTGGCATTCCGTCAGAAAATGGCCCAAAATTAACAAAACGGGTATATTTTAAAAAGCTGTATAATAAAATCCTGAGAATTGTGGATAATAAGGGTGATTAGGAACCGGTTGTAACAAGGCGCTATGGATCAGGGCGCGCACAATGCCGGCCGCTTTGTGTGCGGAGCGGAACTCGCTATCAAATCAATACTTACTCGTATTAATCACCGATTGTGAAGTAGCCTTTGTCGCTGCAATAATAAGCCAATGTCGTGGCCTTCTCCTCGTATTCCGGTTGCCGCTCTTCGAGCTTGTACGCGAGAGGACATCGAGATGAGATCAAAAAACGTCAAGCATTACTAATACTTTTTAGTCCATAACACTAAACAATGGGATGCCAATAAATCAAGAAAAATGTATTGTGAAATATATTAGTCTATGTTTTGCACGTTGCAAAACAATGGAACAAAACGGTCGCGTTTTTGCATCACCTCGCCTAGCGATTATGCAAATGGTACGACAATAAAGTTCTAAACTGTAACATGAAATGAAAGAAATGTTTTATGACGGACATTGCAAATGCAAAATCATAAAAAGTGAATAGGCGACTACCTAAATGGACTGCGTCAGTCAGTAGTCTTACCGAGAAAAACGATGAAAAAAAAGTTGACCGTTACACAATGTTTAGTGGAGCGAAAAATATTAATTTCTAAAGACGTTGCGTGGAATCACGATATGGGAAAGAATGCGAGGATTCCCTACAGCGAATCAATGTGGGTGTCGGCGGGCATCGGCAGCCGGTAGCGGCGCGGGGTCTACGCGGGAGGAACTCGTATACCGGCTCAGCGGCGCGTGGCGCGCGGCGACTACGCGGAGTGCACGCGCAGGTCGGTGGGCGAGTCCGGCGTGGCCGGCCTCCGCGGCAGCGACAGGTCCTCGGGCTCCGTCTGCTCGGGCCACTCGTCCCAGCGCCAGTCAGGCGTGGCGGCGGGTGGGCTCGGCGTGTCCGGCTCGCAGCCCGTGCCCGTGCAGCGGTGCAGCGCCGCCGCCTGCCGCCGCCGGAACCTCGCGCCGCAGCGACACGCGAACGGAGCGTCGCCCTCGTGCACCAAGGCGTGCGCCTTCAGCTGGTTGGAGTCGGAGAAGCGCGCGGGGCAACGTGCACATGCGTAGGGCCGCTCCCCCGTGTGCACGCGCAGGTGCCGCCTCAGGTTGGCGACCTGGACGAAGTGCCGCGGGCAATGCGGGCAGCTGTAGGGTTTCTCGCCGGTGTGCAGTCGCAGGTGTGTCTTGAGGTGGTGGTCGCGTGTGAAGCGCTTGTGGCATTCGCCGCATTCGAAAGGTTTCTCGCCTGTATGGGTGCGCTCGTGGTTCTGAAGGACGTGCTTATAGCCAAAGGAGCGAGAGCAGACCTTGCAGGTGAACAATTTGTCCCGTGGAGGGTCGGCGGCACCGGGCGAGGAGCCCGATGAGGGAGGTGAGGGGGGTGCGGTGGCCGTGTCGTCGAGCTTGGGAGTTCGTCGACGTTTCCGCGCGCGCTCCATCTCGGGCGGGGGCAGCAGAGGGGCCGGAGGCGAGGGGGGCCAAGCGGCCAGCAGTGCGTTGGAGTACAACTCGGCCGGCAGCCCCGCCACGAGCGCCGCGGCGCGCGTCGCCAGCAGCCGCTCCGCCAACATCGGCAACGACTCCTGACGCATTGTTGACAACGGCCTTACGGACACACCTGCACAATACAAAACTCCACATTAATGAAATTGATGATAAAATACGCATTCGCCTTAGGTAATTACAAGAAATCTTTCTAAAGAAAGAGTAACATCAAGTTTATTCCATTAGGTGTAAAAGTAAAAAATTAAGAGATTCGTCGCGATCACTTCCGTCACGGGTTAGTTTCGGCCTAAACAAACACACAGCCGAACCTATCGATAGCGTACTTATCAAAGAGAGAGGCAAAAAACGCGGCAAAAACCGTATGCCAGACGCTGCGGAGGAAACATTTGGTCGCAATCACGACTCCGCTGCAGGTCGCTTCCGCCCCGACCTGTTGCGCAAATTGCCGCTGCCTTCCAACTTCCAACAAACCTACTAAACTCGTTCTACGATTGATTTCAAATGCTATTTAGAAATCCTACTATAATAAGTTATGAACAGATAGAAAATCGGCGAGTCAATGTTGTCAGAACAAGGGTGAGGAGGCGCGGGAGGCGACCGGACCACTTACCTACATAATGGAATTAATTATTCCTCCGGCAGCAAACTCCGCCTGCCCGCTCCGCCCAAATTATATTCAAATATTAATTTCGACGGAGAAAAGCCTTTTTGAGAGCACTTAATTAAAATTAGACAAAATCATAATTGAAAGTTCTCCTCGAGGCGTGAAGAGGCGCGGGACGCGGGGAGGGGAGGCTTCTTACATTATCTACTTAGCCGTGGAATTAATTCCGGGATGAGTTTGGACTGAGCAGTACTTAATTGAAGGAGGCATAATATTTTGTCATCCACCAGTCTTCCTTCAGGCTCCACTCTGCTATGCCTAATCTCTATTTTGTTAAGTACAGTCCAATTACTAATAAAGGCTAAAGTTGCCTAAGATTATTTTTCTAAAAAAATAATTAACAAACTGCACTGCGGCCGTAGTATGGCAGCGGTATATTCCGCTATCACGCGCATCGTGCTATGGCCTCAGTAAAACATACTACAATATTTACGATTAATATTTTATCGGTTGTAATTCGATCTCAAAAGGCGTAAGATACGCCATCTTACAAAGATAATGCAAATTCTATCAAATGTGGTTTAGAGAAAATTTACAAAAAAAATATTACTTTACAAAAAAAAAATCATAATGTACCTACTTAATAATGTATTTGGACTGCGGATGATGTTATAAAAAGTAGTCTAAGATAATTTTAAAGTTTGTGATTAGGGTGAGGCGTCGCTGGATCACGTACCGGCTTATCCCATAACTTTTTAATAACATTCCTCTCGTTTCGAGGGCGAACAGAGAGCCACGAGCTGATGTGCCCTGAATTATAATACTGAGCCTAATGTAAAAGTTTAAACAAGTAAATATAGACCTTCAGGCAACGGTTTTTACGTCTGATGTAATTCTTGTCGTAGGAGTACAATAAGTAAGAAGTGATTTTATAAAAAACAAGTGTTCGGAAGAGGTATTGTATTTTAACAAAATCAACAAGTAGTTGAATTCACTTATGTTTGATGTTTATACTAAAAGTATTGTCTTCTGTAAGAAATTGTTTCTTTTTTACTATTTCAAACAATACTCCTACTTAGTTATACTACGAATCGGTGGTAGATAGTCATGCGACTCTACCAATGCTTCATCAAAAAAAGAGAATATGTAAGATTTCGTATGAACAATTTTTGTTAAGATTTTTAATACGTTTTGGTACCGTGGCTTCAAGCAAAGTACTTATTTACCTGTAGATTCTACTGCTCATGTAATTATGACTAATGAACGAGATACCAAAACAGATGACTAATGTTCATAATGAATGAATAGCGGTTTAAAGATAACATAGTAATAATAGTCACTTAAAAATATTAGGAGATGTTTACGATATTTAACAATGTAGTGTTTTTTAATTATTCATCAATTGATGATGATAGTTGGAATCACGTAATTACTTTTTAAAACATACTTTTTTAATTTGACTGCGACTGTTTTTTTTCAATTACGTAACTTAAAAAATAATAAAAGACGGGAGCAAAAGCGGCGCTGCGTCATTATGTATCGGTTTTATTGGTCGGCCGGGGCCCGTCGGGTGACAATGTTGGTGATAAATTTTTACAGCACCGCACCCTTTTGCGCCAAGCTTTTTATGCGCTAAAGAGTTGTAATTATCCCCTCTTTATACGCCATAAATATTTGTCAATAACCCGTACTCGATACTTTTATGGACTCGCCCGCGGCAGCCACTCCATAACTCATTATTGCGCAAGGGTTCTGACGATAAGCGCGACATCCTTATTGTTGAAATCTACCGTTTGACTGCTTCTTTTTTTTATGAATTTGTGTTATAAAAGGTATAGACAGCTTTAACAAAGGCTGAAACTAATAAAAATCTATTCGTTCAAGGAAGTAGGTAAGTTGAAAATCGTTTGATCAATTTCTTGATCGAAGTGAAAAAGCTTTCTTAGCCTAAGTGCCTCAATAATTCAGTTTTTTCAAGATCTCATGTTTTTTTTTTCTATAATACGGAATTATTGATTGACTATGATGAAAAATAAAATAATTAAGTGTTACAAATTTTAATCATGTTGTGACACAATAATGAGGTAGGGTGTTATTGAGTAATTGAACTACCTTGTTACAAGGGTTACAAAATGGATATCTCTGTAATTTTGTAACAATCTAGAATACCACATTTCGAATATTTCCTATGGGCCCAGTTAAAGTCAGCGAATCGGTCGCGTGTCCTAGTCGATAGATAATAAATATTGAGAAGCATGTGTTTTGATTTCAGGGATAGTTACAGCTACAAACACTTTTTGTGATTACAATTGGTGATTTAATTTAACCGTATTATAAAAAACACTTACTACACTTATCAAACAGTTCCGTGACTGACTGACTGACAGACAACGCACAGCCTAAATTGCTGAATATAGTAACATGAGGAATATATATTCTACGGAGGATGTAAGGGTGCACTAAGATAGGTATTTGTCGATGTTCTAATTTCACGCAGACGAAGTGGCGGGCGCCGCTAGTTATTCATAAGATTAAGCTTAATCCAGCAACTAAACTCGTGTAGAATAAACTAAAAAGCTCGCTCTTTTCCACTCTATAATTACATCGGTCTAAGTTCATTGATATGAATTCAGTGGATTAGATAGGTACCTATAAGAACAAACTTTTATATTATAAGCAAATAAAAGACAGACCACTGACTTCAAATACTAATAACCATTGATTGAAGGAACTGATATGCATATTGCAGATACTTTTTAGGTTTTTCAAAGCGTTATTTGCAAATATCTTCAATGTACACACGGCTCCACATCAAGCTACGCAAAACAAACATAAGCTGGCCGCGCCACGTTATACATTACTCTACCTACGCGAGGCCAGCTTATTTTGGATTTGCATACCTTGATACGTCGCCGTGTGTACATGCCAAGTTTAGAATTTTAATATATGTATAGATTAATGAGAATGTACATCAGTACTTTAAACATAAGACAATAGATTGACAAAATGAAGTGTATTAAAATGTAAATTAAGAACCTTTTTCAAGTCTCTCATACATCAATACACAATATTAAGTAGGGTTCCATTAGCTCGTTGAATTATGGGTCGCAGGACGTAGGTCATCCATAATGGCCTAATTTCAGTAAAGCGCCATATAATGGGATTAACCTGTTACCGGTGCCTTCATGGCACAGATTATAGAGCTGTACGGTTTCGGTTTAGGGTTAAGAGGAGTACACGCGTCGAATTTGTGCGGCTTCCTTCGACTTAGACAGTGTCGGTCGCCCGAATTTAATGGGTTGACTGTTTTGACAATACGATGAAGCTTAGATTACTTATATGCGGACCCGCCTCGCATTTCCCCTCTGCCAACGAGCAAGATCAAAAGATCTTACGCATTTACATTCAATTGTATACCTTATCACTAAACGCGACAGCCTATAATTGCGGAACAATAATTTCGAACTTATGACGTTTGGAGTTCACACGACACTGTTTTTCATGATTTTTAACATTCAAAATTAGAATCTAAAGTTATGGGGAATAAAATCCAAAGTTGCGGATTTCATGCTTCCTCGCCCCCCGCAAAAAGTGGCAGAAAATTATGTTAGTAGAATTACACGCGTAACTAGTCCTCATATAAGTAGTCTAAGCGATGGAGGCATATTTGAGGTCCGATTCATATGTAGGTAAACTATATTCCAATGTAGGTAAACTATATTATACAGAGTGTAAGGAAAATTATCATTAAACTTTAAACCACATAATCTACTCATCAAACTGAACAACTTTTACTAAGGGAGCAAACCTGTAAGCGCAAAAAAATCAGCTGTTACATTCTAAACTGCAGCGCATAATTTTTTTGTTGTTCTGACAGTTTTACTCCCATAGCAAAAGTTTTTCAGTTTGATAGGTAGAGTATGTGGTTTAAAGGTTAATTATACTTTTCCTTACACCCTGTATATATAGCAAGGTACACTGTAAATCTTTGTAATTGACAATATAATACTGTGCCTTATGACTATTCATCATCATCATCAGCCTATTAACGTCCTACTGCAGGTCACGGCAACCCTCAAAGTGTTTGGGCGTGTTGATACTATTGATATGTATAATACGAAAGTTTAACTTTTTTCGACGCCTAATGTTACATTATCATCGTCATTCTCTTGGCCATTTTCTATTGTTGTTACCTACCTAATGTTACATACCTAAATAAAAAAATTCACGCCCATAATCTTTTTCGGTGTAGTTAGAAACGTTAGTGCTAACTTTACTATCTATTATTATGTTTTTGAGCGTGTGATTGCCTGTGTACATTGGTTTCTATTCTGCGACTGCTCCGGAGACGCTAACTTAGTGACGCGAATAAAAGTTTATCAACTGTTTCGTTTTACCCGACTGCGACAGAAGGAAGGTATTGTTTTTCTGTGTGTGGTTTAACATTAGACAGTAGTAATATGATCATTTCAACTTGATATAAAATATACAAAATCATTAATTCTTGATTATTCCATAACCATATGAACTCGCAAAAAGTTGTAGAAAAAGTGATTTAAAGACATGAGTAGGTAAGTAAGTAGGTATGTATAATTTCAAATATTATTGATTATAAACATGTTATAGCCATGTTGTGTTATTTTGAATGAAATAAAAGATATGGATATGGATTAGGTATGTATAATTTCAATAAAAAATTGTGTCACTGGCAAATAATTCTGAATACTTCGATTGCTATTAAAATTTTAATGATCATTGAGTATAAAACCAATTATAGTACCTATACTTACACTCTGTAATCTCGTATTCAGATTTTAGCTTTAAAAAACCAAAGCATTTAACTAATTAGGTACTTTTTAACTTTGTGGTTGAGTGCTATACTGAGGTGAATTAATATTTATTGTAGTTTATCCAAAATAGACTTTAACTAAGATGAAATTAAGTTATGTTTAGTTTAACGTTATTTCTCAAAATAAAATGTGTTCTAGTGAAGAGAGGGTGAAATTAACAAACAAACAAACTTTTAACAATGAGATCGAGATGCCAACATCAAATAAAATACGAATGTATATGCAAATTAAGAAAGTATACTAATTTCATTAATGTCGAATGTAGTTCTAATACGAATAGCATGCAGACAGAATCATGAGTGAAAACGTAAAAACATAAAGTAGAATAAAGTACTTACAAAAACAAATGAAAACAAGATGTCAATGGTATATTATTATTACTTAACATAAAACTAAACTTGAATAAATATGTTCAATTTATTAGAATTTTGAACTGATAAATATAATATTAGACAAAAATGTTTAAATAACATACCATTCAGCACCACACAAACATTTTAAAACAAATTCGTAGCGCGTGCTACGAGCCGCGCAATTTCGTAGCGGAGTCGTAGCACGTAACTACGCTCGCTGCCGCCTACGGTCCACTGAATCTGCAAAAGCTCCGAATGCAAATAAACATGTGTGCGAGACGCGTTGCCGACGGCATCGGCCAATCACATCGCGCGCCACACGCATGTCGCGCCGCTAACTTTTGAAACTTTTACACATGCACTTCCTTCAGATTCAGCAGCCGAGGAGACAGCGCACTATGTTAAAACACGAACCTCTCGAATTCTGCGTGGACTGCAGCGATAAGGCCATCACATCAGCTTCACGGTATGCATTTATCTGCACCAGTGTTAAAAGTCTAGTTAATCACGTTACTTTAAGATTGCAATTAATATAATGGGGGCAGTTTGTAAGGAGCGGATGACATGTTATGTCGGCGCGGAGTCGCGATGGTGAATGACTGGGAGCGCTGTGCGGATACGGGCGCGCTCACTGTGACCTACCACAACACTGGCCGGCGAGGAGCGCGCTTCGGCCGGCCGCCCCTCCGCGCGGTAAACACACCCCCACGCCGGCGCCCCACCCCGCTGCACCCCGCGCCCCGCACCCCTCCGTCCCGCTGCACTCCACGTGCATGCAATGCATTCACTTTTTATGGCCGCTACTACATTATGTTCCTTCCTGGAGTTTTTTAGCCGCAGCAGCGCCACATAAGCACTTTTTATGTTTACGAGCGGCTCCCGTGCGGGCGGTGCTTTCTTCTGCAGCTAATTTGAGAACATGCTTAGATTTATTATCTTTTACATCATTCGTTCTAAAGATCTTAAACATTGGTTTACATAGCTGTATCTGTGTAGTACATACAGGCACTATTTAGACTAAGAAGTCTAATCTGTAGCTTGAATATCGACTAATTACTTCCTTAGTCTAATAGGTATACTTTCGTATCATCATCATTTTCAGCATTTTTCATGCTTACATCTATTATTAAGAAGATGTGCGCTTAGCTCTAGCGCGCTCCATAAAAACGAAGTTTGATTATATTTTGGATACTTACTAATACTCAAAATGTTTAAACAGGATCTTGAAATTAATATTTTCATCATCATTTCGTTAAAATGTACAGTATAGTTTCAAAGTTTAAGTGGTTTAAAGATTTCCATACAATCCTTAATCCTATCGTTGAAACAGTATAGCAAAAGATAACATATCCTAATAGTAAAATATAAGCGTTGAAACTGTAGGTATATTTTAAGGGGCTATGTGAAAAAAATAGGATTCTTCAAAGCATCATATCTCATGAAGTACTAACAGTAGGAGTATGATTTGCGGATATGTGTAAATTGAACATATAATTGAAGTTTTGATTAGAGCCGAAACACGATTAAGACACATTTTCTCGATAGATAAACAAGCCAAAGTAGCCTCCGTCTTTATCGATAAACGCTTGGAAGTGCTAAACGGTGAATATTAGAAACAAGAGGCTTGATTTAAAAAAAAGAGATTGATTTTTTATAAATTTTGATTAGAGCAGAATTGAACTTACATAAATAGTACAATTACATTTAAATAAAGTTTGTTTTATGCTTGCGTCGTTTCAGGCGCGCGCGCCGCCCTGTCTCTTTCTCTCGCATCAGGCAGTAATATAAGCTATCACACGCCCATTTCGCTTCAATTATTTTTCGACATAGGCCCTTAACGCAAATCTAAAAACCACAGGCTGGCCACCACTGGCTGGCAGTTTCTAGTACTACATGTTTAAAAATTTCATTAGGTTTGATTGTGTCTTCTTTTTTAAGTTAAAACCGTAATAAGTAGTAGGTAAATTAGATAGGTCATGATTTGTCTGTATCTACTTCTTCCTAAAACTGGTTAAAATTACAGCATTTAACGTTTAACAAATATTACCTTTACAATTACTACTTATAAATACTAGTTAATCGCTAAACCTGTTTTATTTGTTGTGTAAATTAAATTAAGCTCAACCGATTAGTAGTCTGGTAAAACAAACGGGTATTGCATTTATTGTTTTGACGCCAATTATTATTTAAGCACAAACTAATGAGAGCGGATTTAACATCAAAAACAATAATAGAATTTGGTAATAAAAACAAGTACGAGCAATTAACTAGTTTCTTAACTAACTTAGGTACTTACTTTGTTGCACAATGTTATTTAATTAATCTCAATCGGTTTTTGATAAAGTAAACTATAAGGTATTTCTTAAGGGTACTGACGGATTTTTTCTAAAGGACCAATATCGAAAATACGAAAATAAAATCAGTTGTTCTATACAAAACTGTGCAAACCTACTCGACCTAAAATCAAAGTAATTTATTGAATAATTATAGGTTAGCTAGGTAGGAAATAAATGTATTGGACCGGATTTTTTTTTTCGATATTTCTATATTTAGTCCCATCAGAAGAAGTTGTTCTGTATAATGGTCTGATCATCCCCGTCAGAAAGACCTTGTATAAATAACGAAAGCACCACTTTTCTATTCACAAAATTTTCTATCACATGCTCTGATTTGGTACCCATGATTTTAACAAACTGTACTGCAGTTTGGCGAAATGTAACGTAATTTGTACCCTCTGTAATTGTTGAAAATAAAAAAATTAAAAAGTTATTTAATAAACGACTAAAACTACCTTCGAGACCAACACTGATATTGTACATGCATACTCAGGTTAAAAAAGTCTTTATTAGTGGAAAAATAACATATTTACGAATTACTCATGTTTAATAAACGTTGCATACTATACACAAATTGATTAGTAGATTTGACAGAACTCTACCGACGCTAACTTTGGCCTTCGAGTGCCTTCAAATAACAGTTTCGAGGCAATTATTGGTTCAAAGACAACACGCATAAAGAGCATAAGTGTCGTGCTTCGACGGCGGATCGCGTAAATTAAGCGTTTTTATTGTGCCCCTACGCGAGCTATTTTTAACGTTTTTACTATTTTTGTACGTTTTTAGATTAAGCACGCGCCCCGTGCTTGCCCCTGCCTCCCAATAGCTACATTTTTTATATGGCTTTAAGAAACCACATGGTATTAATAATAAAAATTCGTCAAATCTATCTACTGTAAACATAAAGATAATTTTATCTTGATTTTGTTTACCTAAATGCTAGTAGGTCGATAAATAGGCAACGCACTCGTACTTCATATCTATTATTATAGTACCTATGCACCGCAAAACCTCATGCATCCCAACTGATTTAGAACAAAATAATTAGATTGAAACAAAAAATAATTTAATGCTATTCGCATTTTAAGTTTTGAGGCAAAAATGATTTGTTATCATTTCAGCAATGAATGAAAGAGCTAACGTGCTCATGGATACATTTAAGAATCTTGTTTTGGTAATAAGTAGGATGAGAGTAACCAAACGGTGGGTTGAGATCGAGTTCCGTAAATTTTAAATTTTACAAACAAATGATTTAATATTTTGAAAAAAAATTCCTATGTTGAAAACAAGATAATTCGATTCTGCTCTCGATTCTAAACAAACTACTTCCTAGTTTTGACGTTGTATACTTTATGTTTACAAATTAATCTTTAACTGGGGGTTTGATTATAACGTTTTGAGTTAGTAAATAAATGGTATGTATGCCGCAACTACAAAATTACCCTTTTCATTTTCACCTTGCATTTGCAGAAAAGTTAACTTTAAGTACTCAGGTTTCAGGAATCAGGACGCAATCAATTCAAGTGTTCCCTATCCTTTAATATCGCTTACTTACTCGCAAATCCTAAAGTGCATGAAAATCGGTTTTCATATCTTGCGTTGTTATTTTAATCATTTGTAACTTTAATTTTGTATTGCATAAATGCATAAAAGTAAAATTTCAAACAAGACACTTTCTTTATTTATAACTTTCCAGTAGTGCCTACCGTTAAGTGTTCAAAAATAACAAATCAAAAAAGAGCTTATTAAAGAAGAAAACAACGATTGTTGTCTTCACAATGCACTGTAAAAAGATTGTTAGTTTTTTAAGAGCATTGCTCCCACCTGCTGCTGTCGCGTGCCTTCGGCCTTTCAACGCATTTTTAGTCTTATATCTGCTCTGTTTAGGTTGTGTTTCGAAGAAAAGAAAGAATGCAAGGAAGTTTTTTAGATTAAAAAAGTGTGTTGCTCTCTCATTCTGTTGTAGTGCATCATTCCTATTTGGCAGGATGTTTAGTTTGTTATCTCGCACACGCCGCACCGTCGCACCTTGCCTCGTTTCGGGAGCAGACCCTACAATGTTTTAGCTTGATATCTATAAATTAGGCAACAACAAGATCTTTGTCCTCCAATATTCGCAGATAAAGAAGTTTGCCAGGCAGGTGTGTGCCAGATCTTATCTTAAATCAATACACCTATCGTAATGTCGTTAATTAAGGTTAAATTCACATCCAAAAGAAACTTTAATTTACTTAAATACGTTTCTGAAAGATCTTGTCACAAACCATGTTGATTTATATTATTATCGTTATGTTATGAGGTAGTAAATTATATCAAATAGACTCTACTACAGCTTACGGGGACAAAAATACGTAGGGAGGTACTTTTTTGCAGAAGTACACGCGGCTCCTATGTAGCACTGGCAGTTACCTAAGTACTTATTTATTAAAGTTCGAAATATTGTATGTTGACATTTATATCAGATGTGTAAGTACCCACTGTAAAAAAATGTGGTCGGTCACAGAAAATTCACTTTTATACAAGAAATTCGTCTTGTTTATAATAAAAGTAAAAGCTTTCTTTGTTTCGCGAAGGAGTCTGTCCCCTTTCCTTGGCCGCAAAGGAGTGAAGTCAACTCTTTGAAGACGTGAAACCACAATTAAGCCTTGCCGTAGAGAATTCAAGGACGCGTCACTTTGCCCCTGGATGAAAGGAATTCACAAAACATTACTCTTCCTTTATTTCGCAAGTTATTCGCACAAATGTTTATTGTTTGAATGGGTTATTCAGTTCAAGAAAAAACCCTTTCACTCTCCTGATATTATTCTATAGACCACCTAAAATACACTTTCTTTAGTTCAGTTTTAATTCAGTATGACCATTTGGCTGACATAGCCATAATAATATGTATGTTGTATTTTTCTATTCTTGGTGTGCAAATAAAGAATATTTATCTTATCTTATCTTAATAATATGGTTTAAAGTCCCATAAAACAAAATGAAGAATTAAAAAAGTACAAATTATACAAAATGTTAATAATTAAATAGTTTAATTTAAAAGGATTAGGAAGACCATTAACATACATTTTTCTCTAATTTCGAATGTTATTAAACTAAAACTCACATGTTAAAAAATATTCAATAGATTTACACTCTGTTGCAGAAACGCTCATTAAAGTTAATCCACCATTAAATCTCTTGCTAGCTTTTACTACGTCAACAAGACAAAAACTGATAGGAAGAGATTTAATGGATGATTAACTTTAATGAGCTTTTCTGCAACAGTGATTCTGACTTAAAATATATAGTTAAAATAATCCATTAAAAATGTAGAGATATTAATAGCGATTAAGTTTCAAATAGTTCATTCCTATTACTAAGAATATTGTATTATTTGGGCTACAAAACAATGCCCTAATTACATGTAATAAAGCAGACATTTTTCAAAGGGCGAATTTAAAAGCGAAAGTTGCCAAAGGGTCCATCACAAAGTGTACCGACATGCGCAAATATTGTCCTATTGCGTTGTTACCTATCTGAAACAAAAAGATTTTAAACCAGTCTCGCAAATTGGGGCATCTATTGTTTAGTCAAAGATAAATCCTTGCCGATGTTTTTGCAGCAGCAGAGCGACAATAGGACCGGCTGAAGAAAAATCAGTAACTAAGGCCGGCCGTCTCAAAGAGTCAAGGTTGCTCGATCTATTAAAAATTAAACAAATGAATGCCTACTGAAGTAGAACAAACTCAAAAAAATGAAGATAAAAATATAGATGAGTTTGCAGTACAAGTAACAATGGTGATAGTACCTTAGTACCTACCTAATTCTAAGAAATTGTATGACTTAATATTTTGCACAAATAATTATTGATATCTTAGTTTTTTACAAATTAGGTACGTTGCTAGTTAGATATTTAGTATGAAAGATAAGGTAAAACTACCGGCTATATAATTGTTTTTATACAAAAAGATTGGATCCCTTCCGTGTGAGCGACAGATGTGCGCTAGCGCCGCCAAAATTACTAAAATTTTGAATATTTTTATTCACATTATTGCGCGCTCGGCCGTTACGAATCGATCGAACACAATAAACCCGAATATCAGCTTGTTTTTTTGTGTGATTTTAATGTAAATTTTTGGGTAAACTTTGCACAAATTCTGGTTTTACTTTATTACAAAGGAAGGGCGGTTGATCAAGAATCAATGGTAACGTTTTATATAACAATCTTATGATTGATTACAAACTTGTTTCCAATTGACGTTTTTATAACAGCGACTGAGTGACGGTTCTTAATTATTGAGTTTTTACACCAAAATGTTTTAATTACTTTAATAATAGGATATGGCTGCGTTACATTTCTGGCTAACGTGCGATTGTTAGTTCAACTAACAATGACAGCAAATAGTTAGTTGCACACAATTAATATTTCATTGTCCAATTTAATTGTGGCTGTTGTACTTTTGCCCTAAAACAGGACTTTTGGATCCACATGAGAACTAGTTATATCCGTGTACTTAGATTTTTTTTCAATATCAATTGTATTTCCAAAATCCGTTAGATCTTGGCCCCACGTAACGATCTCATATAAAATTCTTCCTTTATTCAGTGTATCGTTCCGCTACATCGCGCAGGTGAGCGCCGGCGACAATCGTACAAGAATAAAGTATAAAATATCGCCTCCAAAGGATTCGCATTGAATATTTATCCCTACCGCGTAGCCCTGTCCGAGCGGCCTTTGTTCTCGACGACCGTTTAAACTTTTGATTCTGCAACTGGCAACAGTCAACTGGACCCTCGAAATCGATGAAAGTACCCTACACAGTTCGCCTCACATTTTAAAATATACTCTAAGCGGATCAAGATAAAGTCTCAAATAGAGCGTGGCAGTTAGTGGACTTAGGGCGTTCGGGTGGCAGGTGGCTATTTCTATGCTTGCGTCATGGGCTCTCCCCTTCCGGGTGTGATGAATAATTCCCTTTTTCTCCGAGAATTGTCCTTGCTCTCTCGATACGCACCGCCGGCCGGTCCGGCATAAACGTGAATTATATCCTACACTATCCCACTTACAGAACTCCTCTTTTTATTTCAACCCTAAAACGGGATTTATGTTTTCTCCCAATCCCGAGTTGAACATTAGACCGGTTACGTGTTCATATACTTGCGGATAAAAACTGTACTTACTCATAAGAGTGTCAGCCTATGTGACGCTTTATAAATTCCATTAATATACCTAGGTAGGTCTAACTAAATGCTGGACCTAGTCTTTGTTTCGTTTGATATTATTTCTTCGTCACTTGAATTTCCAGTCGTGATATCCGGTATACCATGTAAAGCTTCATATGTAACCGTTATCGCCTTTTCTTCACAAAGGATTAATGCGTCCATGTATTGTGCGTATGTCACCCAGTCACCCGTGGTCCAGGCGAGGCGAGGGGGCCATGGACACTGCTCGATCACTCCTTACCTTCCCCATTCATAATGTCTTTCAAACGTCTCGCGATCCTTTGTCCGTAGCGCACTCCTTCCTCGCCGAATCTGTCACCTTTTGTGGAACTCGTCTCGTCCATCCGCTGTCAAATGTCTTGCACAAATTCTAAAATAACATCGATATATACATTTTTTGTAACATCCCTGTGCAAACGTTAGATAAGTTTTGGACTCTTTGTTTGATGCAAACACGGGACGTGTCCTTTCCCTTATCTCGTATTGCTCGTGAATGAAATCTAATAGATAACTGTGGAAGGTAAAATAATATTGTCGTAAGTCTTTATCATTTTCGTTTTTGCTAGAGAACATCTTCTGAAGTCAATATTTACCATGCTAACCCTGTACTTTTTAAATATCCATTGAATTAATAACTGAAAGTGTTTCATGAGTGGCCGTGACAGATCTATTGCCAAGATTTCATCAAATACATACCTGTAAAGATAATGTATCTGAGATAAAAAAGAGCAAAGGAAACAATAAGAATCAAATTAATCATTTTCAATTCCTTTGACCTCAAGTTGTCCGCAGAACTGAAGTAATACAACGCATTCATGTGGTGAAGAAGTCCCTACACAATAGTACTTCGCTTGACATCAATTCGCAATTTTTAAAAAACATAATAGTAATGCACTCGTGCTGCCTCGGGCGATCTCCCTTTGTGATGCAGCGAAATGCATAATTTGTCGAGCACATGCCGGTTTTTTATCAAAATAATACTGTAAAAAGTGATCTAGAGATCGATTATGTAACGGGAATCCATTGGGAGGAATCTATTGAATATTTTTGACCCGTGGACATCTCTACGAATACAACGACTACGTCCAGGTGCGACTTGTAAAGAAATTTTTAAATAAAAAATGCAACTCCATTGTTAACATTTTAGTTTATGTTCTAATGCGACTATATTTTTTGTAATAAAAAGCACGCGTCTTGTGTCGTATGCAGGTAATTCGAATTAAGTTACGGTCACGTATCTTTGCAACAGGATTCGGCTAAAGTAAGAAAAATATTACATTTTGTCCTCGTTCATCATATTGTTATGTTTAAAGTTTGATTACGTTGATTTATTTTTAACAAATAAATATTACAGTATTTTTTCCCTCGAGGCGCGTTCAAGCAATTTACACCCTGCGGAGCTAAAGAAGCATTCACAATACGTATCTCTAAATAAAAATTATCTTAAAGTAAACTGGGAGAATAAGTAAGAGAAAATATTTGAAAAATTTGTTAGTTTATTTCAGTAATTTCCTGTCGCTTTAAAATTGGTTTTGATTGACTTGTAAAATTTTTTATTTGAACACTAAGTATTATACCTGTCTGTGGTATTATGCACAAATAGCATACACGAATATATTAATACAAATAATAGAAAAGACATCCTAACTTATACTTCATTCCAAATAAGGACGACGAGATTTTCCAATTCCTATTTTGCTTTCTGGCCAATTCTGATTACCAAATGTAATTAATTTACATTATATATTGGATACATATACCATCCGACATATCTTGGACGTTACTAAAGCTGTTCTAAGAATAAGTAAGAGGAAGTGTTTCAAATCTCTGTTTCCGTAATGCAAAATAGCCTTAAACTTTTGTCGCTATTTTGAATGGAGTATAGGTATATACAAATGTATTGGGTGATGATCTTATTTATCAGGTACCTATACCCAATGCCCTCTCACTCAGTCATGCTTCCAGGTCTTCATAACTTGCAAAACTATTTAAGTGTGACAAGATGGTTTAAATAACGATGACTTTTAGTAAATGATATTATTTTAATATCCATTTATGAACTCACGACCGTAATCCATTTCCGGGAGGTCAGAAATATTGCTACAATTACCTACAATCTGTTTAAGAATGTAGTTGTAGCAATGCTCAATTAGTAATTTAGTATTTTTTGTTTGAATTTTTTGCTTTTGACGAAGCATGTTGCAGATTTGAAGTTTGTATTTTCTTATATCTAATAAATAGAGAAGAACAGAGATAAGAAGAAATAATAATTAGAGTTACCAGAACAGTGCTGGATTGAAGGGAACCCATCCCTGTTCTGTCAACCAAAGTCCGGTCTCAGAAAAAAAAAAGCTTCTCTTAATTTTATCCGTTGTATAGTCGAACAATTTAATTTATGATTTAATTGACAACACAGAACAGGCTACATAAAAAATATGTAGTGCAAATGATCGTTTGTATTTGTTACTACTCTCTGATTAGTATGAACGCCGACTAACTGGTGGACACAGCAAATCCTTTCCGATATGTTGACGCGGCGTTAGCCGACGTCCGACCTTTGTAGTACCCTGTAGCCCCGCGTCTGCCTCTGACACTGCTTTGAGTTTGACGCAATCCGAGAAACAGTCCTTGCGTAACCTCTTACCTTCCGAACCCTCTTTCATGTCCAATATCGTACACAAATCACTACGCTAAATCGATTCTTGACGGCTCTTTTGAAAACGTACCCACCGACCTAGACATGTTTTGAAAAAATGTTTCCTTCAATAAGGCTTGGCCTGAATGTTTACTATTAAAGAGTTCTAGAATGAGATCTTTACTTTCTTTTAAATTCATTATTTATGTACTTATTTCTTACGGATATTTTAAAAATAGGTTAGATTCGTGCCACTGATCCGCGGACGAGTTGCCTCCTAAGCCTATTTTTCTTTTTCTATAGGTAGTCTTTTTTCGCAGAAATAAGTACCTACTGGAAGTTGCTATACTTCATTCCAAATAAGGACGACGAGATTTTCCGGTTCCTATTTAGCTTTCTGGCCAATTCTGATTACCAAATGTGTCCGTCATATCTTGGACGTTACTAAAGCTGTTCTAAGAAAAAGTGAGAGGAAGTATTTCAAATCTCTGTTTCTGTAATGCAAAATAGCCTTAAAATTTCGTTGCTATTTTGAACGGAGTATAGGTAGGTATCAGAAACGCTTTCGTTTTACAACTCTCCACATTCAGCGACAAAACAAAACATTTAAAATGCAATGATCACGGTAACCGTCGGTCTCCAGAAAAGTGCGCATAAAAAGGGAAGTAAAAAATATTTATCCGATTACCTAAAACCGACGGCACATGAAGGGCAGCTGCGGGACAGTACGCGGACTCGGCACTTTTTTTACTGCCCATCTTTTGCAACAATCTATCACGAATTGCACCATTCAACACACTTCCGATTTCTAAAGTCCAATTTGGATTCAATTCGGACGTGTCTAATTGAAAATTCATTAATCTTTCTCTGGCTATAGATCCACTTGTGCATGGTCAGTTGTTGACAGGAAATTATTTGTGTTTTTTCCTGTTAATGATTTTTCGCAAATGGTCTAATCTTACCTGTGAAATGATTTCACTGGGTTTCTTGGCATTTGGATATCGAAGTTGAATGAAAATAATAAGTAAATAAGTGAAAATAAGTCATAATAATTGATTATTTTGTTTGTTTCTCCCTGATGCGTTCCTATACCATTCGTCTGAAAGCTGCATTGGAACATTTGCAACGCATGCTGTGCCCAGTTAGATACTTATAAAATCAGACCATCACATAGTTTGAAGACACAGTAATAATCTTATTACGACACTTATCACGACAGGTACACAAAAAATTATAGCATATATGCATTTTACATATTTGGAAAACTTTTTAAGTTAGAAACTTCGAATTTTATTTTAAAGTATAACTTCGTTCCTAGAAATCCGATTGACTACGAACCGACCTGTAAAAAATATTCTTCAATTTTGACATCTTGATACTTTTGTATTTGTAAAATTGCCGTGACGATCTTTGGGGTTTTTAATTTCACCGTATCCTGTCCAAAGTGACACTAAATCGAATGTTATAGAAAACATTGACCTGAAAAAGAACATTTAGTACAGATTTGCCATTGTGTGGGCGTATGTCAGTCAACATTTTATATAAGTATAAAAGGCTGGCAAAATTTTTGATCAAAAAGATCATTCATGGGATTGCATAGGTACCTTCCTGTCCTGTTTTTTGTGCAAAACTTAATATGAAATGCTTATAAGTTTGTGCTATCTATATATATGCATGTATTTGAGATAGTTGCAAGATGAAACGTTTAGAAAGAACTCACAAAATATAATTGATTATAGGTAGGTGTCTTAACTATTAAATATAAAATACGTCTTTACACCTTCATATAACAGTAATTAATTAAACCACGCGTTTAAAATATTTCGATTAAAGTCATTATTACTCACTAGATTTGTCGACGTTAAAAGAGATTTAGTAAATTTTTGAAGAGTTTCAGAAAATTGAGTTTTGGACTTTACTTACCATGACAATGCTCATTTTCGACATTATTATACTAGAAGACATTCTTAATACCTAGAGACGATATTAGCCTTCTTATAATAGTTACTTTAAAGAAGAGTTTTGCATTGTAACATGTACTCTACATCGCAACATGCAACGATAAATAATTGTTCAATTATTTATCGATACAAACTTTTTGCATTGGGTCAACATAATGCCGCAGAATATTATATTACTCGAAAGAAAATATCCCATTTCCGCATCTTCCCACAACAATGACTGCGCCATCAAACTATTCAAATATAGTATAGGCGTTGGCAAACCCAAGATATTTTTTGCACATTGAACGAATTAATGGATAACCAAAGCCAATGCAAAATAAAAAACGGGCTTATTAAATGTTGGTTTCTCGTAATAACACGTTGGTGGTTTTTTTCTTTGTTTCCAAGAGCAACGCCAAGATATCCGGTTACGGCCGTTAAATATTTTGCCTCCCGATGAAAGGGAAACTTCATAGTTTTTTCTCTGAGATTTCGTTTTTGCTCTTTAAATGCGGAAGTCGTGTACGCTTATGCAAAAGCTGGAATTCGGGAATCGATTTCGCTTTTATGTTCCGCAACCGCGAGGCCCAAGTAACATACAATTACATATTTCCATTGAGAACGAGTAGGCAACGAACGTTGGTGGATATAATTGCGGCGTCATTGTTATAACTTTATGAAGGCGATGAATTTTTTCCTAATATTTCCAGATTGCTCGTAATTTAACGTATTAACTCAAATATCTACATTTCGCTGAATTCACAAAGAATTTTCGCTGAGAACATTTATCAAGTCCACAAAGAGAGTGAAACCTCTCTCAAAAGAAGCCTGCTCCGGACAGATTTAATTTGTTGCGAAGGCCTTTATAATTGGAACATAAAGATTGCGAGTAATTAATTTTCGCAGCGAGTCAGGAGCAAAGAGCCCGCGCATTGAGCGGCGCCGCACCGCGCCTAATTAATATTAATTACCCCGGGCTCGACTCGGGAGGCGCCCACTGCCGCCGTGCCGGCCACCTCGCACCGGATCTTCCCTTATCTGACACCTTCCACTTCTATATCTTATGATTTGGTATATCTAAAACATACCTATCGAATCACATACAATGGACAATATGAAGGTTGGTACGAGTATGTGGTGGGAGGGGCGCGGTGGCGTGGCGGTGACCGATGAGACGGCGCTAAAAGCCGGACGGAAGCCGCGGACGGCCAGCTCCGGTTACAGCGACCGTGGGATCTTCTGCAAACACGCCCAGGGCTACCACTTGCTACCATTAGGTACCTGAGTGGTATTGGATACCTAATAACATCCACTTTCCACACCTAGATGTAATTTAACGAATTTTACTTAGAGCTTCAAAGATATCAATTAGTTGCATTCGGACTTTTGTATAAAGTAAGATTTCTTTATGTATGTAGTAATATTAATAATGGATATCTGTCGAAGCGATAATTATTATCAACCAATAAGTAAATATTTTTCAATGAAGATTCTTTGCGTCATCATATCATCATAGTCAGCCCGTATCTACCGCTGCGGGCGTAAGCCTCCATCCCATCTTGCTATTCTTCTTGGTCCTGTGCCAGTCGCATACAGGTCTTGCCGATTACTTTTCCAGATTTCTATAACCAACCTGGCTGCCGGACGACCCACTCCTCTTTTGCCTAATCTGGGCCACCCTTCTGTTAAGGCTTTGCTCCATTCTCTGCGTCCCTGTCCAAAATTCATTTTTATTATCTTTTTATATCCTTATCGTTTTCATTCCAAATAACATGTTATGACTACAAAACTGTAGTGAGTAGAACTCAGTGTACAAAATAAAACCCTCTAGTCATCGGCAACCCTGTTATTATTGCACAAAGCAGAGTGTGAATATTCCGCGAGGTCTTCCTTTGCGTCCATATGCGAGCCATCACATAATGTCGCCCATAGTGTGTGTTCATAAACAAAAACCAAACATCCTTATACCTTTTTTGTGCACTCTCTTGATTCCGCTCAGTCTGGTTCACATTTAAAGTGGGAAGGACATATTTGACGATTCGCATTATTAAGAGGATTGTGAATTTTGTGAAGCCAGCAATTTCCAGACAAAAAGCGAAAAAGTTTTTATTTAATTATAAATAAATACGTAATGCAATTTTTCTACATAGCCATTGTTTTGGCAACTTGCTATAATATAATAATACCAAGGATCTATTTTGATACTGGGAAAAAACAAACATCCTAGTTTTAATAATTTACTGTGTTGAGTCATAATCATAAAGTAAGCATTATTTACATCTGTTTACCTAGTCATAAACAAACAAATAAATACAAAAAAACATGTCAAAATATATAGAATTCCCAATGTTACATACTTGCTTAATAATTACCAAATCAATCATTTTTTGCTAAAGCGTTTGGCGGTACGCACTGAATGTATCAGATCTGTAACATTTCCAGCGGCTTCATTTGCACAAAAGACCGAAGCAAATGTAGGTAAGAAGGTTATGATCGTGCTTAAAGTGGGTTAAAGCAAAAAGCGGCATATGTTTTATTATAAAAAATCCTTTGAAAGGCAATAATCTGCGCACTGCACGTGTGCGCCCGCGCCGCGCAGCGCTGCGTGCTCTCAAGAGGCTGGCGAGGGAAAGTATTCGCGTGCGGTGACACTTCGCAGCATACTTACTTGTGTGTTGACTTTAATGTGTACGATATTTTCTGAATGGAATGTTAAAACTGTGTAAAGCTGATACCTAGGTACACTATTTTGAAGAATATTTTGTTTCTCAACACGAAAAGAGGCTTCCTGACTGACGTACGTCCGGCCCACACCCTGGACAATCGAAAATTACCTAATGATGATTCACAAATCTCGCCACCACGATGGCAAGCCAAAGTCGATATACAGGGTGTAAACTTAAAATTTGTTACATTCTTTTCGAGGTGCTTTATAGATTCGTTAGATCATCAAACTAAACACATTTTAGTATGAGACCAACCATGAAATCGCGAAAGAAAAATCGGCTTTTTATAGATTTTGGTCTAGCTATTGACATTTTCATTGGAACAGCTGATTCTTTTTCGCAATTTTGATTTTGATTTCATCGTGAAAATTGTTCAGTTCGATGATCTGAAGAATCCTGTTCGATGCGTAACAAATTTAATTTTACACCCTTTACTTTTCTATAGCTATAGCTCCTACGTCTCGTAATTTATGTTTGATTCTTTTTATAAGCAAAAAATTTTGTCTGCCGCTTTAGCGTGGATTTTTTCTCCTATGTTTTACCTACATCCTATGTCTGTCTCCATGCCGTAGGATATCTGCATGTGAATTTAATGTTCAAAGGTTGATGATATGTGAAAGCCAAAACAAAGAAACCCACACTTCAATATGACTTCATGAAATACAGGACGCTTTTCGTAGACTCATTTACACGTCAGTTTCTCAACTCTACCTCTGCAATAATACAAGAAGTCACCCTTTATTCCCATTCTAACATGCAATTATTATTATTCGACTTCTTCATCCACTGCTATTGTATATCGTCGCAATTTTCTGCGGTCTCGTGGAGCATCGAAGCGGTATGTTTGCTTGCGATACTCAAATCCACTCGGGGGTGAAATCACCCGTTCTTCTGATTGTACAGACAGACCGACAAACGAAACATTGAAGTTTCTAAGCATGAACAAACTAGCCGCGTTTACATGTTGTTTACCCACTCGAATAAATAACTTTCATATTACACTGAGGTTTGTTGATTTTATAATGTTAGGTGTAATTGCAAGTATAATTGCTGACCATAAGAATGGAAATGAAGGTACTGCAAAGTGTTTGCGGATATTCTTTATTCAAAACGAATAACATGCTATAACTAATGTAAACTCTTGTTTGAAAAAAACCGCTGCTCTTGCGGTATTAATGGTCTATCTACAACGCTCATAGATTGGAAATCTCTATTATTGGTAGATAAACATCTTTCTATACTGATAAGAATGTGTTAAAAATTCACTTTATTAATTACCATGCACATACTTCTCCGAGGCCGTAAGGCAGGCTGAAAAAACTCAGACACCAGGGCTTGCTGCCACTACACAACAAGAAAGACCACTTCTGCTAATAAATCATTTTTGCTAACTCTGTTCAATATCTATTGAAACCTAAGGTGATCGAAGTCAACTAGTTTTTATAAACCGGTGCGAACTAATAGTTTATATGATTCGGTGGGGGGTGGGATCGTTTGCCTTCTACCGTTCTGAATTCTCTAAAATTGTAACCGAACTACTGAAACCAGACGTAACCTCCGCGGGCAGTGCTAACTCTCTGTGCACCCGGCAGTCAATCCACTTATTGTCATACCTTGATTCTGTTTTACTTAATGCGCACCATGAAACAACAAGCCGTCAAGCGGTCACAGTCTTATGGCGAGACCGAGTTTATATTTCCTTCAATACATTTTTAAATATTTTGTATGATGAAAACTGAGTTCATCTGGCGCACCCTGGGCAGTCAGCCTCGATAAGACCATTGCTCACTGGCTTATTTTTTCACTACAGCATGAGTGATTGTCATGCAATGTATCTGACACGAAAGAAGAAGAATCTTTAATTTGATTTGAAATAGCACATCATGGGAGTTACATGTTAACAGTCTACATCATGCAATCATGACTGAATTTGATAGTTGTTAAAAATTCCCATAAATTCAATCTCCATCAAATATTGACGTAGAATACCATGGACGGCGGTCTAGTACAAAATTCTCGAAAAAAGTATCCAAGACTAAACTACACAAACCGAAGTACGTGTAGCAATTATAAACCAACTAAAACATTGAAAATGCTGAAATTCTTTTCCATCCCACTCCCCGTGCGCGTAGTCGGCCGATCAAACTAAGACTGTCGCGTAATTGGTTCTCTTTTTACGTTTGGGTGCTCTTTTCGTTCGGACACTTTTGAGCGCGGACCCTACATTCTCACCGATCCTCGCTTCCCAACCCGTCGCGTAATCCCAGCAACGCCCATTGCCGAGGTCCGTACCCCCCTGGGGTGCCACTTGGGCAGGTTGCTTAAATCACTGGTTCGGTGACCTACCAGGGCGCTTCGCCGTCACTGGTAAGGCCACCCCCAAAAGCCCGCTGTAAAAAGCAGTAAATGCTCCCTGAGCAAACTGTATATGTCATTCAAAAAAAAAAAAAAAAAAACGGACGCTATGTCCAGTTGTTGGTAAGTCAATGCCATCAAAGGATAATTTTATTGGACCGTACCTAGTCCTAGTCTCCTAGACTCACTCTCCTAAACACACGACCGTAGATCTTCCTTTTTCATCTACACCTCAATGACAGAGGACGATTGCATTGATAATACAATAGAGCCACATGCGTAGTTAGATCACGATTAGGCACAAATAGAAACCGGAGTTGGAACCGGAGACCGAGCCGCGGCCGAAAGTGCAAGTGTTGCAATAATACTTCATTTCCACTCTTCCACACATTCCGATACTTTTTCTATCATCCTTCACCTTTGTTTGCCCGTCAAATGCAAGTTATAAATGATCGAACCTTCGATATCGATTTACAGTCTGGCATCATAAGGGTTTATCTGCCATCTGATTCTACATTTAAATGTAGACCTTATTTGAAAGGCAGCATTATTGATTTTGCTATATTTGTATCAAGGGGACGTTGCCAAATGAAAAACTTTAGAACCTTTACCTGAATTTATAGCGAGATTTAAATTTGCTTGCAAAAAATCGTTATTTCTATTCAGTTACAATTTATAATAATTATACTAAAAATGTAAATAAGGAAAGAGAAAGATGAAGAATGTAAATAATAACTGAATCTAAATGGGACCAAAAATTTGAAGCAAAAGTAAATCGGTTCAACTAAAAATAAACCATTTGATATCAATTTATCATCATATGATATTATTAAAAACACGCCAAAATCAATAAATCGTAATAAATATGTCCAATTCAAGTTCATGAACCAATTAGCTCCGAATTTCATTAATACATTCCTAAACACAAGCACTAAGCATGATATTTGTGCAACTCAGTTATTTTGCATCTCATGTTTCATATACTTCTTTTATAAGAAAACAGAAAAACTATCCATCCCTTCCTTGGAAGTACCCCAAAGAGTAATTAACCCGCTTTTTTGCTACCATCCCATATACATTTGATTTATTTTAAGGACCTTTCGTAAAAGAAGAATTTGCGAAATATTGCAGCCCATTGGTGCAACGTTCAGTGCTTCTCAAACTTGTTTTAATAACGACATAAATCATAGCACTATTACAACTCTACATTTCGCATTATGCACAACCCTTAGTTATGTATTTTTATTTTCATCTGTTTTATGCTTGACAGACATTTCACTACTTTGTCATTATTTTCTTAGACATTCGTCACCTTAATCAGTCTAGGGTATCTTTATATCTAGTAATATCTTTTAGTCACTTCATAAAAAAATCACAGGTTTTAAAGATCGACAAAGATCGTATTAATGATACGAAACCAGTAGCTTACACAAAGTTTGACAATCGCCATTCCCAGTCGGTCCCTTGTGTGCTCCATCGATTCCAGGAAAAGTAAAAAGCGCAGGTATAATTCGAGAGTGAAAGGGTCGATGCAATACGAGACCAGCTCCTCCACTGACCTTCCAGGGTTTTTGTACAGATCAGATACGCGACTGATTGTGTATCGAATGTAAAGTAGGAACACGTGGGAACCGCTCCTTTCATCTAACTGATGGACCGATATTGCATTATTTGCATTCTATTCTAGGTATTTTGTTGTTAGATCATAGATGAGCATTTCTTTGCATTGGTTTATCCTAAGATTCGAATTGACTACCTGCTCTATGTTCACTTGATGCATACCTACAATTTTAATTATTAAATTAAAAATAGCCGCGATAAATACCTATAATACTTGTAATATTTTAATACCTATATTGCACTTTGTGCTTATTGCTTTTTTTGATGTTTTCTTCATCCAAGATTCTAACATTATGACTGTTAAGTCCTTGATTTAAAAAAACGGAGTAAGTCGTAAGTATTTCAAAAAACGTATTGATTCGCAATTCGAAAGACTCGATCGATTCGCATTTAGCAGTAACAGCACCATATTGGTTTCTATTAGTATGGTTGTTTCTGACCGCCCCGAAAGATATACGGTCGTTAGCTTATTTTTTGTTCCGTTGTATATTGCATATTTAAACTCGATTTATTTACGTTTCACCATTAGGTATATAGGTACTTAGCGTTATACTTAGAGGTATATTTTGATACGTGTTGTACCAACAAAAATGTGTACCTACCTTCCTTCTCGTATCATGTTTGAATTTATTTAAATGAGTAATTTGGGAAATCAAACGAAATAACATTTTAAAGAACCGCGTTACAATATCAATCGATATCCATTTCGTCCAGCATGTTAGATTGCAATCTTACATCTTTTCATAGAAACCGAACGTTTTGTGCAAGATTTTGTGTCCAAAACGGACTTATCTCAAAATCTGCCTTTTTGTAAATTATTTGAATCCTTTTATTTGGTAAGAAAAGAATACAATTGGGAATTATTATTCAATCTGTATTGTACAAAACTGTACAAATCATGTGGAAATATACCTAATTTATAGGGGTACTGTGTTTCGCAGGTATAAGCTAAAAAATATAGAATAAAATAACACAAAGTTCCGGAGGATAATAAAAGTTACGTAAGTAAAAGACACTTTAACTTTTGAAAACCTACGTAAGTTAATGTAACACCAAACTACTTTGTAGAAATGTTAAAGTGATAACTTGATATGGGTAAACTGTCACCTCAGTCCAAAAATACCTACCTCCGTCCTCGAAATCTCACTGAATTACGTAATCATTCACACGAGTTACTTTCCCACGCAACCTATGTATTCAAATGTTCTTCAATCGGACCCTTTTGGGTAAAATTTTTATGTTTGACAGCAAATTTTATTTGCGCAAACTTTTTTTCAATAGGTCCAATGCGTGGTTACACTTTCTCGACGCATCGTGGGAATGCAGGTGAGGAAGGGTTCGTCCTACTCCTACCTACACGGTGCATATTGTGTTCGAGTCTAACTCTCTTGCACAAAAGTTAACATTAGCCTTTTGTGGAAACGTCAAGTGATGTTCGGCTAATAGATAATTTATGGAGCCGCCGCAAAATATGTCAGCCGAAGATACGAGAGAACTTTAAAATATTAGGGTTGTTTGGGTGAACCATGCATCAAACTCATTATTGAAGATTTGGCAAGATAATTTGCTTCGGCCTCTTTGTTAGATCCTTTACTTTAACAGAACGTTTTTAGTCTTTGCAGGTAAAAACATTATCGATTTGCTAGCTAACCCATTCCACATTTTTTGCCTGACTGTAAACCGACTTTCAAACATTAAGATAGCGACTATAACAGCTATGATTTTAGATTATTAATTCCACAAGTTTTTAAATCAGTAAATTCTAACCCCTGCCTTTGTGTTTATAACTATTGCGTTAACGGCGCAAGCTTTAATCCCTTTAAATGGAGATGTCTAGATGAAACGGCATTATAACCGCGTTGACAAGCTTTTAAACCGTAAATTAAACAGGCAAGGTGTCGTATACGTAATCCCCGTGTAGTTGCGAAAGTCACGTCACTACGCCCGCTTGGTACACTTTTATGATTATGTCCGATACTTACGAAGACCTAAAGCAACAAAAGTTAATTTTAAATGTCATTGGATTAACGCTAACCCTCTGATCCCGTTGATAATTGCAAAATTGATAGGAATTCGAAAATATTTACACGTAGTTCGTAATTGCAAGCCTTTACTTTCAGTCCAAATCTATATCTTTATAATCGACTAGAGTACTAATGATATACCAGATTTTAAGTCAGATCATAAGCTATCAAACAAAAAAAATCATCAAAATCGGTTCATTCGTTTTTGCGTGATGCTGTTACAACAATAATTCTAAAAAAGGTTGATTTGGAGTCCGGGATACCTAAAAACCATATCGTAATATTTTTCATGTAAATATATTAAATGTACAGCCGCACTTCTGTTACAGTTGTATAATAGTTTAGATTAGATAAAAAGTCATAAAAGTACGTAACTATGTATAAGTATAACAAAAAACTACGAGCTCCCTAAAAGTTATGCTTATATACTTCCATCTAAAAAAGAGTTATGAATGTGACCCCTATCATTAACCCCTCGTATCGAACGCAACCCTTTCACTCTCTACAAACTCCGCCTATATGACGATATAAAGGACGAGTCAGATTTATTTATAACCCTTTCACCCAATCAAAACGCACGGCGCACGCCGCGCCGTAACGTAAGGATAAAAATAAATATAGGATCGATAAAAAAGTTAAAAAGACGTCGCGAGGCGAGGCGCGCGCGCACCGGCATTCATCAGGGGTTTAATAATAACCCTTTCACGGAGCAAGGGTTAACCAACCAATCAGATGCGAGGCGGGGCAAGGCCATAATTAGAATTAGAATTGGTTTTTTAAAGCTTGATTTAATATTCTTAAGTTGTGTTAAGTGAAGTTGTTGTTAAGTAAGCTAAGTTGAAGATGCAACTTATGTTTAAGTTGAAGTCAATTGCGCACAATAGAGAGGATTGGAAAGTAACAGCCTTTGCCCAACAGTGGGACACAGAACAGGCTACGTAAAAAATAGGTTAAGATACCTTTGTAGGTACTATTTAAGGACGGATAGTTGGTAATAATAATAAGTATTGTAATAATAAGTATTTTCCACGATGAAACTTTTTTCTTAATTTAATTGAGCATAATAGAAAGGATTGTAGAGTAAAAGCCTTTGCCCAACAGTGGGACACAGAACAGGATACATAAAAATAAAGTTGAAGATACCTTTATATTTGTAGGTACTATTTAAGGATGGATAGTAGTAATAATAATAAGTATTGTAAGTCGGTAGGCATCTAAAATTTTTTCCACGATTATACTTTTTTCTTAATAGGACTAATTTCAAGTCCCATCTCCGAGACTTAAATTTTGATTCGAAGTAGCACGACATGGCTGTAACATTATTATAATCAATGAAATTTGAAATGTGACTATTATTTTTTATGAAACAATTCGATCATAGATAAGACGGTCCGTTCCATCCTATCACAGTCTAATGCAATTGTAGTGACAACTAGGTAGAAGGTAGATAATATTGTAAACAAATAGTACCTCTATGTATTTATAAGCTCTTCCAAACCCTAAAATAAATTAAACTAACGTCTAACATAACAACCCAGCCACACCCACAGAGTAAGGTAATAAGGAAAAGTTGTAAATGCATACGATGCACTGCAGCAACGATTGTTCTGATAAAATATAAAATGTTCCCGCATGCATCGGGTCACCCACAAATGAATTAAGTGCGGTCCGAGCACCCTCTCGGAGACCAATTGAAGACAACTGCCTGTCTACGTGTCTGTTGTACAGTCGAGCACGAAATCGGTGATGTCGATTTCGGTGATTCCTTTTAAGGTGGCTGGCGGTATTTTGAGAGGATGATCAGACCATCAAACTAAACAACTTTCTCTATGGGACCAATAGCAATCAAAGAAAACGTGAAAAAAATAGCTGTTCCATACAATTTTTTCGAGTAGGTTTACACTTTACAGTTTTATATGGAAAAGCAGATTCCTCTTTCGCGATTTCGGCCTAGGTCCCTAGAGAAAGTTGTACAGATTGATGGTTTGATCATCCCTTTAAAAAACCGTCAGCATATTAAGAAGGGTGGTAGGGTAAACAGTTGCATTACTTTATGAAAAAAATATTCACTACTTCAGAATTTGACACGTCAAAATTTGATCATCAGCATAGAGTTAGAAAGAGAAGGCATGTGATTTTTTAATTTTAAAATTAAGCATAGGTTTTTCTCCACGGACCCGGAGATCGAATGATTTTCTCGCGAACACTTTTTCGTTTAGAGATTACAAATTAATTTAAAAATTAAATTTGATGTTGATAGACTCGATGAATCGCAAAAAAAATTAAAAAGTTTCATAAAATCGATACAAAAAAAACTTGATATACCGAATTCTCGAGGGGGAGGGGGCAAAGAATCGGAATTCCGTATGTGTATGGCAGGTTTTAAGCCACCTTTGAGAAATTGTTTTTAGAAAACGTTGCGGTTTATGCACCCCAAAACGAAGGGTATATCAGTATTTTTATAAATTTACTTTAACTTATGATAGTTCAGGCCTTCATTATCATTTTCTGTAGTTTTAAAATCTCGAAATAAACATTTTTTTTAATTCTTTGGTAGCTTAGGTAAAGCCACCACGAGCATGACTGTACCACAATTTGTGAACATACATTTACAAATTATCGCTTTTGTCAGATGTTGGCGATCAACATTTTATTATTGAAACGGGTATCCTCGTTAATAAAACCTAAAAACATAAATAATGCTCCATAAATTATGTTAGTCATTCGTGTGGTCAGTTCACTACACAGCGTTAATTAAATAAAGCATGGTTAATTGTTACATTATTCTTAGGCCATTATTTCTTAGGTGTGTGACAGTACTTACCTATAGGTTGGCTTTTTTACGGGGACGATCAGACCGTCAAACTGAACAAACGACCAACCTCGAAATCGCGAAAAAAAATCTGCTGTCCCATACATTTCGCTCAAGTAGGTTTGCAGTTTTGTATGGAAGACCAGATTATTTTTTTCGCGATTTAGCTGTTGGTGCCATAGTTTCGGTACTACTGGTGAAACGAACGGGACTACCCCCTCGGGGAATATAGTCGTGAGCATATGCTTATGCTTATGCCATAGACAAAGTTGTTCGGTTTGACGGTCTTATCATCCCCTTAAAAAAGTGTCAGCATATTAAGAAGGACCCTGTATAAGTAAACTATCTTTATATCTATATTTCATCATTATTTAGTTAGTGAATGACCAAAATCTCTGGTCTTGACAATGTTACACTATCTAATTCAATATTGTATTTGTAAATGTGTACTTTGTACATTTTGTTTTTTTAAAGAGGTGGGTTTTAGAGTTTCTGGCCGCATCTTCTCTACAACGGAATACCTTCCGACGGTGGTAGGGTCAAAAATGACTTCAGAAAGCTATCCATGTCATATTATTTGGAATAAAACATTTTGAGTTTGAGTATTATTATTTAGTAATTAGATATATTCTGTTATTGGTGTTATTTCCCACTCATTAGATACTCTGCATAATAACGGTTTATCATTAGTAAGTATTTCATATAGTTACTTTAAGCTGATCACATACTTATACCTCAAATAACTTTTAATTTGTTAGAAATAGCCCAATTGCTAGAATGATACGTTAACAAAACGGCTGGTAACGTCAATGTGAATAAGTAATGTATGAGCGACACGTCATGGAGTTCCCAAAACAACAATAACATTATAACCGCTATGGGAAATATAAATTGTCCCCTATAAGCGTCGTTATGTTCGAGTTTTTCTTTTTTTGTAAATAATCTAGTAATGAGCCCTTTTAGAATAACATAAACTTCATAAAGTGTACAAAAAGGACTAGTTTAAACAGTGATAGGGGCGTATTCACACAGTGGCCACTATGTGGGTGATTGTTTCATTCTAATTGGTTAAGTAGCACGACCTAATTGCCTTCGAACACGACACCTCGGCCGTCCGCTCTCGCGATTAATGCCATCGTCATTTATAAATTATAATCACTACACTGGTTACGGCAATTTAACTATCTTATAAATTACTTGTTTTCTGAAAAAGTTTTAAATGTTCAATTAATACAAGAAAATGTATACAGGGTCCTTTTTAATATGCTCACACTTTTTTAAGGGGATGATCAGACCGCCAAACTGAACAACTGTCTCTATGGCACCAACATCGAATTCACGAAACAAAATCTGCAGTTCCAAACAAAACTGCAAACCTACTCGAACCAAATTTTTTTGCGATATTGATGAAGTTCCAATGGAGACAGTTGTTCAGTTTGATGGTCTAGTCATCCCTTTAAAAAGTGTCAGAATATTAAGAAGGGGCTATATATGGTTCAAAAAGCAATGCAAGGACGAATTGTAGGTAGTTAGGTATATCATTATCATTACAAAACCTGATTATTGAAAAACCAACAACATTAAATGTCTACTTAACCGCTAATTACGCACTTACGTAATTGTAAAACATTGTTGATCAAAACTAAACAAGCACCGTAATTTTAGACAGCTATAAATTGTACATCCGCGTAAATGAAGTGAATTAGCCACAAATGAGTGATGGCCGGTTTAGTGTCGGACACGGCAGTAGCCAGCCGGTTTATCAGGGTGTAATCCAGCGCGCATTAGTCAAATTAACACGGCATAAAGTTTGGTGTGGCCACTGATTAGTTGGTGGCAGACAGTGGTCCGCGGGCGCGTCTCTAATTGACCTAAAAGTGCCGAACACGAATCGGTCAAATTTACTAGCTTGAGGGCTGCCAGGAGTATCATTGTCTGATACACTGTATTATAGTAGGTATTCAGTTACACGTACAATTACACTTGTATTAAGTATACCTAAATGATAGCGTGTCAAATAGAAAGCATCAAAACAAATAATTGTCTTATAGCTTGATACCTTCACCTGATAACAAAGTCCTTATACAAGTAGGTGCTACTAAAAAATTTAAAAAGGATTTATTTATCTATCAATTGTTATGAAAACATGACATGTAAAACGTTACCCAGATATCACTTAGTAGGAAACATGTGGAAAGTTTATATCAAACTTTCTAGTTACCCTCCGACAAACTTGAATAATGTTTGCCAATGCAAAGTTGTGTAATCTTTATCATCACTTCCATTCCAGTCCCGTATGGAAGGAGTACTCTGGTGTAGATGCAAGGAAGCATACCTACTACAAATTGGTTAAATAACTCCATCTATACTGGACTGGAAAGGAAGTGTGATGATGATAAAAGATTACACAAGTTTGCATTAGCTAACATAAAGCAAACATTATAAAAGTTCGTCGGAGGGTTACTATAGAAAGTTTGATTTAAACCTGCCACAAGTATGAATACATACATACATTAAACGAATCGTACCTACTTATTTTATTTCAAGCATTCATAAACCTTCTACAAAATCTCAAATAATTATCAAAAATAAACATAATAAAATTGTAATTAAAAACCATCGTAAAATGTTTCTCAAGCGTTACAAAGCGCGTAGCGTTACCTACACAAATAATAAAATTAATCTTATCAGTAACCGGTAAATAAAAGTGGTAGCTCTAATAGGTAGCCCTGGAACAATGCGACATGGTAATGTGGTGGATTGATAGACCCGCGCCCAGTAACCCTAATCAAATTAATGGGGACTGAACTCTGATTAACGCGCGGGCAATACATTTCCATAGCATCATGGCATTGGCAAGGCGCGGGGCGGCGGCCGGCGCGGCGCGGCGTCCTCGAGGTAAATCCACGAGCCGGGTGCGCCCGATTTATAACACCTTAACATTCAACTGCCATTGAATCATTGCCGACTAGAACACAATCCACTCTGGACTTTAATTATTAGCAAAAACTTTTACGAACTTTGCTATTTATGTGCTTTGAACTTTGATTATCAATTTGATTAACTAAAAAGCAATGAAAAGGGTCTTAAATAAAATAGTTGGTGATCTAGCGAGCCCCAATTATAATAATATTCTTGATTCTACTTTATGATGGTTATCACTTTATTCGAATTTTCAATGTAAGCAACTAAATAACGAATTAATAATATAGCTTATTTGATTAACATTCAGAAGTCAGACTTTGTCCCAAGTGTTCTCAGCCTATCTCCGGTTGATCCAATTCTGAGAGGAGCTGATCGGAATACGAGATAGACGAGCTGTTTTTAACTTGCAAAGTTGTAACTTTTACTTCTCTTTTAATGGAGTTTGACGTTAGTTAGATCCAGATCTAGATTAGGGTTCATTACGGGCGTGTTAATGTACAAGTTGGCTCAGAGCGCGAGTCTCACGTCACGTGAGGTGCGATCATTAGTGAGTTGTAACGAGGCGCCTGATTGATCCACTCCTCCGATATTAATGGCGGCCTGTAACAAACTTTCATCCTCACAACTTTGTTTGACGTAATTAAAATCCATCTCCCCTGGACGCGGCACATCCGACGTGTAATTTTCCTTTCAAAGAGAACTTCCGTTTTAGCTCCTCCCCGCCCTAATGAAAGATTACTTTTCTCCGCCTAAAAAGGCTTTTAAGCAACGCCAGCGAAATGACCGAAGTTTTATACTTTAATGACTTAGTGCAAAATTTGCCGATTCCCGAAGAAATTTTAAACTTAGATTAAGATTTCGATGTTTGAAACTGCGAGATATGTTTTCGAGAGATTTCAGTTTTGCTTTGACTGAAATATGAATTTTGAGCAATCAAGTCTAATTACTTTTTAATTACTTTTCATGAATACGAAATTTCTGCTTTAATATTAAAAGACTGGACTAATCAAACATTGAAAAGGAGAATTGAAATACATTTCGAGAATTGTCGTGAAGCAATAAACGGAAACAAAAGCAATAAAAGCTTATCAAGTAAACAAGAAAAAGGAGTGTTTCGGGAGATAGTGTGGGCGCAGGGCCGGCCGGTTCCTCCATGCGACGCGACGCAACACGAACGGTCACCGAGCGTACTTATTAATTGCTCGCTCCCTTCTCCGAGGACTGCACGGAGGGCGCAAAAACGCGTCCTCCCGAGCCCTGTCAGCGAGGGAAAAAATCAGTGAGCGATCGTCCCCTCGCGGCAAGTCCATCATATTGATTGAGGGAGGAGCTGCCATTGGTCAGCGTCCCCCGCGCCCGTTCATTTATTATAGACACTACGCGATGCGAACTATTCACATCTCAAATTCTTGCAGCATCATTTTGATAAAAACTATTTTCTGTACCTATACATCGTGAAACCTATAATACAAGGAAATTGCAAAATCTTAAATGAACATAGAAACAAGTCTTAACATCATTTTGAAGGTTTCTGAATCGGATGGAATGACGCGTCTAGGGTGGTCCCAACAAAAATGCTGCTTGAGAAACATTTCTTAAGTCGCCTCTTAAGAGACCCTTGGATTCTAGGCCGGAACCACACACACTGCATTATAACTAAATAATATAGGTACCTAATGCAAATTCTGAGTGACGCTTGTATTATATATCTATCACACGTAGACTTATATCTATTTACACATTATAACATATCTAAAATAAAAATAGACAGAAACTCTGAAAACAAAAGAAAAGGTTACTCGAGTAACAAAATCTGGTTTCCCAAATGGATTAGAATCTCAGATAAAAGTATTTTACATCACTCTCCAAGGGCCGTCATTGCGAAATGCGAACGATAACCAGACAGCTACAATTTAAGTGCCTCGAATCGATTCTCTTGTGGAAACTGTAACCGCGACTCTATTACAACTCTAGCGGGAGAATAAAGGCAATGGGGGGCGAAAGGAAAAGTTTTATTCTCCTTAAAATATGTAGAGAAAGTGAAAAGTAAGAGGGTGGCGTCCCCCCACCCAGCGGTCAGCGCGGGATGATGGATCACCGCTCACTGCTCGAGGCTCGACGATTCACGCCAGGACCTCTCTTTCTTCTATTCCCAATTACACCTAGGTACAAATATAACAACTTACTTACAACTTATATGTTATATCGGTACCTATGTTCACTGCATACTCTATCAAACAATTAGTTTGGTTAACAGTTTATCTAATGGCCATAAGCAGTGAGTAGGTACGCACGGCGACAGATCAACCTACCCATAGTTGAACTCTATATTCAACGAGTTTGTGTACATTTATAGGATTGAAAAA
Source organism: Agonopterix alstromeriana (assembly GCA_963924505.1). Classification (NCBI taxonomy): domain Eukaryota; kingdom Metazoa; phylum Arthropoda; class Insecta; order Lepidoptera; family Depressariidae; genus Agonopterix; species Agonopterix alstromeriana. Next base: position 11,954,215 of record OZ004667.1, read on the forward strand.
TTGCTGAAGGTTTATTTACTCGTATTACTCAAACTCAATGTAGGTACTTACAAAATGTTTTTTTTTAATATGAGACGGATTGAATAATACAAGATTACTTATGCAAAGAAGGTAAAATAATAAAAACGAAATGGACCTCACAAAAAATCATGCACATCAAAATAGATAGCCTAACTTTCCCTTTGCATTGTGAAGACACCTCGGAAACTAAAGTTGTGTGTCATATGTGGGGTTCAGAGATGCGGTAGCAGGGTTGTGTGGGCGCCCCCTCCCCGCACCCGTTGCCTGGCAACCGTTTGTTTTCGCGCTACCAGCCGACACTGGGCGGGAATCGGGATAGAAGGGGTAGGCTCCATGATTGATCAGCCTATCCCACAAGCGAGTGCCTACCGCCACGGTTACATGCTGATAACAAGTTTGTCCGAGTTTCTAACTATATAAGTGAATTGTTTTTCAATTTAAGTAGATACCTCCAAGTCTCATATAAAATCTTATCAAATTTTTGTCCGAATCTGACACATAACCCACACAAATCAAGTATGCATGCTGTTGGGTGGCACGAATATGATGTTTTTGATTCATAAACTTAGCCGTATTTGGCATGTTTATTGTCAGCTAGTACAAAAAAGAGCTCACATTAACTCATTTGGTATGGCAGAACCAATTAACGAACGTTAGTTCAGTTACATTAAGATATCAATGGATACATTTTAAAAACTTAAAATCACAAAATCTGACAAAGTTCGGTTGTCAGAAGCATTTATGAAAACTACAGAGACACTACCTAGGAAATATTTTTTATATGGCAATCAGTAAAATGTTTTAAAACTCGCCACATCAGTCAGTGATCAGCTTCTCAGTATTCCGCAGGCAAATAACTTTGGGCGGAATTGAATTGCTTTGCCAATTGTTTCAATGTATTTTTATGCCAAGTTACATTTTTTGACCACAGTGCTTATTGTTTGTGGACAAAACAAGACCATTTCCTCATTGGTCTCAAATTACTCTATTTATGGCAGACTAAAAGCGTAACAATATGGTTTGCTTCAAGGGCATGACCGAAATCAGTACAATTTTTTATCTTCCTGGCTACTTTTTGTGTTGGACGGCATTGCATTGCCACATTTCTTGCGAATCACATTTTAGCGGACTTACAAAAAACCAGGGGCTTTCGAATATTGAATGCTTTCTTTCGTAAGTAGTTACTTATTTAATGTTAGATGAGAGATAAAATAGCATGACAGCGAATAAAGGTTTTTGATAGTGTTTTTTTTTGCTTACAAGTATGGAATTATTTTTGTTATTCAGATACTTCTGTTCTGACCTATAACGTCGCGCACTAGCAGTCCAAGTTCAAAAACACCTGATAAATCGCACTCCTAATTATTATCACGCATGCTTACAGGATCTATGACGGTATATCTAGCCAGGCCATGTGCTTGATGTCTTGGTCTTGCTTGGTGGCAACACATTTACATGTTCAGAATGCACATGAGTGTGCTTTGCATTTCTGGGTTATTGTAAAATTCATTTTACATGCCTAATTATGTAATGCGGTAATCTTAACTATTATAAAACTGTAACAGAAGTGTGATAATTACATGAAAAAGATTACGATATGGTGTTTAGGTATCCCGGACTCCAAATCAACCTTTTTTAGAATTTTTGTCCGTCCGTTTGTTTGTTTGTTTGTTTGTATGTTTGTAACAGCATCACGCAAAAACTACAGAACCGATTTTGATGAAACTTTTTTTGTTTTATAGCTCATGATCTGACTTAAAATCTGGTATATAATTTGTACGGACGAAATCGCGGGTAAACTCTAGTTTGTTATATTCCTGTTAGGCAATAAGAACAAAACGAGGAGAGATTCAGTCCTGAATCTTAAAACGTATGGTAACGCCTAATGACCAATAAAAAAACGCCAACCTCCTATTAGGTTCCTATCTTCTTCTTTCGTGTCAGCACGAGCCATATCGTGTGACAATCACTCACTATGTAGGTTCCTATGAAAATATGTTAATCGGATGAAACCTTGATATAACGAAGATGTAACGGTATACATAAAAGCAATACAGCGGTGTAAAGGAAGCGCTTCCGAAAACTCAAATTAACACAAGTCATTTCGTTATGTAGAACCAAATTGTATTGTATTGTAAAATCTTACAGTGTTATTAATACAGGGTCCTTCTTAATATGCTGACACTTTTTTAAGGTGATGATCAGACCATCAAACTGAACAACTTTCTATATGGGACCAACATCAAAATCGCAAAAAAAAAAAACAGCTGTCTCATACAAAACTGTGAACCTACTAGAGGCAAATGTATGGGACACATTATTTTTTTTTTTCGCGATTTTCTGTTGGTCCCATAGAGAAAGTTGTTCAGTATGATGGTCTGATCATTCCCTTAAAAAAGTGTCAGCATGTTAAGAAGGACCCTGTATAATACGTTACGTAGTACCTACTGTCCAAATCATAAAAAGAAAATACAACAGGGAAAACCATTTCACATTATCCATTTAAGTATTTATTTTTTTATTGTTCCAGTTCAGCTACTAGGTTCGTATAATAATTATACTTTAAAATGAACAATAGGGTCACAAAAAATTTAAGTTTCCATGTTTTAAACCCCATAATTTTTGCAAGTTTCAATAACGCATAACAATTAAATATTGCTCCTTTTCAAAGTATTGCGTATTGTTCTCACTGTTCTTGATTTTTTTATACTCTACAAAAGAGTTTGTCAATATTCAAATTCGCAGAAAGAATGTCCTTACGTAACCAATTTGCTATGTCCTTTTTCCTTTGTGAACACTCTACACTACGTCACCTTTGATTATTTTACTTTTCGTCTAAATAAATAGCTACTTACTACTGTTTAATTTACCATGGTTTTGATATAGGTAAGTAGGATATACAACGTGTTAGTGAATAAACGCAAAACTAGAAAATAGTTTCTTTAGAATCGAGACCAGAATCGAATTATCAAGGTTTCAACATAGGTAAATTTTTTTTTAATATTGTATAATTTTTTTGTATAAGTATTTTAAAATTTACTGAACTCGATGCCAACCCACCGCACAGGCACACTCTTCCTACTTACGAGTACTACCAAAACAAGATTCTTAAAATGTATCCTCGAGCACGCTAGCGCTTTCATTCACTGCTGAAATAATAACAAATCATTTTTGCATGAAAATTTAAATTGCAAATATTTTTCAATTTTAATCAATAAATACTTATATGAAATATTTGTTTCGATGTAATTATTGCGTTATAAATCAGTTGGGGTGTATGAGGTTTTGCCCTTATTTATTAACACGTTGTATAAGTATTATGTGTCAAAATATCAAGTTGTCTAACCTGCTATAAGCATTTCTATAACTGGAAAACATTTTACAATTTCTCTTCGTATATAATTTTTAAAACACTGGCTTAAAAACAAAGAATGACGTATAATTAACTTTTAAAAGCCAAATTACAGAACGGGGCTAAAAATTAATTTACATTACTCGGACCGCTCTCTAATGGTCGAAATAGAAGGAAAAACTAACAAGGTGTAATTACTAAGCGCCTAATTACACCAGTTGACATCCTTTTGCCGAAAAAACGACTTCTTTAATCGAATTTAATGATAGGGTTACTTTTACACAAAAAATGGAGCTATAGCTACTCGTAGCGTTGACTTTCATTTCAGTGAAAAAAGTTATAATTTTTTGTTTTAGAAGACAATAGACATCGAAACACTAACTGTCGCTCAATAAGACAGAGTAAAAAAAGATAATATCTTGATTCTGGACTAACGACAGTAGGTATACGTGGTATACGTACTTCTAAGCTTAGAATTTCGCCTGGTTATATGTTCCTTGGATCAGTCATGGGTCTGCCATAGCATAGATGTCATAATATTATTAGTATAAGAAATAAGAGGAATTGTGGTAACTATCAGCTGCAAGACTGATTCAGTATTCATAGGGTTACGAGCATCATCGTGATGGGGATGGACCAGGTCTGCCTCAATAACTCCAGTCGGCTTAGGAGTTACAGCCGTTCAAAGGTCTGGTATGGTTGCTAAAAATGAATATGCATGAATATGCAAGTATTATTGTAATATGCACCGTAGCTATGCGAACAGTACAAAAATAGGCATGGTCTATCAGTCAGTTTGGGAGATACAGCTGTTCAAAGGTAATAACTTAAGGAACGTTGAATGGCTGTATCTCCTAAGGGTTGAGACACATAAGAGTTATGCAAGCAGACCTGGTCCATCCCCATCACAGAGATGCTCTACACCCTATGAATACTGAATCAGCCTTTCAGCTGATGGTTACCAAAATTCCACTTATCTCTTATACTATATGTAGGTAATCCGTTCGTGGTTATTTACAGCCTCGATTCAGGGCAGAATCTCTGCGTTGGTCACTTACTTTTTAATTTCACTGATAAAGAGGCCAATCTCTGATCAAAATAAGCCAGAAGAAACTTAAATATACATTCACAGGTCAAGGAATCAAAAATGGAGTCACTTGGAAAAATGTAATAAAGGAGACATATTTCCTTGCATATCTTTATCGAGGAATTCCTTCGCGAGCGGGGGGAGCGGGGCGGGGCGGGCGGACGGACGCATGCCGCCCTAAATTACTCCTATTATTTTATAATCCCTCCAGTTACGTCGTGAATATTAATTACATTCCATAACATTTTCTTAGGCGATCCATTTTGTTAAGAGAATTCTTTACTGTTATACACTTCCTGTAATAGCTATTAGAATGAAATATATCACCAGTAAACCCAAAAGAAAAAAGCTTATATTAATAAGATCAATAACACAACTAGGTACATACTATAATCGTATTTAATGGTAGATAAAAAAAATCGATAAACAAGCACGCACATGCTTCGTCAAACAAATAACAGACAGTAATCATCAACATGCTTCGAGATCTGCAACATATAACATACATTATGTAACTACATACCTCTAATTCGGTATGTCAAGTTTTTTTTTGGAGGGCTGAATCGAAAACCATTTCGAGATAATTGTCTCAATAACAATATTTTCTATGTCACAAATTTTAAAATACTAACGAGTGACGTCACTTGTTGGACCTGCAAACTCCTTGGTAAACTAAAAATCATCTTAAAATAACCATTAAGAAAAAAAAAACTGAATTTGACATTTGATGTTGCCGTTTCTGTTTCCAGTTGAGTTAGAAAGAGCAGAAGCTCAGAGGAAGGATCTCCATAGAGTTTGAGCAGAAGGCAGGTCATTTTATTTTTTAAATTAAGTAAAGGTTTTTTTCCATGGAGTTCGAATTATTTTTTCGCGACCACTTTTGCCTTTTAAAATATACAGTTAAAATGAACTTTTAAGTAGTTTCTTAAAATGATGTCTTCTATCCGTCTTGACATCTACCTAATTATTCTTATAGTATTTGTATCCATCACAATCTAGTATATAGAGTAGGTAAGTATGAATACAGCAATGTTGAGTGAATAAGTATTTTTCCAAACAAATTCTAACGTAGTTTCAATGCTAGAATGCACCGATGCTACCTACAAGCGTCGGACTGTGTTAAATTATGCTAACTAAGTTATAAATGAGCATTCACAATTATTACACCCTGGAGCATCGGAGGAAGAGGAACACTGTCTAATTAAAACATTCACGTACCGCCGCCGCCGTCGTTCAACGGAAACTTAAAAAAAAAACGGTCAAGTGCGAGTCAGGCTACTCGCGCACCGATGGTTCCGTACGACACCACCACACAACATACTAGCTTAGAAATAGTTTTGTTTTCTCCGCAACCTTTAGCGCGAGACCGACTCACACTTGGCCGGTTTTTATTTTGTTGTTATACTGTAGAGTTTGCTCTATAATCACACCAAGTTTGACGCTTGTATGTATTACCGTTTTTACGATCGAGCGAGAAGAAAAAACGTTAATAAAAACTAGTTTCTTGTATGAGGACCCCCCTTAACTTTTTGTCATTTTTATTAATGTTTAATAAATCCGCCGCAATAACGCATATTCTGTGAAAATTTCAACTGTCTAGCTATTGCGGTTCAAAAGTTACAGCCCTAAATAGGTAGGACGGACAGACGGACTACGTAGGCTTAGTAATAGGGTCCTGTTTTCATCCTTTGGGTGCGGAACCCTAAAAAACGTGACCCGACGGCTGCAATAAGGTGGGTTTAACTTTTTATTAAGTAACATAAAAACACAGCACACGCGCCTTAGAAATCCGATTAAAAAAGGGGTTAAGGACGCGTGTCTTAAGAAAAAACGTTGAAAAAAAGCCAGATATCGAATAACCCTAATTCGAAAGGATAGTGATAGAGCTATTTGAGCGCTGCTAAGGGTCAAAACGATCGATTGTTTCGATATCGATTAATTGGATCATACGGTAATCGATAACCTTTCCGTGGCAATGTGTCTTTACATCTGCCGTTTTAAACATTGTTGTTAGTTAAATTTCGTAAAGATTTTAATTCATTTTTTGACTTTTGGGTAAACATTTGAGTACGTAATTGAAGACTCAATGACTTGAAGACCTGCAAAATTGTTATATCTTAGAAACCTATCGTGTTCAGGTTTAACAAACCTATGGTAAATATATGGTAAAATCTTAATACATGTTAGAGTATTTCCATATTTTGACCACCCCGAAAGGGTTTACGGTTTTGAGTTTATGTATGTATGTATGTGATCCATGTTTTATTTGAAAACTTGTGGCAAGTGAATATTTTACAAACTCAAAAATAAAAAGAATATTTTGCAACTCCTTTACATATAATAGTACAATACAAGTAGGTACTTTGATACCTAAAACTATATGAGGTTTCATTCGTTAAATAATCACAACAAAGAAATAAAAACAACTCTTCCAATTTTCTATTCTTAAATTAATGCAATATGTCGTTTTATCAAATTCAATAATCCAGCAACAGGTGCTGATTCAAAAAACTTTCAAAAAACGCACCGTGACCGCGACCACAGAAAGTTGTTTAGGTCCCTCAACTGTCACAGCTATCTAACATTTTTTATATTCACAAAAAACGAACCCTATAATATTCATATTAATAATATCTATTCTTATAATCCTTTTTACAATGCGCGTCCTAGACAAAAAAGTCTTAAAGAAATATTTGAGTAAAAAGTGAAACTTAACCCTTACCAGGCGGTAGAGAGTAGACACCATACGTGTGTTGTGTATAGTGCACATCGTTCAAAGCTCAATTACCGGCGCGTCCGGTGCACAAGTGCGCGGGCGCACAAAAAACTCACAATGGAAGGGTTGGGAAGGGTTGTAAAGGCATCATAATGGCCGTGTAAACATCGTGTAATTGCACATTACAGGTAGAAAGGGTTCCTTCACATTCCGCTAATTGTTTAAGTATAGAAATACCATTCTGAATGAGTTATGCCAATTAACTGAGAACTGAAGAATCAGAAAAGGTCAAAGGGTTTAAAGTAATTTTACTTTTGCAATAACAATAAACACATTGGCTATGAAATTCCAGGAAATTAACGTATATAATATGGATAAGTATTTAGGTACCAACCTACTGAAGATACGAGTCATGTTCTAAGAAACAAACAAATTATAACTTCAAGAAACATTTCTCAACCACGGGAGAACATTATCATTGACTAGACAAACTTAGATCTTAAGAAATAAATGTACTACATTAATCCCAAGTGGACTTACGACTGTTAATCTCAAGCACAACTAATTTCTCCTTTGTATCACAGTTATTAGCGGTTTCAAGGACCATTATCGTATCCTTTCACAGGAATGAATCATTAATCGTTCTGTGACAATAAATAAAAAGTAAAAAGCTACCATCTAACAATCAAAAGCGTACCCTTTTATAGCGGCGATTGAAAACTGATAAAGGGATGAATGCCGGGTCTGTCCGCGAAACTAATTTATAAATGATTGAGATTTCATTTTTTGCACCATTTTGGGGAAATATTGGTGATAACTATCGCAGTTGTAATTTTTAAGTCGATGACTTATTTGTAGACTGACTCGGATGATTTGTCGACTACTATGGTACGGTACGTAGATCTCATAATCGGTGGTCATGATCTTGAATAACTCCTTATAAACACTATTATAGTATAAACTCTAGGAAGGTTTGGTCTTTATATTATTATCAATGTTATTGCTAACATAAGTTGGATATCCAAACAAGTAAATCCTCGATCTTTAATTCTATTATTAGATATAATCACGGGACATAATTAATGTTGTACTCTATTAAATAACAAAAATCAATGCAATTATATCCCTTTTATTCTTTCCTCTTGAGTAAGCAAAATCTTTTGCTTATTATTTTATCCAAAATAATAAAAGATCCTAATTCACAACTGTCGATTTTGAAAAGGATTTTTTTGTATAATAACGGCAATCGATCGACGCGAGGTAGTGATTACTAGTTTCAAAAGCACCCCTTTCTGACCCACTTTTTACCAGTTTTTAACAATTTTCTGTTCCCTCTTCAAAAAGCTCCCTTTGAAAGACCGGGCGTGAACGAGTTGATGATATTACATTTTTTAGGAAAGAATGAGAATTTACGAACAATCTACTGTATTAACAACAAAAACAGCGATGTTGTGTGCATTGTGTGAGTTTTTTGCAAGTTCGCGTGCGCTTGCGCGTCGGCGGGCGTCCGCGTCCGTGCGAACCCTTCCCGGCGCGCGGATTGAACCTAGAACCCTTCCCGAGGCGCGCTATGTGCGCGAGGGTCCCCCAGCTCAGGCACGCCGCGTCGCTGCACAACATCACATGTCCCACGTCATACCCAACCACTTACGCCCTTCGGTTCGGGAATGTTCGTCTCGCTACAATTCGCATGTGTGCCACCCGACAGCTGCATGCAGTTTTTATATACGCTCTCATATTTTTTCACAATCGACGAGCTCAGCGCACCCTTGAAACAGTTTGCGTAATCGATGACAAAACTAAATATTCCGCCCGATGATTTCCGTATTTTTGGAGAACTTAAAATCGTTTTGAAATGACTGAGCGGGTTTGGTTTGAAAGAGTAATTATAATACTTTCATTTGGTCAAATTGAAGTAACGGTTACTAACCCGGTAACCAGATATATTATGTTTGTCTAATCATATGACAATAATTTAGTATTAGTATTGTAAGAGTACAGAGATGAAAATGTTACTTTCACAAAATCACTTTTAGGCTTCAGCCTTCAGGACTCTTTAACATTATTTTCGGAGTCGCGCTGCAAGTCTGACGGAGGGTGGACGCGTGCGTGGTGGCCTCTCTTAGGCTTGCACGTGACTCCGCCATTTTGTGAAGCTCTTTTGTGTTTTAATAATAAAACAATAACTTGAATTATAAACTACTTGATATTGGCACAATTGCCGCGCTAGACGCAAGCAACCGGCCATTAATTAAGAAAAAAAAACATTATTTTCAGGTCCAAGAATTAGATAAATTTGCAACCTCCAGATTTAAACTCGTTAAGGCTTATATTGTACAGTTGAGTACCTACCTAAATACTGATGTGTAACTTTATGAAATTCGATTTTCAAATTTCGGTCTACAGTACCATGCAATTGCAAAATTGAATTTCATATAAACTGAACGTAAGTAAATCGTAGAATCTAGACCGTACAGTCCAACCAACGCCGTTAGCTCTCGGGAGGTCTAGACCTATTTTTGACTGAATCGACGATTTATTTAATATATCGGATACGGATCTGGTCCGGTATAGAATATACCACCCCGTTTTTTCCCGAATGTGGTAGGTGTCATAAGTGACTAAGGAATAATATGTTTTTCTTGCGCGAAAATTTAATTGGAACACTAATAAAGAATTTTTCGCGGCGTGGTCTTGTTTCCGATTTGAAACAATCACCGAAGTTAAGCAACGCCCGGTCAGGTCAGTCTTATGATGGGTGACCATTAGATGAATTTCATCTAGAGCGGAACTCGATCCACTTCCTCAAAACAAATCAAATAATTTATTAGTTGAAAGTAAGTACAATGCATAGATCTTATAATATAACATAACAAATAGTTCTCGCTACTCTTAGGCCGAGATTCAGAGACGATTTTTTTAGTTTTAGTTCGAACTAAGTAGGGCAATAATGTATGGATTTTGACATACGGGAGTTCGAACTAAGACTTAAAAATCGTCTCTGAATCTCGGCCTCAGCCTCTCACGCTTTTTTTCATAAAGAGGTGTAATATTCTGCGCGGAACTTACAAGCTATAACTACGAAAACTTCCTTACACCAATGTCACCAATCAATATAGATAGGAAACAAAAAATCTACAAAAACATGTTAACAGCCCGTCGAATTTATAAAGTCTTAAATATGGCTTTGTTTGAAAACAATGTAAAGTAGCGAACCTTCTGCATCAGATCTCACACTACAAGAATAATGACCCTTCGCAAGAGGAATAAATTCTAGAGGAGAATTCTAATTTGAGGAAATATCTCGAATGATATCACGGTATCCGATCGTATTTCCGAGAAACTTTGAATTCGATTCAACGCGATTTCAATATTTTTTTGCAGATTTATTAGTACGATTAAATGAAGTCCAAGCTTCAGAACTATGGGATGTTGACATCTAAATAGTCGAGTTTACAGTTTCGAACGTTCTACATAATTGTTGTATTTTATTTTCATTCTAAAAATTTACTTACAGCACGTATTTTAGGTAAGAGGTTTCTGATTTCACGACCTTTTTTATTTCTCCAGGCACGAGAATTCTCGACCAGAATTTCTCGAGTTTTCTCGAGTTGTCGTAAATTATTTTAATTTTTATAAAACATAATGATTTTTCTTATTTCACAAAGAAATTTATACAAACGGTAGTTTCCCTGGCAAATGATATCAAAGTGGACAAGCTTTTAACCATAAATTACACGTAGGTGACGCAGATATTACAATATTTATCTACTTATACCTGGCTTGTCTATATCAAAACTATGAACTCGTTTTGTTGTAATTATAAAATTATTATTAAAACAGTGTTCATAACTTGGACTTTTAAACTAAGAGTCTGCCCATCAAACTGAACAACTATTTTATGGGAACAAACAAAAAATCAGCTGATATGTTGTTGTGTGTTGTGACATGTTGTTTGACAGGTATGGACTCTTAGTTTAAATTGATGCTAATGATATCAATTTCATCATGTAGATAAAATAAAAATCACCGACCTCATACAAAAACATCAGAAAAACGAGCAAAGATATTATTTTGTACATATTTTTACAACCAAAGAGTTTTCATTACATCTAAGAAACACAGATCTGGCAGCTATCTGTCGGAAAAAAATGACGTTAAACCAAATACTTCAATTAAAAAGAAAAATTTTTCTTCCTTTTTAGTTTTTATGGCTTTTGATATTTTATTTCCAACACATCTCGCCAGTTTACATTTAAAAAATAGAATCACTAAAAAGTTTTTATTCCGAAATCCCAAATAATTCCCATAATATCTCTTTGGTGCCCATTTTCCAAACAGATATAAAATATTTTAAAAATAACGATTTATATTCCAGCAATTTTCCTGCATTGCTGGTGGTTTGTGTATGCTAATCTCTCTTTAAGAGAGATCCTTTCTCTTAGGGTGTATGATAAATCTTGTCTCATCTCATCTCACTAATATTATAAATATGAAAGTTTGTGACGATGTTTGTATGTTTGTGGCTCAATCAAATGCCGTTTTGAATGAATTTGTACCCAATTTCATTCAAAACGGCTTTTGGATAAAATTGGGCACACACATAGAATGTGTTCTGTATTAACGTTGGATATGATACTTTTTTAAGGTCCACACAGACAGAGTTGCGAGCAACAGCTATTTATACATATTTGTTTCAACAAATATTTGTTTTTTTTTTTATTTATAATTAATGGACTTTTTGCTTGTGCGTTAGCACTGCATTTCCGCCAATGTCAAGTAGTTTGTGGGAGTATCTATCCCAATCTCAGGGATTGTTTTTGATAAAGAACAAGAAGAGATTAAGGAATGCGGAGCCTCGTGGCAGGCAAAGACGCGACGCGCGGACAACACGCGAGACAAGTTCTCGGGTCAGAACCTGCAACGTGACTCTTCAACAAATATATTCGTAGGAATGATCTGACAATTGAAAAATGAGCTAAAATAATCAAAAAAACAAACGAGACGTGTACCTTTCTTTAGTTAGTATTCTACTTGTTGAGAAATTTTTTCTCATCTCGACTAAGACAAGATTTCTCGAGAATTCTCGCTTCGAGAAATCTCGAGCAGAACCCCTGTAAGAGACCAATTTATTGTTTTTATTTAACATTACATTTAGTGAGAGACTATGGTGTCTGCAATGGGTGTTAATGTGCATCTATGATTATGAACCGATAAGTACTACAGAAAATTAATATCATGACATCGTTCTCGTTAATTATTTTTGTCTACGAACCTCATATTTAAACATGGATATCTACCTACTTACAGATTATTTTTCTATGTCCATGCTTACAGCAAAGAAAAAAGACAGTTGATTTCACATAAATAGTAACGTGTTTTTATTTACTCCACCCCTGGGATACCGAAGTGTACAATGGTCGGTCTACGATGCTATTGATTATGCAAAGCAACGAGCTTCGATGCAATTGTCCGCTTTTTGCAGGAAGGGATGCCAAAGGGCCGGAGTCGGACGCGAAGGGACGCATTCATGTACAACATACAACGTCATATGTGACGTTACACACGAGGATACAACAAGTTTGTTTGTGTGCGAGTGTCTATTTGATGCGCTTCTTTAATTATTGTTATCATAATAGTGATATAATATTGGTTCTAAATTCTCATTCTCATTCTCTCTCTATTCTATTCAACGAGTTCACAAATATGTAAAGGCAAAACCTGAAAACCGATGTATTTGTATATGTCGTAGTCTGGTCGTAGAATTGGGCAGATTGTTCTCTGCCTGGGCATTTCATGATACAGATACACTGTCATTTCATTATTTGGTAGATCACGATCTATCCAATTATGATAGGATTACGACATATAACTACATTTTTAGGTTCAGACCATCAAACTGAACAACTTTTACTCTCAAACCAAAAAACGAAAAAAAGCTGTTTCATGCTAAACTGCAATGCCTACTCGACTCAAACGTATGAAACAGCCTTTTTTTAAAATTTCCGGTTAGCTCCCAATGCTAAAGCTTCTTCCCCCTTAAAAATTTGGAAAGTGATTAAAAATCGCCCGTTATAACAATCGGTCTTATCAAAAATTGACAAAAATTAACTAAGAACAAATTTCTGTTCGATGCCTCGAAGTTTTAAAACTACTAAACGTACCTACTTCAATTCCATATTCCTTTAGTTGCTAAAATAAATTCATGTCAGCATAAAGTGCTAGGTATAAAAATCTGCCTTCATTAGGTAAACGTATCTATTGGCTACGTTCGGTACAATATGTAGATAAAAAATAAAAGATTATCAAATATAAACTTTACCAGCACTCAATTAGTATCAAAGCTGTTAGATGTGTACAAACTGGGTAGATATCGTTGTCAAACACAAACCAACGTTCATTGTCCAGGTCCCCAAGTAATATCGATTGAAAAGACACAATTAAAGTAAGAGTTAGGTAACTACGGCGTTTGTTGTCTAGCGTGTGTGTATGTGTTCCGTTAACCCCACAAAACTTTCATCTCTGGAGACGGGAGGGCCGCGTGGGCAGAGGGGGCCCGCCCTCCCTGTGAAGGGAGTAAAAAGTAGTTGTGACTTGTTCACCTCTTTCGGTGTCGCCCATCGCTGGCTCATTCGTGTTTTTTCTTATTCTTTCTTTTATTTTATCATTATGCGGGTTTTTGCGAGTCGTTAATGGAATTTTGCTCAGTTTTTATTTATTTAAAGAGTTCCGTTGTTATTAAGTTAACCAGATTACAGTACCTATGTAGTTTCATGTCCACTACAAATTATGAGCAAAGAATTAAAATGTACACCTAAGTATTTTTTGAGGTAATTTTCTTACCTATGTACCAACGTATTTGGTGAACAGAATTGTAACATAATATTACATGAAAACAGTTAAACATTGCCTACCTACTCTGAACAAAACAAACATTAATTTTAAACATAATCTGATGGAGTACGTCTTTATGGTTGGAAGTATTTACCTACTGTTAATGTTCTTTTAACAATGACAAATAACTATTTATTTAAGTATTTTATGCAAACAGTAACTATTGATGGGTTAAGCTTCTGTGTAAACGTGTTTGTTTATGTAGGAGCCCAATGCGAGTAACCCTTGAGTTTATCCATCGATCGTGACGCCCGCGGCGTCGTGTGACAAGACAAGAAGCAGTAGGTAGCTGGCGACGAGCGACGAACAGGCAGGCAAAGGGTTTGCGCCTAAAGACGTGTGTTACGTGACGTGGCCCAGGGCTGAGATGACTATCTCCTGCACCCTCGCCCGTCCCGCCGCGTGGCACCGTGGCACACACCACACCATAAAAAATCCCTTCCAGACATAAAAATCGAACTCGTGCTCATCCGACACGCAACAATTGGACTCAACCGCGGGGACACTTTTTTGGCTTAAAAAGTGAATTTTATTTTTAAAAAATAGTTTTCCCCTACAACTACTGTCGATTTAAAAAAGCCATAATACGTCCCAGAACGACTAGCGTGCGCCGGCTGAAGATTTGACGCGCTCGCGCATGTGTTTATGATCGTCCCCTCGTTATTTTACATTTTTTACAAAATTTTAAACCATTCAGTACACCGGTTGTCGGCGATCGGTGCTTTGTCAAAAATATATACATTGCGAATTGTTATTCGCATCGAACGGACATCGAACGAGTAAAAAAATAAAGTAGGCAGAACCGTACTTTTTCACCGTCGTTCCGGCCGAACGACTGGACGTTATGGGTCCGGTATAAGGGCTCAACGGTTTTTGTGTGACCCCCAATTTACAACACAAGAAGGGACATCGTCTCCTGCTGTACTTTGACATATCGGCTCCCGTTGAATCTAATGTAAATTTGCTACAAAAATGGGAATTTAAATAAGTGTAGTGGCCTTAAGGTGGTATCTGAGCTCTTCGCATAAATGGGGTCGTTATTGATACCCACCGGCCTTCCAACGGCAAAAACGTGGATCCTGCCATTCGCATTACTGTTTTTACTGACAAGGGCAAGGTAATATTAGTATAATTTTATTCTTTCACATTTTATAATTGTAACAAATAGCTACATGGAATAAGATAAAATATAGCTATCTACCTAACTAGTAGCATTTTGTATAACGTGCATAGGTAGTAAAAGAAGTAATTCTACCTATGCATTTAGTCCCATATCCATATGATCCATACGTGATCCATACACTTTCCTAATAACATTAAACCTGTCAACAATAATAATAAGGCTCTATATCTTATTAATATGTTCATTTATACATTTCAAATAGCAACGAAATTTTAAAACTATTTTGAATTACAGAAACAGAGATTTGAAACACTTCCTCTCACTTATTCTTAGAACAGCTTTAGTAACGTCCAAGCTATGTCGGATAGTATATCTTTCTGATAAATAAATTACATTTTCAAATCAGAATTTGGCCAGAAAGCTATAATAGGAATCGGAAAATCTTTTCGTCCTTATTTGAAATGAAGTATGGTTGTAGAAAATAAATAGAAATATAATAACCAGTTTGAGTCCGGGATATCAATCTCATGAAAATAATGGAATAGTTAAATAAATGTAGAGATATCCTAATCCCAACATTGTTATTTCTAATGTCCAACATATTTTTTTGGAAAAAAAAATCTCGTGTGATCGCCCTGACACAGGAAATTAACATGACGCGAGTTTTCCTTGCGTAGAGCTGGAGATATCGCCAATAAATAAGATTGCCAAAAAGCAGCGGCGGAGGGCGGCAGTGGGCGGAAACAAAGTAAAAAATCATCTAGAGGAATGGTCAGCATCCGTACACATGTGCGAATTTGTTTTGTATCGATATCGATACAAAACAAATTCGCACATGTGTATTTGCGATACACATGTGCGAATGTATGTATTTGTTTTTATAACGTATTCGTTTTTAGTTTTGTTCAGTCGGTATCTGTAAACCTGAAACAATCATAGTATTAAACGCCTACAGGAATATTAGTTATAACATATGAATTTACAGGATCAACCACCTACGCTATTATAAAGTTTATTGATTAATTTTGTGTCTTTTCATTAGATATAAGAAGAAAAATATTATTTTACAAACTTACTGCAAATATTCCAATTGGACAAATCAAAAGAAAAATTTGTAACATTACGGTATTAATATGTCCGTGTTTTCTAAGTTCTACACCATTTCAACTAATGGGAATAAATAGACATCAATATGTAGGTATGATTGTTCATTGAAGGCTTCGTGAACCGTTCGGGTTTAGATTTTATTTGAGAATTTCTGCATAATTTGTAGATTTTCTACTCTGATATTCTTCCAAAATTTCCTAAAAAACTTTTTTCCGAGATTTTTAACTCATTTTGACACAACAAATCCCTAACGTTTCCGCACCATGTCCTGCAATACACATCCTTCAGCCGCAGTCGGGTAATTAATGCACAGCACCGTTACTTACTTTGCTTATTTATTTCTTGTATGGAAAAAAACTAAAATGTTGAACGTACATAACGTAAAATCAAAAATATTTTTATTACCTCTGTGGGACATTAATTTACATCAATCCCAATTTCAATTAAATCCGACTTTCTTGACACTAGCACTACCTACTTATACTTCATTCCAAATAAGGACGACGATATTTTCCGATTACTATTTAGCTTTCTGGCTAATTCTGATTACCAATTGTAATAAATTTATTGGATACAGATACTATCCGACATATCTTGGATGCTACTAAAGCTGTTCTAAGAATAAGTGAAAGGAAGTGTTTCAAATCTCTGTTTCTGTAATGCAAAATAGCCTTAAAATTCGTTGCTATTTTGAATGGAATATAGTTTAGTAAAATATATGATAGTCATATTCGGTTTTAGACATATTTTCAACGACTAGCAAATAAAACGTCTACTACACGGTTAGCTATATACTTTGTTACTAATAAGTTACTAATGAACTGATTTACAAAAATTTTAAGTAACCATTGTCATTATACGTTTTCCTCATTCGCATAATATTTATATTACCGTATATGGTACTATAAAAATTTTTCCATACTGAGTTGCTAATTCCTGTATACAATACGTAATTTTTTTTAACAGTTTGTATAAATATAGAAACACAGTTATTATTTCTATTTAGGATTGATTGTAGCAATAAACTGATTTGCATTTAAACTTAAACTTTTCTTTAAATTTTGTTTAGTCTTAAACAAGCACTGACATAAAATGTTACCGTAGTAGCCGACAGTTGTATAATTCTTCTAATACATAATGTGGAACATGTCATTGGAGTGTATAAACTTATTTAAGTTACAGATATAGCTGCTTATTATACATTTACACTAATATTATACATTTAATTTAATTAATTAATTTATGTTCTCCTGATGTCAATAAAATAAAAAAATAAAATAAACAAAGTGTTGTACTGGTTGTACATAACAATCTACTGAAGACCTATTTTTTTCGAGAAATGTTAAAATGGAAATTAATACCACAAAAGCTCTACAATATAATAACAATATGTAATTGCGCACAAAAACATAGTTTCTCTCAGATATCGATAAACCTGCACTCTCTAGAGATAAAGTCCTAACTTAACTACATATTTGTGTGTGGTTCTTTAGTGCGTACAGTAGAGGGTTGTGGCGGGGAGGCGCGGGCGAGACGGATGGTCGCCGGGGGTGACTGGTCAGCAAGGGTGCGTGAGTTGCACGACGCTGTGCCCGGGGTGCCCGTGATGCCCCACCAGTGCTGCGTATTTACATCAAACACTCGTTACAGTCCTCCAGTTCGACGCCACGCCATCATCTCGTAACGCCATCTTAGACTCCCATGGGAATGCTTTTTACCATTACGAGCATGCTCTTGATAATAACGTGCAAGAGAACCTTCAATTTCGATATAATATCGATGTCAAATCGTATTATATCATTGTAACTAGCCTCTAGATACGGGTCCGGTGATATCAACCATAAATATGCATTCCTATTGGTAGTGGAAATCCTCTAATTTTATCTTGTCAATCCATTCTCAAATTGTCAATAGGAAGAGCTGAAGGATGATGCAGACATCGTATTTGCCATACGAACTCTCAGAATCATAAATTCATAGTCACCTACATACCCGATTATTTACCATAGCCTTTCTAGTATTTATATAGGCATTCTATCACTGGGAGACCATTTGTAACGTTTCTATATTCACATCTAAGTGCTTACATAGAGACGAGGGTTAGTCGCCCTAACCCTTTCGCGTGTAGGGTGTGAGGGCCGGGCGGAGGGCGGCAGCGGAAGGGTTGCCGCCCGCCGGGGACGACGCGGGGCGCGGGGTGACGCGAGCACCCCGCACCCCGCTACCCGCTCGCACTTTTACGACGAGCTTTTTTATCGTGCGTGCTGTCGTTTTTCCTTTTCTATTTTTTATGTTTATTTCCCCGAGACCATAAATTATGTTTGAAAGAAGGGAACTCTCGGACGTCGCGTCGACAGGAACCGGGGTGAAGTCGAGTGAGTTTTCTGTTTTCCTTTTTTTGTTTTTTATGGTCTCTCATGTGAGTGGGGCGTCTAGGTCTGTATCGTTGTCATGGCTACTGCATCACATTAACGGGGGCTCGACCGGTGCCGGGTGATTGTTGATGCAATATAAATAAACACGAATATTTGTTGTAACACGATACGCACTCGGAAACACGATTGTCTATATTCATCTGATCCATGTTTACGTACAAACTGCGAGATGGACGGGCGACTGTTTGCCCGCGCCGGCCATGCTAGCCGTCCGGGCGGTCAAGCTCTCCGCCGTGTAATTTAATACGACGATATTAACGGCGTCTGATGGCATTGTGATTTCTCGATTCATAACATAACAATATCAATTTACTATGTTACTATGTACACATTAGTAAATATCGTATAACTACTGTTATGTTGCTACAAGATTTACGTTCATGGTAACTAATTAATTGGAAAATAATAAGCCCTTGTATAGACATATTTTGCGTCTTCTAATTACAATCTGATTATGTCTAGAAGAATTAAGGTTCTTTTCCACTTATTGTACCTACCGATTTTCCTTGTATATACAGGAAAGCTAAGTAATTACATTTTCATAGTTACCTATCTGATAATTATAATAATCTGTGCTTCTAGTAAGAAATATGTCATAAACTAAATTAGTATTTGAACACTATTATCTGCTAGTTGATCTATCATTTAATGCTTGGTTTCACACAAAAACCATGTAAATGGAATAGTAGTTAAACCGCAAAAGCTCAACAATACCAATGCAGTATAGAGTTAATTGCTCACCCTTTCCCGCGACAACAAACGCGCCATATTGCGTCCAGAAGACTAACCACCGCGAAAGAGAAATTTACTAAATAAAGGGCCAAATAGTTACACGCTGCATTTAAAATTCGAACCCTTTGGGCGCCACACCGCGCGCCGGCAAACAAAGGGCTGAACGTGGCCGAATGGCAAATTGTCGGCAGGTAGCGAATATGTCCGAATGGAGACCCAATAATTACTAAGGGCTCTAGTTTAATAAATGGCTCTTTTTCTAAATTATGAAGGGCTGATCGCGCCATACGGACTTACCTGCCGCGAACCCTTCGCCGCCTGGTCACATAATGAGTTACAGCTCACCGTTCGTTGCTTTTATTCGCAGACGTTTAAGACACGCGAAACAAAAACCAAATAAGTTATAATCTGCTTTAATCACTATACAGAGTAACTCTTAATAGTAATGCACGAATGAACATTATTTGAGTTTGGAAATACTTTTGATTTACGTTTGCATACAGACCAACCCAATGTAATTTTCAAATTAGAAAATTCTTAGAAATATATATAATGTGCCTCTGCTATTTGAGCATATTTCATCACCATATACAAAGTCGGAAATTGTCAACGGAAATTACGTTTAATAATTTATTTACTCTGTTATACATAAATAAATAGAACACACATTATTGGCAAAGAAATTAAATCAATCCGTCTTGAACATTAGTTAGAATCCAAAAGAATATAAAAACGATCCACATCAATTGATCTGATTTTTTATACTGCAAAAAAACGATGAGACATCGAATATCTAATGTAACAAAAAGGATTCCTTGGAAATGGGCTTTATACTTTAGTTGTTTGTATAAAACAGTACGAAATGAAAGGGTAAGGGTTTGACAACAACACCCTTTTGCCTGGAGGCAATGGAGTGGATCGTGATGACTTGTAATTCTGATGTTTTCGCTGTTAAAATCGCATTTCCTGAAGCCTACATTTAGCGGAGTCACCGGAGCGAGCACGAGATGTATCGGGACAATAGCCTGTCGCCAAACAATGCCTTCAGAGACTATTTAAAATGAATCCCTCAATGACACCTACGCACATAGAAGCGTTGGGGTGTGGTGCAAACATTTAAATCATTAATAATGTCACTTGCGTAGAAAATTAATATAGTAGTTAAAAACGTTGTACGCGACGTCCGCAGTAGAGTATATTTTTGTATTATTTGAAATATCCAGTATGTTCTTCTTAATACGATAACAGTTTTTAAGGAGAAGATCATACTCGTACATAAATTTCTCTGCGGAAACAAGATCAAAATCGCGAAAAGTCTTGTTTCATACAAAACTGCAAACACACTCGGCACTAATTAATGGGTACTAACTGCAGTTGATTATTTTTTCGCGTTTACGATGTTAGTCCCATAAAGAAACTTGTTCAATTTGGTGCTGGACATCCCCTTTCAAACTCCACAGGTAGAGGACATAGTTTTAATCATAAGTACAATTCGTTTATCCTATGAGAGATGTAAAGATTTTTCAAAACGACTCGTCGATGTCTTTTCCACTACGTCGTAGTTCCGTAGCCCGTAGGTCCGTAGCCGAACAAAAGACATAAACGTTGTCAAATGATTTAAGGTTTATCTAAGTAACAAAATTTTTTTATCTCATCTTAAACAGAATTTGACTTGCATTATACCTGCGTAAAATACAAATTGAGAATTCTTCAAATTATGAAATAGCAAAGTGGGTTGGCATGTCCACTCTTGCTGCCGGGAGGCGGCGCGGCGGTGGTGTGATTTAAAGGTCGTTCATGAAGTTAATCTCCAACTTATAGGTATTGTCGGGTCATCTAATGACATGACAATCTAAGTAAATTCATTTGAAACTGCGAAACTTTGATTATTTTCAGGACATAATTTGTCAATTTTTAAAATATTTTTTACCATTATTATCATTGGCCTTTCCATCTATAAAGGATGATTCAAGCAGCATCTTGCTGGCACTTACTCTCGTGACTAAAAAGCCAGATAAGACAGCGACAGGTACGGCCGCATGATGAATATACCCAGTACATAGTTGAAAATACAAAGGTATTGCAAATCTACACGATTGTCATGTCAATAGACGACTCCATGAAAATGAAGTAGCTACAACTTCATGCATGAGTTGCACCCCCAATCATGATAAGCGTCGCAACGACGGACGCGACGATGGGAGTTACATTGGTACAATGTCTCTACTCTCTCAACTTGGACCATACAACGCGGAAGCTCGCCCGATGAACACAGTAGTACATCCAACCGTGTAACTATCGCCCTAATCCTTTAGCCTCTGCCGACTATTGTGCGTATCGAAGACAAAGTCCCAAGAATCAAGCCATTTTCATTCTTATTCCGCTCCTTATGAGAATATTCTGAAAAGACGTTATACGGCAACAATGTTTCGCACAAGCCTTTCCCTAACAGCAGAATATAATAGAAATATTTATTAAATATTGTCAAATATTTTGTAGGATCATGCTTTGTGTCCTTTGTTGTAATACCGCAAATTAGGAAGGATAGGAACAAGATTCAAGATATGAATGTGTGTAAAAAACTTTAGAAAAAAAATTAAGAGTTGTATTCTATATCAAACATTACAAGCACTGAATATTTTTGTTTATTTTTAGTGTGATATGATTAATATATACGGCACAAATATCCCCCTTGAAAGAAGCCCTATGCCCTGCAGTGGGACGTATGACGATGATATACAGGGTCCTTCTTAATATGCTGACAGTTTTTTAAGAGGATGGCCAGACCATCAAACTGAACAACTTTATCTATGTGACCAACATCGAAGTCGCGAAAAAAAAACAGCTGTCCCATACATATGGCTCGAGTAGGTTTGCAGTTTTGTATGCAACAGCGGTTTTTGGTTCGCGATTTCGACTTTGGTGTCATAAAGAAAGTTGTCCAGTTTCACGGTCTGATCATACCCTTAAAAAAGTTTCAGCATATTAAGAAGGACTCTATATAGGTAGGTACAATAATAAAAATTAATTATGTTTAGGGATTTCAACATACAAAAGGATAATCCCTTCTTGAGATAGGAAGTCAAGCTAGCTACCTATAGAGATATAACCTACACTGAAAGAATGTTACTTATACTAATTATAGAACTTCGTGCTTATACTAGGTATGCTTATATCGCTTATATAAAGGTACTAACATTACCTACGAACAGATTACGCTAAACTCTCTTACACCATTTTTAAAGAAAATTATTTATATATTTGTGCTAAAATGCACCATGTCATTGCGGCGCTTCGTAACGGAATTTAAAAAAAAATTAAAATTCTTAGAAAAGTTCTATATATTTTCTGCATATTTTTGTAGGTAATTCTTAGATTAGAGATCAATTGAAATTCCGTATGTCTCCAAAATACTGAAAAAGTTGTACTCTGTAAAATGGCAAAAGAAAACTAACAGATAGAACGTTAACTTTAACAAAATAAGGTGACCAAACAAATGAACTCGGACACAAATGACAATCATTAATTCCCGTCAGCAGAGACTGCCAGAGACATTCGAACTAAGATCACATCATTAATATTGAGTAGTACACGGGGCGGTGCTGGCCGAAAAGGATAAATTTCATGCCGAGGTGCTTTCACCCTTTATGACTGCCACCTATTTGTCACAGAGAAAGGTTCTTGCCTCAAGAAAAAAACATTTATTCTTTATTTCGATTCTTACATGTCTTAATGATAGCTACTGGATACTGAATAGTGCAGTATTTAAGTTAACTAATGATGCCGATTTTACGCGTGTCTTACAGTTGTATTAAGTTAGTGAAGATAACTAACCTAATTGATACTACAATGAGATCGGTGTGGCCAAGTGTTAAGTGAAATCACGCTATTTAAGATTTGCTTAAAACACAAGTTAAGGGAGTCATATTCAAATAAGTACGATATATTGATAAGTAAGTCATTACATATTACTATGTAGAACTATATTCTATTAGGTACCTATTCTGTGATACTACTAAACTTTTCCAATACTTAGAAGTTAAACATTTTGTCCATTTGTTTGTTTGTAATTATGTAGTTCACGCTTGAACACATACAGGTAACATAACATCCTAGTAATATTTAAAGAACTGATTTAGTTTAGACTTCAGACCATCAAATTCGGAAAACAATAAAATAAATCTGCTGTTTTATACACAACTGCAGTATCTACTAGACTCAAATGTATGGGAAATCAGTCATTTTTATTTCATTTCTACTTTGTCTTCATAGTGAAAGTTGTTCAGTTTTATGGTCTAATCTAAACCACCCCTTTAAATATTATGTGGGGTATTTTGTTACACATTAGGCACAAGTAAGAAAGCGCTAGGAGTCACTGAAAAATCCTCGTAGCCTTTATACACAGTAAAATTGATATCATTAGCATCCTTTTAAACTAAGAGTCTACCCATCAAACAGAACAACTTTTACTTTTGGAGCAAATCGATCGGAGCAAGAAAAAATCTGCTGTTACATACTAAAATGCAATGCCTACTCGACTCAAATATATGCAACAGCGTATTTTACTTTTGCTCCGATGACTTTTGCTCTCATAATGAAAGTTGTTCAGTTTGAAGGGTCGACTCTTAGTTTATAAAAGGATGCTAATCAATTTCACCTTGTAGGAAGTCAATATTAATAAAAAACATATAAATAAGTACGGTATGACAAAATCTTCTGTATCTCGTATACTTCATTTCAAAAAAGGACGAAAAGATTTTCCGATTTCTGCAAACATAATGTATTTATCACATATCTTGGACGTTACTAAAGCTGTTCTAAGAATAAGTGAGAGGAAGTATATCAAATCTCTGTTTCTGTAATTCAAATTAACCTTAAAATTTCGTTGCTATTTGAAATAAAGTATAGGTTGGTATTATAACTTATAGGTAGCTTAGCGTAGCTTTACCTAGTAGGTACTAATGTAGAAGAGACTACAGACTAGAGACTTATAGAATAGAAATATTTTTGCAGACACAAGTTTGGGCGAAGACATGAATCAACTATCCGTAGGTAACTACGTAACGTAGCTATGTGAATTTATACGAACAGCCTTATTTTCCCATTAGGAATTATAAGATTTATAGCCAACTATTGGAATTCCATGCTGTGCCACAAATAATACTGTCGCTGAGCTATGTTACGGGTAGGTATGTCTGGTAATTGTCCTTGTTTTTCGAAATTACGTATTAAAATATATATATTATCATGTAGGTATTCATTACAACATAACATCACGTAGGTAACATTAGTACCTTATCTATGCATTAACGTAATGATTAATTTATAAGTCTACAAGTATCGTGAAATAAAACTAATATCATATGCTTTCTTAATTACTTCGAAGAATGTATCAAGGCACGTTTCTAGTACTAAGTAGGTTGAAGAGTGAATTTTAATTCAGGTAAGTAAAATTTTTTCGTTTCTCGAAGATCTTACCGGAAATTGCTAAAAATTAAAATTGTTTACAAAATCATTACTTTCCATCATAAAGCAATAATGGTTGTTTGCTTAAGAGGATAGGCGGGCTGAAATGCTAATTTGGAGAATAGGTCACTTTTCCGACTGTATACATATTTGTCCGATCCGCCCACCCATACACCCCACCGACTAGAGTGCGAAAGAGACAACTGCAGCTCGGACCAATTTTATCTACTATAAATATAATCAACGAAACTAGAATTTCGTATTCCCCTGTTTCCTCCTCCAAAACTAAACCGATTTTAATAATTCTTTCAAGAATAATAGAAGAAAGTTTTAACGATGCCTGTATGTTTTGTTTTTATTCGTCAAATTTGTTTGCTGGATGTCTGAAAACGGGCGGTAAAATTGGTCATTTTCGAAGGTCCCTAGTTCATACAGTAATTAATTAATGCAAAAAAGCAAAACATAGGGACGTAGCAGAAATAACATAGATTGTATAGTAAAAAATGTTTTGCTCTAGTGTCATTATCCACGGAGGAAACAGGGGAATACGTTTGTATGGAAAAAACGGTACTCGCCTATCCTCTTAATGCTTTCCATGAAAATCATGTATTATTCCCAGACCTTTACCAGACTCTTTCTCTACCTACAGATATACTATAGGTATTTAGTACGAAATCTTATAAAACACACATAGCCGGTACAGTGTAGTATTTGTAACATCTAAGCGAATATAGAAATTTTTCCTTCATTCATGAACGTACTTATCCTTTACCTACATAATGCGACATAATAAATTAAATATATTATCCTTTCATGTGTCCATATGGATACGGAGTGTTCAAAGATCAGAGACTTGGCTCGGTCAACCCATTAGTGCGGACTCGACGGGGGCTCATGATCACTTTGCTCATGTTAATTTATGTGCTTTGTAGCTTTGTCCACTCCACAATAGATCCATTTTTATAGCATTCGGCTGCCGGACACCCAGATTAACATCTACTGTTGGTTTTGGCTTTCTCTCGTTTTGTGCAAGAACACAATGGGGCTAACTGGGCACCTGGCTTCAATGGCACCAGTAATGGATATTTATCAAAAAACTGCGATTCTGCTGTCGGTTTTGGACAACTATAAATTAAAAGGGTTCCGTAGTTAATTCTGCAACGTGTATTGTTAAACTGACGTTTATGTATGAGAGTGAAAAAAATTCGTTTAGAAAATAAACCGGGACGTATTATGATTATACCTACTTAATACACATTTTCTCTATTCAGATGCGAGACCTGGAAAAACGTGAAAAGAATCTAATACGCATGTAAAAGGCAACGATAAAAGGAATCATTCTATCAACACGTTACCGAACTATTTATCACTTCAGTGTTATGTGAACGTTGTACATACGGCGACGTATCAACCTATACAAAACCAAAATAAGCTGACCGCGCGACGTTATACGTTATGCAACCCACGCGCGGCCAGCTTATCTTAGTTTTGTGTAGTTTGATGTGTCGCCGTGTGTAATAACAAAAACCATAAGATTTTGTACAATAAAATATATTTACAAATCTTACACGATGTTAATAAATATAGAATACACGATTGTCTAATTAATTACAAATATTGTAATAATGTACATACAGCGACACATCAAGCTACGCAAAACCAAAATAAGCTGGCTGCGCGACGTTATACGTTATGCAACATCCGCGAGGCCAGCATATGTTGGTTTTGTATAGCTTGATGTGTCGCCGTGTGTACTAGTAAAAGAATAACAATTCAACATTAATCTATTAATCACTTATAAAAAATTCGCATTATCTAAGAGTTCAATTAAGAGGATAGATCCGTTAGTGCGCTGCATACAAACGAAGTTTAATCATATTTTGAATATTAACTAATTTATTACGCAGAGCGAATACCAAAAAAATCTTTGTTTTTTTCATTGACATTTTTAAACACGATCTATAATAATAATATGTGTCTGAGGTTTGTCAGATTTTCGTTAAAATGAATTATGAATTGGTAGTTTCAAAGTTACAAAGGCTCAAAGATTTTCATACAAATCTTAAATTAATCCTATCATTGAAACTATCTGTGGCTTGGAACAATCCTCTTAAGAGGATAGGCGGGCTCTCGGGGAAATTTTGAGAATTTGTAATTTTTCCTTCAAATCTAAACCGATTTTATTAATTCTTTGAAGAATAATATGAGAAAGACTTGGGCTATTGTATGTTTTGCTTTTTTTGTTTATATTCGTCAAAGTTTGCTGGATGTCTGAAAACGGAAAGATCCTTCGGTTCTTACAGTACTTTATTAATTTATGCAAAAAACAAAACATAGGGACATTATAGCAGAGATACTCGTAACATAGATTGTATAGGTATAAAAAAGTGTTTGTTCTTGTGTCATTATCCAGGGAGGAAAGAGGGGAATACGTTTGTATGGACAAAACGATACTTGTCTATCCTCTTAAAAGGTGCTGCTTTCTAAGTAGATAATATAGGTCTACAGGTACCTATAAGTACATACAATATACTATAACACTCAAGTTACGTTCTTGTAAAAAGGAAATGAGACTTATTCAAAGGCCCTATTCATTATCAATTCGCATTTCATCGTCGTTGCTCTGCGGGACCTGCCCAGCCGCGAGGTCCCCGTGGACCCTAAGCCTGTACACGCACGTGTACACAGGGTGGCCCCAGTTAGACAGCACACGAAGCCGCAGCACATTGTACCCTCTAGGAGCTGGGTTTCGAACCTCGAAGTACTGGATAGGCTTTCCATCCTTATCGTACTCGAACGTGCCAAAGTCGTGAGGGTACTGGTCCGTGCGGCACTCCAAGCCCTCTATTTGGAACAGTCGGGGAGCTGATGATATTTCCCTGTCAGGATTAAATAGGTACCTTGTGACTTATTGTTGGGCAGTATAGCAATTAACGAAAAAACTATTTCGTATATACATTGAGATTTAATATTAAACATTAGAAAACTTATTCACAAAGTCCTTCAAGTCTCCCAAAATAAAAAATAATTTCCGAAACTTATTTCTCAAATACTGTTTAATAAATTCTGAAAAAAACTGTTTTGTTTTTCTCTACCTACTGCGAACTCTAGCATGTTCATGGCTGCAAATTATTTCAAATAAAAATTCTCTCCTAGATGTAAAACAAAAGTGCACCAACCTTGTATTCCTTAAAAACAAACTTGCACGAACCTTGTCGGCGCAATATGGGCCGGTATGTGTTCCAAGCTGACACCGCTTATAATGACAGTACCCAGCAGCCTTATCACCGCCTCGCCCCTACCGCCCCTGAAGGCCCAGCACTCGCCCGGCAGCGCCCCGGGGCGCAGCATGGCGCGCGCGTTGAGACACTCGTGGCCGCGGCACATCCACGACGCTAGCAGGTGGAGTCCGTAGCTAAACGGCGACTCGTACTGGATGTGCTCGATGGTGTCCCCTGTGTCCACTATCCGGGCACCCGCTGACTCTAATGCAAAGTCGGCTATCTAGAAAATTGTAATTAGTCGGTACTTGGAAGAATTAGGTAACGAAGTACAAGACAGTAGGTAAATATAACGAATCTTGGGCCGAGATTCAGAAACTTTTCTTAACCAGTTGATCGGGTATTCGACTTCTGAAGAACCTACCCAAGATTGTAAACTGAAATATGCTTTGTATATTAGGTGTTGCTTCAGACTGAACAACTTTCACTATGGAACCGACTCAGTTTTCATTCCATAGTAGTGAAATTTGTTCAGAACAACAATGTTTGTAATATTCTAGTTCTAATTATATCTAACAAACCTAGAAATACCTACAAAAAAGTATCACTTTCTTTAATTACTTGTTACGCGTACCCAAAGTAGGTAGTAAAAGATTATACCAAATGTATAGTCTGTTACTTTAAGCACCAGGCGTACCTGTCGATCATAGTCGTGCAGCTCCACGATTGCATGCCGGGCGTGTCTGGAAGGCAGCAGGGCATACTTGGCGCGCCCTGCCGCAGCCGCCACGGCCGGCAGGGTCGTCGTTATCCGCTCAGCACCAGGCGTACCTGTCGATCATAGTCGTGCAGCTCCACGACCGCATGCCGGGCGTGTCTGGAGGGCTGTACGGCATCCATAGCACGCCCCGCCGCCGCCGCCACAGCCGGCAGGGTCGTCGTTATCCGCTCAGCACCAGGCGTACCTGTCGATCATAGTCGTGCAGCTCCACGACCGCATGCCGGGCGTGTCTGGAGGGCTGCAGGGCATCCTTAGCACGCCCCGCCGCCACAGCCACAGCCGGCAGGGTCGTCGTTATCCGCTCAGCACCAGGCGTACCTGTCGATCATAGTCGTGCAGCTCCACGACCGCATGCCGGGCGTGTCTGGAGGGCTGTAGGGCATCCTTGGCGCGCCCCGCCGCCGCTGCCACGGCCGGCAGTGCCGACGTTATCCGCTCCATCTCTGACCTCAAGTGCTCGTGTTTACGGTTCACCTTTAATTTAACTTCAATCAAATTGGAGTACCGTGTGGTACCCGCTTAGAATAAGCTACCCCATTTCTTCCCTAGGTCGTAAAGAGCCGACTAAATAATACCTACCATTTCTTATGCAGTGTTTTGTGATCGAAAGGTTCTAGCAACCTATTTGATATGTAATTCCACCCTGAAACCTTTAATCCTTAAACTCCCACGGACGGGATATTATTGAACCACCCATTTTGTTAATTTATTGTTATGCTAAAACTGAGTTGCGATCGGTTTAATATACTTATACTAAAGATAAGCCTTGCTACAACTGTCCCTACGCTTAAAAGGATATTGGTACCTCCTACTTAATAGTCTGTTTTATTTGTAGCAACGTTTCTGATGACCCCTTTAAATAAAAAAGGATGGTGGTCGGGAGTTTATGCTGTTTATGTAAAGAAAAAACTCCGCCTACTTTGCTCCATTCTGCATAAGTACCTATGAAGTAGTTACCTACCATTTGTAAAGTAATATGGGTATAAAAACCTCAGAAAGCCCTCGAGAGAGCTGCATGACGACGTATTTGACGTCAGAGAAGTCCCCATCCAAGCCGGTAGAGTTGGCCCACAAGTAACCATAAACCTGCGGAAGTTATCGTAGTTTAAGTAGTTAGCTTTGTTCCACCTGCCATATGCCAGGCCAGTATGATCGGAATGACTGAGATAATAATAGATCTGTTTGATATTTAAACGGTTGTTTGTTTTCTTCTTCCTGTCTTTTCCCTCGACTACTCGTATCTCATCTCAATGTAGGTAGATCCCGTATCTTCAGGGTCCTTCTTAATATGCTCTATTAAGACAGTTGTTCAGTTTGACGGTCTGATCATCCTCTTAAAAAAGTGTCAGCATATTAAGGACCCTGTATGCTAGGTAAGATTTTCTTTTTTCCGGAAGGACCGCGGTGATATGTATTGATTGATCCATGTATGCATACGCATGTATACTATATGCTCACAGGACTGTATTCTCCCAGGGGGTAGACAGATATATTCCAAACATAACTCAGTCTGAATATCTACAATTCACTAGCAGTGTTTGAACTCCAATGTCATTTCAGCACAATACACGCCTCAAAATTGAATAATGTAAGTTTCTTCACGATGTTTTCCTACATCGAAAATTACACGGAGTGGAAGGAAAGTAACGGTGTGATAACGCAGTGGAATCTTCGGTAGAAACTAACCTGCAAACCTAACAGTACGCTAAGTGAAACGCACACGAATGAACGAAACACATAGCGTAAGCACCCGCCTCCGTCATACTCCATCTCGTGGGCAACAAGATATTGATATTGTTTTATCTACTTTTGTGCAATTTTATTTTATATTTGTTGATGTTGGTTTGATGTTTGTCAGTGTCATTTTTTTCAGGTATATAAAAAGTACTCTGTGAATATAGTCGAAAAAAAAGTTTTGAAATGAGACATTTTCTTGATGCGCTACACGCGCTATGTCAGCGCACATCTAGCGGAAAAATGTTTGTTTTTCATTAATCAATTGATAATGAGCTCAACATTAATTTAAATAGAGTTGAAAATAGCGTGCAATCGATATATCCCTGTGACTTGTGTTCGTGGTATCTCTTGCACGTTATTTTCGAATCTATTTCAATTGTCATTGAGTTCATTATCAATTTATCAATGAAACTGTTCAAGCATTTTCCCGCTAGATATGCTCTTATAGTACTTCCTATCTCTATGCTCTTGCCTGTCTATGATTGTATAGGGCTTGGATTGAATTCACATTGAGGCTTTATTTCATCGCAATCAGTTCATTCAATCAAAAGTTATGAGTATTTAGTGTGATGACACATCTGCCGAATTTACGCGTCTATTAGGAAAAAAGGCGCGTAGTAGTGTTTCGCTTAGGGAAAAGCATTGCCCGCTTATTTTAAGTCAGTCGTACAGTCTGTGATCTGCGCGTACGCAGTAGCGGTAGTAGTTTAGTCGCAGCGACTAAATAAAACGACATCTTATACAATGTGTAATATATTAAATACACTTTAAATTAAGCCTTGGCTGGTTGAGCGGCGTATTCGAGCTGTGCGGTGGCGACGGACTTCATGGACTCGTGGGCCTGGTGCACGTTGGCGCGCCAGGCCTGCAGCACGCCGCGCAGTTGTTGCCACTGCGCGCGCCCGAACGTGCGGTGCATCGTGCTCGACACGCGCACCGACCGCTGCGCCTGGTCCATGCGCGCGCGCACCAGCTTCGTCTTCAGCACTGCAGGTGGATAACGACGTTGTAGTTTACCGATTATTTTTACATAATCAATAGAAAAAGATATAAAATAAATATTAATACAAAATTTTCGTTTATATTTAATTATAATTTCATCATCACGTCAAATAGACTGAATATTATCAAGACAAGCTGAGCGCGTATACTGTAAAGGGATATGACAAAAATGTATGAAAAATCATGACTTTGTCTGACTAAGTTGCAAGATTTTGTAAGCCATTTCAACTTTCAATGATAACACCTCATACACAGATAGGGACAAATAACACAGATTTTAACTCGCTCACTCTATGCAATTAGCGTATAAGCCTATCTCGTTTCAGCAATTATTATTATTGTAATGCTCATTCTAGTTATTTCTCTTTCTACACATCATCATTTCAACCGATAGACATAGGCCTATTACAAGGTTTCATAAATTTAAATAGAGATAAAATCTATTATACAGGGTCCTACTTAATATGCTGACACTTTTTTAAGGGGATGATCAGACCATCAAACTGAACAACTATCTCTATGGGACCGACATCGAAATCGCGAAATAAAAATCAGCTGTCCCATACATTTGGCCTGAGTCGGTTTGCAGTTTTGTATGAAGCAGCTGTTTTTTTTTTCGCGATTTTAATGTTGGTCCCATAGAGAAAGTTGTTCAGTTTGATCGTCTGATCATCCCCTTAAAAAAGTGTCAGCATATTAAGAAGGACCCTATATATGTATATTAAGTAGGTAAATGTTTTGTTACCTTCAATAATGAATGCCTCAACATCCTTCTCTTCGATCTGAAGCTCAGAGATAATCTCATCGAAGGTAATGTCTGGGTTTGTCTCGGCCATCTGCATGAATGATAATATCCTCATTTTTTTTACGTTCTGCTCATGATTTAAACCTGGAATATCAGAACTTGGTCAAGTGTGTATGTACTAGAATGTAATTATGTACTACGTACTAGAAATAACACAGCAAGTCACAACGCTATCCAATTCTTTGTGGTGATATCGCCACACTTTCTTAGTAAATTGCTATCGCTATCTCTTTCACCCTCCTGCGCTCAACGTACTCTTATGTGGCGCACGACGATTGTTTGTTGTGTTAGTTCTATTCTATACTTCATTCCGAATAAGGACGACGAGATTTTCCGATTCGTATTTAGCTTTCTGGCCAATTCTGATTCGCAAATGTAATTAATTTATTGGATACATATACTATCCGACATATCTTGGACGTTACTAAAGCTTTTCTAAGAATAAGTAAGAGGAAGTGCTTCAAATCTGTTTCTGTAAAGCAAAATAGCCTTAAAATTTCGTTGCTATTTTGAATGGAGTATAGTTTGTATATCAATGCCAGTCTTCAAGGCAATATTAAAAACTAAGCTAGAAAAAATGTATTTGTACTAAGTATTAAAATAATTTAATTAAAATTTGTATCCTAACATTTCTATCAATTATCTTCTTGTCAATATAAAAAATACTTGTCGTTAGTTTTAATGTAAATCGAAACTACTATAAAACTGTAACAGAAGTGTGTTAGAATAAGATTACGATATGGTTTTTATGTGTCCCTGACTCCAAATCAACCTTTTATTTTAGAATTGTTGTCCGTTTGTTTGTTTGAGCATCATGCAAAAACTACTAAATCGATTTTGATGAAACTTTTTTGTTTTTAAGTAATATTGTTGGATCAGTAAAATAAAAACCAGTTAGATACAGGAGACGTCATACCTTGAGACTGGACAAATTCCTTGTGATTGTTATAGAATGTCTGATAGCTGGACAGTTTTTCTGACACAAAGATGTTCAGTAAATCGTGGATGAGCTCTCCCTCCAGAAATCTAACTGGTTTGAGAGACAGCAGCGGGTCCAATAAGAATGTGTTTGGATCAGCCAGGGCGGTCACTATGCATTTGATGGCGTCTTCTCTCGCATAAGACGCATTTTCGTCTGTGTATGTGCCTAGGAGCTCAATCATAACTTTCGCTGCTAATTCACTGAAATCAGAAAGATGTTTGATTATGAAATGTTCGGATTTTACTATTCGAATTTAATAAATTCCTATTGGTATGGTATTTGCTGTTTTCGTATAAGTTGAATTAATATGATAAGAATTTTAACTTATTGGAATTTGTATACTATTATAAATTATTCTTATAACAAGTTGCATGTTCCAAAAAATGCTTATTTGTGATGCAATAGCATAACATTAATGGGATTGCTATTTAAGGTATACATGCGATAAACTCACGACCATAATCCCTTTTAGGGTGGTCAAAAATCCAGCAGCAACAACAAATTATCATTTAAATCTCTTAGGCAACCTTTTCTTAGTTACTTTATGACACCCATGGGAAGAAATGGGAGTGATCTATCCTAAGCTCAATCACATGGTTTTACATAAACTTAAAAGTAAAGTTTGGCCATAAATAGAATAAATAGAGGATGTATTTCTTTGCAAGAACATCAAAATCACGCATAATTATGGCAAGACTGTCCAATATTTTCTACTAACATATTTAATTTCTGCTCTCACCATTTTGGCGAAACTGTACAAAGAATAATAAAAAGAATTTATTATTTGATCAGCTGATTTGATGACCTTATCATTTACAAACCTGTTGTGATCCTTCAACACTGAATGCAGCAGCCTGTACAACTTCTGCATCTGTTCGTTGGAAGGCGGGCAGCTAGCAAACTCTTTGCGGAGCTGTTCAACACCGGAGAATACGTCCCGAACTGAACCAACTCGAGCGGCCAGCTCTATCACATGATAGTAGACGTGGTAGCGGAGCGGAGAGTTTGCCTCCAAGTTGTTGTATAGACGCCACAAGCTGAAATATTTTAACAGCCTGATTTATATGCTGTTACAGAGAGTGAATTATATAGGTCATCATCATCATCATGACCATTATTGGCAACAGCGACTGTTTACCTACTCACAGCTGAGAGTGGCGTTCATCGGCAGAGCATATAGGTAAGAACCAAAGGGAAGTTGGGAGCTTGGGACGTTAAATATTACAAACTTTTGAATTGCTATATTAAAGACTAATAAAAAAGGTGACTGTGTATGAAGAACACTGGAGGCATACTTACTAAAATTTTTAGTCAAAACCCTGTGACCATAAATTATAGTACAATCAGATTATTAAAACCTCTAAAGGTAGACTATATGTGCAAAATAATGTTATTTCTCTCAATTCCTATTAAACACTTACCTAGTTCAATAACAATAGTTACAACAAAAATAACTTACGACTGCAATGCTACAAGTCCAAGTTTGTGTCCAGGAGCTTTTGTTAGCCTTTGGCTAAATGCCAAGATTAGGTTCTCTCCTCTTTCCAGGGGAATCTGGAAAATGTATATACAAGATATTTATTATTCTGTCTGCAAGAGCAGATCCAGTGGCCCCCTCTGCCAAATTGCATTTAGATGTGTAAGGCGGACACTGCTCACTGCCTTCAAACATACTGATCACTATTGAATGTCCTAATTGATGCTCATGAGATAACAAGCTTGTGGGCTTCCTGGAGGAGCTAGGATGGCAAGAATAGTCATTCCCACCTCATGCAAAATGGAATAATGTTGTGGAAAATGAGCCCGCTCAACCAATACCACTACCAAAAAGCTCATGAGATGACACAGCCTTAAGACCAGTGAGCGTCAACGGTATTAACCAATCAGTGGCCTGCATCTCATCAGTGCAGCATGAAACAAGCCCATTGATTGGTATATACTGTCTGTAATGTGCTCGGCCAACATGTAAAACAAACATTTGTTTACATCAAAAATAGTAGGTGACTGAATTATTTTTCACTTTTTAAATGTCTGTTTTTAGTGTTGGGGGTTTTTTAAATTTGCAATTTAATGTTATTTCGTAATTTTTAATGTTACTTGAAAACTGCTGAACCGATTTTAATGAAATAAAACATAAAACTCGCACAAAAATTAGCTTTCTATTTAAAAAACCGCATCGAAATTGGTCCACTCGTTTGGGAGCTACAATGCCACAGACAGACAGACAGACAGATACACATAGGTGTCAAACTTATAACACCCCTCTTTTTGCGTCGGGGGTTAAAAAAGAGCATGTATGACGATTTTCTCCATTTGTTGCTTTGTCATGTGTGATATGCTAGCAATACAGGGGCCTTTTGATTTGTCCTGAGATGGGAAGTTAACCCTGGGCCATACCATCTCATATCATACTCGAGTAGAAAATATGTGTTGAGGCCCCCCATGAAATTCCTAGATCCGCTCTTATCTGTCTGCCTATCACATAAACTATTATATTCATACATGACTGACTAGGAAAGTGTAACATATACTTACAGATACCATGATTGAGACAATACTGTTCAGGATAGCTTCGATATCCGCTTCGTTGGTTTCTTTGAAACATACATCACAAACTCCAACGATTTTATGTAAATCATCCTCGATTCCTTTAGCAGACTTCTCTTCCGAGATCTCTGCGCCGAGGCCTTTGAAAAACTTTCTTAGTTCTTGAGCCTGGAATTAGAAAAAGGATCGATCTGGCAAGTTGTTTCGTGGAAGCGAGAATGCGATCTAGGTTATGTTCACTTTTGTACCTACCTGATCTTCAAGCGATATATCCATAAAAACTGCTGGGCCCTGCATTTTTACTCTGATTCACCTTGGAATCTTATCTTTGCAAAAGTTTAAATAATTTAGAGGTAAATAATAAAAACATGCACACGCATGAAGCTCAAAAGGCCGAACCACAGAGAAAAGAGTTTAACTCAACTCAAACTCCTTGTCAAAATTTGATGGTCTATGGAAGGACAAGAAAGAAAGACTGTCGTTGTTACATCGCGGTTTTCTGTGCCTCGCGCGCGCAGCTTTTCATAATTAATGCGAATATGACGGTTTTTTCGTTTTGTCGCTTTCTTCATGCACCGTTTTTAGCTACAGATCGAAATGAGATTTTCAAACGTTTTCGAGTCCCTCATTTTGGTTTCGGTAAATGTCGTGACAGTGTCGTAAGTTCAACCGGATCGTGTAGAGGAATTTTTTATGTTCTAATTAAAAGTAAAAATTGTTTGTGGTTCTGGCCACAGATTGCTGATATGTGGCAAGCTACAGGTGTGAAATTTTCACTTCGTTCCAACAGATCCGTCGTGGCGCTGCTATCGTCAAGTTATATGGAACTGGGCTAGTATGATTTCTCTACTCGCGCGCGAGGCGCCATCGCTGCATACAAAATTAGCCTTTGCCTCGACTTTTTACGAAAGAAGGCCGAGTCACACGTAAGCAGAGAAATTATGCTAGAGGGTCTGTATAGTGATTTCAGAATGCAAAAATAGGTATATTTGATCAAGGAACAAATCAATCAACGATATTACTATGTCATACAACGGAGAAGAATTAGGGCTTCTCAAGGATTCTCAATTCAAGCGAAAATACAAGAAGAAACACAAGATATAATCTTCTGACGCAACAACACGGCGTGGCGCTACTGCTGGTGTAAGTTAAATATGGCGTTTTAGGAGGGAAAATTTAAAGTTCTTGAGAAAAATGTGACATCAGTGCCACAACGGACCTATCGGAACTAAAGCTGTCTTAGTCTTAGGTTCTTCTGTCTGAATCATATGTCAAAAATCTATGATAAATTCCAGATGTTTTTTCAGTTTTTTGAGTTTTTTGATTACTTTTATAGTTGTTAATATCTACAAGTTGATTTATTAACAAACCATACAAAAAAAAAATTCAACGCATATACAAAAGTCAAGAAAGTAATCATGTCAAGCTTTCATAAAGCTATTGACTCTAGAACTTCTATAACAGGAACTAAAGTAAAAAATAATTTGCCATTCGTGTCTACAGGAATACCATCTCTGGATCATGTTATTGGTAAAACCATTTTACTTTACATACGTACATAATTATTTAAAAAAAACATTTATTTACATAACCTCAAAGTCCTAACCTAAACTTTGTAAACAACTTTATTTTCAGGTGGAGGTTTGCCTTCTGGCGCCCTTTTTGTAGTTGGTATGTATACTATATGACCACTAATCTAATAATACCGTAATCATTTAAGGTGATATGAAGCCTGAACACCATACCAGGCTTCCATCACTCAGCTGTAGGTACCGAGTTAAGCACCCTTTGGCGCATCGTAAGCGATGCGCTTGCTTGATTTCTGCCAGGTGGTAACGTCACATACGTCAACGGCAACGTCGGTAGTAGGTAATTAGGGTTTGAAACACATTGACTGATGGCAAACGACGGTGGGTCCATACAAGAAACCACAATTAGTTTTGGAATGCATTCGGCGCCGTTCGCCGCGTCGTTGGCCGAGGATGCGGGCAGCGGCCCACACTAAACATACTTTTGGCATGGACCCGCCATCAGTCATATTATAAAACTGAACTAGATTCACAATCAACATTCGAATAATGGCAGAACCAAAAGAGCTCATAAGATCTCTTTTTTGTACTAGCTGACAGTAAACATGCCAAGAACGACTCAAGTTTATGAATCAGAAACAACATATTAGTGCCAACCAACAGCATGCATACTTGTGTGGGTTTTTGTGTTAATGCGGACAAAAATTTTCTAAGATTTTAAATGAGACTGGGGGTCTAGTATAAGAGGTGAATGGTCTCAACCCTAAAGCGTGGGAATTTATTGTTTTATAAGTGATGTTGTGATGTATCTGTTCAAAGTCAACATAATTTATTCCATATAGGAGCTTGAAGCACACTTATTAAACCTCAAATCTTTTTTTGAAGCTACCACCGCATCAGAACATTACATAGTAACAAACAATCTGAGCATACTTAACCCTTCGTCTGTGGATGTCACGGATCCGTGACTAAGACAATAACAAATCTTTTGTGACTGGAATCTCCACAGACGATAGGTTAATTAAATGAATCTTTTAAAATGTTTCAGAGGAAGATGTGCTGGGCAATTACAGCAGAGTTCTCACTAAGTACTTCCTTGCTGAGAGTGTTGTGTGCAAACATGCTGTATTCATAGCATCTGCTGATGAAAATCCTTGTGATATTGTAAGTTTTTAGAAAATTATTCATTCTTTCCATCTAGGTAGTTATGTCTTATTTTAATGTTTATGTGATTAAAGATC
Source organism: Agonopterix alstromeriana (assembly GCA_963924505.1). NCBI lineage: Eukaryota > Metazoa > Arthropoda > Insecta > Lepidoptera > Depressariidae > Agonopterix > Agonopterix alstromeriana. The sequence continues at coordinate 11,992,993 of OZ004667.1, forward strand.
TTGTTTTAAACTGAAATGTCCCAGCGCCCGCGGCATGATGGCGCGATAAAGCGCTATCGCGTCCAAGCTCCCTTTCTTTTTGCGCGCGAACAAACGAGTTAGCAGGCGCGATAAAACGTTTATCGAGGCACCATGCCGCGGGCGCCGGTTAGACTTTGTCTTATTGTCCCCAACAAACACAATAACAAAAAATAAATCTCTGTGAAAAATACACATGAATATGATATACGGGTCTTTCTTATGCTGACAGATTTTTTAAGGGGATGATCAGTCCATACAACTTTCTCTATCGGACTAACATCAAAATTACAAAAAAAAGATTGGGGTTCCTTACAAAACTGCAAACCTACTCTATGCAAATCACAAATGTATGTCAATATCAATATCAATTACGTACACACGGCGACACATCAAGCTATACAAAACCAACATAAGCTGGCCTCTCGTAGGTCAAGTAATGTATACGTCGCCTGGCCAGCTTATGTTGGTTTTGTATAGCTTGATGTATCGCCGTGTGTACAGTAAGTTGTTCAGTATGATGGTCTGATTATCCCTATAAAAAACCTAAAATATAATAAAGTATAAACTTATGTGTTTTATTTTTGCTAACCTTGATGTATCAGTACAAAAAAATTACAGCTTCTTACACATACTTTTATTCTATAACTACCAGCTTTGTCACAAAATCTTAATCTATGTTCAATTCAATGTTTTCTTCCTGAATTGTTGCTCAAAATAAATTACAGGTAAAAGAATTACCGCAGCCATGCGTAGCACCGACAGACGATGAAGTGAGTTCTGTGTCCAGTGGAGTGGACAAGATGAAGATAGCCTGGAGGTACGAGGGTCTCGGCCAGGTGGAGTCCTCGTTCGGTGGTAACACCCACTTCGGACACCACTTTGATCTGAGCAAGCATATTGATGAGGAAACTATTAAAAATAGTACCATTACATATTGTGATCTAAATAATACACTATCTCATGGGGAATATAAAGGTAATTTTTTTTCGTAATTTATATTAAAATTGAGAGTAAAAATTACGGTATGGTGTTTAGGTGTCCAAAATAGACTCCAAAACATCACAAATTCTTTTCGTTGTTTCCCTTTCTTTTTTTTGCGCATCGCGCGAAAACTACTGAACCAATTTTGATGAATCTTTTTGTGTTTAAATTAAAGACTTAGGCATATGAATAGTTATAATAGTACACTATAGAAGCGAAACTATGGTTAAACCAACACGAGATTGGAAGGCGTTTTTTGACATTTGTATGCGTATTTTTACATTTAACGTGGGAGTTTCTTTTCATACATACATACATATACTCACGCCTGTGTCCCATTGGGGTAGACAGAGACAATTGATCGCCATCTGCTACGATCCTGACATACCTCTTTTGCCTCTTCCACAGTCATAAGTCGTTTCATACACGCTTGTCGGTTTCGGGTACATTTGATCTGACCATTTTTAAGTAAGCTATCGATTTGGTCTGCATACTTACTGTCTTTCTGTGGAGTTTCTTTTCTATAGTGTACTATTATTATCTATTCATATGGCTTAGGATTATAATGTAAAACTGGACATGTCGCTACGATGACGGGAGCTGATGCAGACGAAGCCACGGGCTAAAGCTACTTGAACCCACATAAAACATACAAATTTACTTTAAAGTGATGCCATAAGTTCCTAAGGCTGACTACAATAATGTTTTCCTCTCCATTTTTTTACAAGTTTTTAATTAACTTGTATCAACTAGTTAGAATATTTGGTACAAATCTTGCAAGTAACTTTTAAAGCATCTCCCATTATTATTATTATCATTGTATCTCTAACGGTATTTCACGGGCCGTAGCCCGGACCTTTGGAAGGCTTGCATGGGGACACAGGTCCAACACGTAGAGGCCCCTTTGAGACACTATTATCTAAATGAGATGGGATGCACCAACCGTGGTCTATCTCTGAATGCATTATGCAAATGCACCAGAAGACATACCACGTTCAGTGCAGAGACTATTGTAGAAAGGACAAAAACTACTCGGGTTATGGGGGTGAACTGGGTGGGCTGGGAAATCTGGGTTATTGCGGTGAAACTCGGGACGCCTGCCGTAACAAATGTCTCTAGTTTGTCAAAAATGGCAGACAGTGACTTGCCAACTCATTTGATGGGCCCCCCAAAATGGCCGCTCGCAAGGAGCGACAAGGCGGCAACATCTACTGAGCGGCTAAGGTTGTAGAGAGGTGAGTCTGCGGGCGCCGGTTCCCGGTGCTAAGCGCACCAGTCAGCAGGTCCCGGTGTTATGACATTTTACACTTCCAACCTGGAGCATAGGTTCCGCTCTTGCAACTCCACTCCTGGCCGGCCGGTTAAGGCAAGACAGGAGGCGAGGGCCAAATCAATCCGGGCCCTCTGGAGAATCGGGTCCGTGGTGTCGCCACTCACCAACAGCTCGCCACAAGCTGCCCTGATTATTATTATTATATAATATTTCAAATAAATCTTCATACCTTGAATAAATTGCAGGTTTCAAAAACAGTATGTATCATAAACTTCTAACAAGTATAAGAGAAGAAGTGTCTAAAGAAGAATATCAAAGTAGTAGTAAGAATAAAAATAATCTTAGAGTAACAATACAATCGCTTGGCTCTCCACTCTGGATGGCGATGGACTGCGAAGAGGATTCCATGTCAAGCAGCTACGGTCAGGATCTGTTGAAGTTTGTCTACTGCTTGAGAGTGTTGCTGCGGGATACTAGTGCTGTCGCGTTCATTACCATTCCATCACATTTGTTTGACGTAAGTGTACAATTTTAATGTAGATTAGTTTTTTTTTTTAATTTGTATCTAGCCCAACACAAAATTAACACAAAGCAATGTTAATAAGTACCTAAATATCTTCGACATTGTCCCAATTTAAGTACTATAATCTAGTCCAGATTTGTAATTTGATGAATAGACAAACATATCACTACTGACTAAGCTATCCATCCATGACATATTATTTTTACCTGACTGCGCCAGAAGGAGGGTTATGTTTTTTTCTATTTTAGTTCATCAATACTTTTAACACTCCTAAGTCCTAAGCGCCCATACAATAGTTTTTAAGCTTCATTCCATTTATAGTTTTTCAAATTTGTAAAATTTGACTAACTTCTGTTGCTGTTCCGATTTTTTTTATTTCTCTACAATACAATGAAATAATGCTTATACGAAACAAAATCGAAAAATATTAAAAAATTTACAAGTTTATGGACAACTCACGCTAGACCAAAATTTTACATGCCTAAAATGTTTTTACAAAAAAAAGACCTAATGGTTCCGAAGACTGAGATTCAGAGACGATTTTTTTAGTCTTAGCTCGAGCTAAGCAGTATGAATTTTGGCATACGGGAGTTTGAACGATGACTTAAAAATCGTCTCTGAATCTCGGCCTAAGACAGTTTCCCTGTATCAAATGTTCCTATGTATAAAATACCAATCAATTTTTTTTCAGGATGAACACTTAATGAAAAGGCTTCTATATTCAGTGGATAATGCAGTAAGACTAGAATCATTCGCCGGCTCCAGTCGTGAAACCAACCCAGTCTACAAAGACTACCACGGCCTCTTCCATGTGACTAAATTGTCAGCTGTTCACTCACTCGTGCCTTTTGTACCCCCGAGTCTTGATATGGCATTCAAATTGAGAAGGAAGAAGTTTGTTATTGAAAAACTTCACTTGCCACCAGGTAAAGATTCAGATTTAAAAAAAGTCTTCAAAGGCTCTAAATTCGCTTTCGCACCTTAAAATCGCTGTAGGTTACTCAGACGATCACAAATATAATAAAATTAATAAGTTTTTGTGTTTGACAGTCCTTTTTCCGAGTTATTTCATGTCAAAAATCAATTATATCTTTATAATCGGCGATATTAGGAAAAAATTACTTAATAATAGATTATATTTTTTTATTACCTAGGTATCCTCTATCGATATAATCAGGTTTTAGATAACAACACAATTAATTGTGACAATTCAAGATGACTCGAATTACCATAGCATAGGCCAATAAACTTCAAACCCCTTTGTAGTATCGATCTTCGGTATATAACCGTATATAATGTATACCTATGTACCTTTTATACAAATTGCATTTATATTAACTATTAATTGCTTAGCATACAAATTTGCCTCCTCAATTTACGAGTTCGTATGAAAAATAGTTTAAAAATAATCATTTCAAAAAGTTACATCCTAATGTTGTTCATTTATCGATTCTTTACAAACTTCTTTCTGTTTTTACATTAGCCATAACATCTTTTATTTGTATACAATAAAGTGTTAAAATAAAATATTTGAATGCTAATTTCCGTTTGCAGAATTAGAAGAAACAAGTGAACGAGAGCAAGATGATATCACAGCTGTCCCAAAAACATGCGGAGGATTTAAGAAAAAAGATATTGATTTCTAAGATTACATATTATAATTTATAATACAATTTTCAAATTCAACGCTGTTCAGTAAAGCTGTTAATGTACTTTGATATTTTATAAATATATTTATACTATTTTCCAGTAACCTGTAGTTAATTGTGAATAGCATTCCTCGACGGCGCTTTCGTAATGTTCCATTTAGTTGAATGGACCCGTCATACATTCACACATGCGGGAGTAACTCAAGCATTAATTTTAAACAAAAATGCCTAATTATTAGTCACCCCACCTGCTCAGCAGAGCGCATCTCCCCCAAACCGGCGAATCTATTCAACGTATCATTGTTTATTCACATTTCAACCTACCGGGTATTGTAAACGACATTCCGCTACTATAATTTCTTCCGTAAATATTTACGAATATTACGTAATATGTGATTGTTTTTGCTGTTTGTAAACAATAGAAATTATGACTTGCAAAAAAGCGGCAAGTGCCAAAGTTCTATTTGGATTTTTCAACACAGTTTTTTTCGTAAGTATTGCTCGCTTTATTAAACTACCGTAGATCTCATGAATGTTCTTAGTTTTATTTTAATACCGAGTTAACTTCAGATTAAATGTTTAATCAAAAGTTAAAGAACTTTTACCAGTTAATATTTCCTATGGAACCCACGTATAGTTTTACCGTTACAAAAATAACGTAACATAACTTATTTATATTCTTTAAAGATTACGTTAAAGGCTTTTACTGAAGTTATTTCGTTGTTTAAAAACAATCTAATATTTCGGATACCCAGGCCTGCGGTTTCGTGGAAGTAGTATGCGGATTCCTGCTACTCTGCGACACCCAGAGGGTGCTCCTCTCGCGCCTCCTGGCTGCCCCCGACGGTGGGTTGGCCCAGCCCCCGTTCTACTACGTGGCCCTGGCGCTGCTGGTCGCTGGGCTCGCCATGTGCGCGACGGCTGCCCTCGGCTGCTGGGCCACTTACATGCCCGGATATGTTATACTTACTATCGTAAGTGGCTTTTTATTATTGTGTCATTATTTCCCAATGAGATGTATGGAATAGCATCAGGTGTTGGTAATATTATGAATCTCATATTAACCCCCATTTCTTCCCGTGGGTGGGGCACGAAGCGACTAAGCGGGAGAAAAATATGGTTCATATGCAGTGTATTTGTGGGCGAAATGCCTAGTTTGGTAATTTAATCATAATTATAACTAAACTAGACCAGACAAAGGAGAGCTAATGCGCCACGTTAAGGATGTCAATATTTATGACAAGTAATTTAGCTGCCCACCCGCGGCTTCGATCGCGCAATCCACTGAAATACATGCCGAACAAAAAAACTTGAAACTCTCATAGATGCTGATTGCGATGCCAATAAATATAATTCTATAGGTCCCTAAAAAAAGGTACAAGCTAGCCTTATTACAACTGCATGCAAGACAGGTGGTGTTTGTAGTAATGTTTCTGACAACCCCGAAAGCTATTCACTTTGCCCATATATTTTATAACCTTTGTTATATATTCATGTAACTTGCAGTACTTCCTGATAGTGCTATCGCTGCTGCTGGGTGAGTGCGCGGGCGGCGTCGTAGCAGCGATATGGCCGCGGTGCGCGGGGCTACAGAGCTCGCGTGGCGGCGCCATAGGGGCGCTGCAGGCCTACTACGCGGTACCCGACTACGAACAGTTCACTACCGCGTTGGATCTGGCACAAACTGAGGTAATAAAATGACTATAGATAAATTACCCAAAATTTCTTTTAACTAGTCGAAAAAGTTCTAGTCGCCTTTTTCCCCAAACTTTTTATTACCCTGTCGAATGTTTTCTTATTCTATTTTTTCCACACACGCATAAGGGTCGAAGGTTTTTAAGAAGATGGCCAGATCATCAAACTAAACAACTTTCGCTATGAGACCAACATCGAAATAGCGAAAAAAAAATATTCCATACAAAATTGCAAATCTACTCGACACAAATGTATGGGACAATTGATATTTTTTTCGCGATTTCGATGTTGGTCACAGAGAAAGTTATTCAGTTCTGATGAACCACTTATTTTTAAGCAGTCAGCATATTAAGTTGGGCCCTGTATATATCCTAGTTATACGATACGATAGGTTTGGCAGTCTGCTTTTGAAGCCGATGGACGCCGCTTTATTGTAATAACTAATAAATTTTTAGCATAGTTGTAGATTTAAAAAAAAAATTATTTTGGTTTATAATGTAAGCCACCTATACATATCGTACGTCCGTGCAGCGGACCAAACTGTTGATTCTATCTTACTGTAACATCTTTTTTTTTACACAGTTTGTAAAATAAATATTATTATTCTTCTTATTCGAATCCAGGTTACCTTTCCATCTTTTTGGTCGTCGACGCGTATCCTGTGTAACCCAGTCTGTGGTGATTCTGTCTCATCTTCAAATGCATACGACAAACAACATTTATATTACTTGATCTTGTTTGCAGTTACAATGCTGTGGCATGACGGACGCGAGGAACTACGACATGTCGGTGTGGCAGCTCAGGAGACTGGGCCCGCGCGGCATGTCCGTGCCGCTGAGCTGCTGCGTCCAGTTCGAGGACAACGCGTCCTATCTCAACCCGGCGCCCGTCAACCAGTCCCGCTGCCAGGAGATACTGCCCAACGCCGACTTTAGATATGTACCGGTATGTCAGTGTTTCTTCCTTATTTACACCGACAAACGGTGAATGAAAACATCGTGAGGAAACCTGCATGCGCTGAAGAAGAAATTCAAATACGTATGCGAAATCCACTAATCCACATTGGGCATAATGCTTATACATACAAAGGCAGATCCAGAAGAGAGGGATTGTTTCTAAGAATGCAGCAACCCACCTCCCCTCGAACCAAAAGTCGGGGTACGTACTTGGTGATGGATTCCAATACCGAATATCCACTAGATACCAACGAGCGCCACACGTCTTAAACTTTACTACAAGACGGTTATTACACGGAAGCTGGAAATAGGTATTGTCTATACCTGGAGTACAGACTGCCATACTAGCGGCGAAACATGAAAATACTCCATGGCAGTCGGTAATGTTCAACCTTCTTTCGTACGTTTTCATCGTCGTTGTTGGTTTGCCCCTTTCTAATTCAGCGACGAAAATTAAAAAAAAAAGAGTTTTGATTTAATTTTTGTTCTGACAGAAAGGGACAAATCTAAAGTTTGAAACATATGTACGAAAGAAGTTTGAAAATTACGGACCGCCATGGACAATTTTCGTGTTTCTATGCTTGTAAGGAGGATTGGTATCCTTTAAAATTCGAAATCCATGGTTATTACTTATCTATTTCTTATTTCGAGATTTCAACGATAATTTTTCTTTCAGGGTTGCCTGAGCAGACTGGAAGAATGGTATCAGCAACAATACATTTTATTTATGCTGGCTCTTTTTGTGGTAGCTATGTTCAAACTGGGCATCCTGCTCAGCACAGTGTTCTCGTGCATCCGCCTCAGGAAACGAAGACAAGACGTACACTCCTTCATCATGAAATCCATAGACAACAAGACCAACGAAAACATATACGAGAGCAAAATGGGAACTCTTCATGATGAACCTATAATGGCCAAATACATCCAACCTAATAACTTTTACAGTCCCCGTGTCCGGAACCCTAGGATTTTTCCAAGTAAACAGAATGACATGGTATGAGAATTAGCATCGGAGATAAATGCTTTAGAGATGAAACTTGAGAAATTCTCAGATTATTTAAATAAGCACCAGGCAGAATCTATTATGTGGTGACGCAGGAATACAGAATGTGTTATTAGTACTAGTTTATAAAGTCTCATCATATTGTTGGTTTATTTATAATATTATCGGCCTAGTTCTTGTAGTTAGATTGTGTGTCGATTTTGTTGCAAAACGTTACGTAAATCTGTTATGATTGTTAAAGCTATACATTCACACGTATTTGCAGAATCCTCGTATGAATAATCTACTAGTAGTGGCCTCTGCCCACTAATACCTATGTTTTACGTACAAGTTACGAAGAAAGTTTTATCCCGCGCCTGTTCAAAAATTGTTTTAAAAATAAAAAATAAAGATACCATTTTCAACAGTGAGCTTCAACGCATCTGAAACAATAATGATAGGTTTTTGAAACGAGGGTCGAACTTCTAGATCGATCTTAGTCATTTGTGATAAAGTTTAAATTGGGATTTATTTGGTCTTTAGAATTGTATGAAGCGAATGATATAAAATCAGTTTCACAATTTTAACCATTTACTGATAAGGTGAGGTTGAGTAATCCTTTATTAATTTAGAGGACTTTTATCAGTAAACATAGTGCCATAAATATTTAATTATCTCTGTGAAAAAATATATGCGATGTATGAACAATTGTACTTTACTCATTGTATTTGTTGATTTCCAAATTCTCTAAAGTATTTGCTCCGTGTGCTCGTAAGTTTATAAACTAGTTGTAATTTTAGTTAGGTACTTATTTAATTGTGTGGATATTATATTCTATAAGAAATAAAAGTCATGTTTCTCATAATATGCAATATTATTTTCAAAAGAACATTCAAAAATTGGTCCTAAAGTTAAAAACATCGTTAACAATGGCTCTGGAATGTTGCTGTCATTCACAATTGGTTTTAAGTTTATGTTGAACATACTGAAGAGAGCTGCAAGTGTAAACAAACATTGATTCAAGCTTGACTTTCTTTTTTTCTCGTATTAAGTAATTTTAAGTCGAAATATTGATTGAATGTAAGTTCCACTTATATAAATATTGATACGGAATTTCTATGAAATTACTGCTATGAGTTAATTTGAATTAAAGTACCTATTAAAAACAAAACCAACATTGTATATTCCAGAATCCCGCAAACCCCATCCTAAATGATACATGAGATCCTTAACAATAACAATAATCTATCTATTCATAATAATTGATACTATAATATTAGCTATTGACCATTGAGACCGACATCACAGTATAACCTACTTTTATCTTAGGTACAGGAATGATCTTAATTTATTCCTAATTAATACATAATAAAAATTTACATTTGCACTATGTTAAACATGGATTGGGCCATTCTCAGGCGGATAGACCGACCTTACTAGTAACCTCTAGAGAAATCTACAATCACGCCGACGACGTGGTGATCACGAGAGTGAAACAAAAGAACAGCTATTTTGAAAATAAATTCTAAGTGTTTTTTTATTTATTTTTGCGTTCGCGTTTAGCTTTTCTCACCAGGAAAGCGTATCGCAAATATCCATAAAATCAATATTCCTATTATCTTTTTCCCTGATTTTGTTATACGCCTTTTCAAGAGTAGCGCCGAGTGCGCAGCGTATACTATAAATTGATATGAAAGTCTATTGAATTGGTATGAATATAGAAATCTATTTCAGTTTCAAAGTGGCTGTTCTTTCGTACCGTAAGAGTTCTATAATGGTCGTACCAAAGATTAATAAGTAAGGTGTCAATGGAGGCCCATAGAAAATAATAAATTACTTAACAGTTTCGATGCGTAATATAAAATGTAACACATAATTAACCCATTATTGTTCGCCAAACATATCCAGTTATTTCATAAAATAAAAGTATGCAAATTTGATAATAATAATAATGTCTTTTGTGCTTTAATAATATTATAAACTAAAATAATATCTGCAATAAATATAGATTAGCCTACTCTCTGCTGCAAAATAAAAGTTATAAAACTTGACTGATAGACATTGAAAGGAATCGTGTGGGAATATTCTGTGATTGTCTCAGTATTATGTTTTCACTGATGTCATAATATTAAACAAACGCCTTAAAATTACAGTAATATATTTACAAAAAGTATTAACAATATTACTAAAACTATAAATACTATGAAATGGATTTTGACAATAAATAGTCTATAAAACAATGTTTCTGAAAGTATTAAGAGACATTGGAAGATTGCCGTTACTTATTATAAAATGTTCATTTAGCCATTAAATTCTGATGTTAAATTCCTGTTTGATAAACTTTGGTCGTTATTTGTTTCATATTGGTCATAAACTTGTATGATTGAAAGTGTATAAACGCATTATGAATATCGTATCCCAAACGGATATTATATCAAATTGACTAATAAAATGTGTCAATTAGTAATTGTAACTCGTTATTATTAGTGCTTACACATCAAAAGTTTAAAGTGTGGTCGTTTAACAAGAAGTTGTTATCGGCCAACGAGTTGAGAAGCTCCTGCGCGGTGAGATTGCTCGCGTCTGTGGAAGGCATATTGTCCAGGAAGTCGAGATTGAAATCTGTAGTTTGTCCCGTGAAGGAAGACGTGTTGTGGAGCGAGGGGAACGAGTGAGAATCGTTACCGTTCTGGTTCTGCATGGGCCCGTTCTGGGACATCATGGAGTTCTGCATGGGGCTGTTCTGTGCGTGCATGGGGACCGTCTGGCCCTGCATGGGTCCGTTCTGCATGGGGTTGCCTTGGTGTGAACCCATGCCACCCATACCGCCTTGCATCGACATGCTTTGTGATTGGCTCATGTGAATATTTGGCATCTGTAAATAAATGTTACATGTTATTAACGTCCAATAATGCATTTATATATATATATATATATATATATATATATAGTGTCTAAATTTTTAGATTATAATACTTTATTTTCCAGAATATAGTACAACCGTCTTAAAAATCCAGCATATTCTGCCATTTAATAATAAAAAAATATTTTTTTTACTTTTTTTACCTTTTTTTAAATTTTTTCTTTCAGTCTTGAACTAGATATACCTGAAGTTTTTGCGCGGGAACCGATCAGAAAAGGACGGGCTTTGTTTCTTAATTTACTAAATTAGTTTTTGTGGCTATTATTGTGTTAATGAGGTGAAATTAGTTTAATAATGTGCCATTAATGGAGATCAATATAGTAAAACTAAAAAATAAACACAGGCACTCCCGTTTGATTCGGTCTGATCCTCACTTAAAAGTCCCTTGACTATTGGAATGTGGGAACCACCCTCGCATTTCAAGAGATAGGTATAGGTTAGGTTAGGTTCAAAGAAAAAGATAAATATAGACAACTAGTTCCCATTGCCTTTCCGAAAGGATAAATATTTAAAACAAAAAAAAGCTAGACATACCTGTCCTTGCACACTCATCATCTGATTCTGTTGCATAATGAGGTGTGACATGGGAGACTGCTGTTGACTGGTCCTGTAAAATATAAAGTATTACGTATAAACAACTTCAATGCGCGTCATTTACTCTAATTATGTTGACCCGAAGACTCTTAATTACATTGTTGTGACACTTGTATTGTTTGCTTGAATTTGTTTTATATAACAGCATTGTTATTTTACATAGAACTAGTTAATCTCCACTAGGTCGATTTATTTTAGCTCCCATTATAAAACTTGTTCAGTACACTACTTCTTAAAATACTGAATTTAGGTAGGTATACAATACAGGCTCCTGTTTTTATGGGGATGATCCGACCATCTAACTAAACATCTTTCTCAATGGGTCTAACCATTGAGGGCAAACCTGTAGAATCCCACTGCAGGGCGAAGGCCTCTCACGAATAAGGGTGACAGGGAGTGGGCCATACTCCACCACGAAGGCTCAGTACGTGTTGGTGGAGGCAAGTTAGTGGTCAACTGCTGTCAGAGAATTTTCAAGCCGCCTTAATAGGCCTTTGACCCGGCTTAACGAATAGTTACAACGCCATCTTAAGGAACTATCCGAGACCAACTGCTTATCGTGCCTTCCGAAGCACGGAAACGCTCGAGATGAAATACCACTAAACGGTCACCCATCCAAAGACTGACCGGACCTGACGTTGCTTAACTTCGGTGATCGTTTCCAATACCAAAGCTCCACTAAGCCAACGAGTGCTTCTGGATAAAGAAGTATGGAAGATAAATACAAAAGCAAGACATACCTCTGTGGTTGATGCTGCATGAGTTGCTGCTGCTGCAGCCGCGCCTGCTGCATCTGTAATTGCTGCTGTTGCTGCTGCGACATACCGCCGCCCATACCACCCATTCCGAACCCTGGAGACAAAACACATTTTATAGTTAGACAACTAGTTCTAATGCAACAAGAGTTCAGCTACAGCGTCTCATCATAATAATGGACCAGAAGGGGTACACTTCTGCACGTTTAGTATGATTTTTCTACATGCGGTCGACGTGCCTTTGCTCCATAAATAACGACCTCTTCTCGCGTTTTTGGAGAGCGAAAGCCGTGTTTGCCGCGACATGTAGTATGCAGTAAAACCGAGTCGCGTGCAAGAAGAAACATCATGCAAGACGAGCTGGTTCGGTCATTTGAATAAAGCGCAGACACGTAGAACGTTCGGGTCGTGTAGTGGAACTGGATTAATAAGAAGTCTCAATGAGGCTTTACCGACCGAATCAGTAAGTCATATCAAAAAAGATCCGTCTATCAAGACGGACCCTATCCCCTGAGGATCACCTCAGGGGAATAGGGAGAAAAGAGTCTAATCACTATCAACCATATCTACTAAAGCCTGCTAATTAGAAGTCTCTAACACAGTTTGGCAAATCTCTTCACCACGATAGCAACGATAGACTATAAAAATTAGCGGCAAGGGATGTTAGCCGCGCGAACGTGGCATGTCCAATAATATCCCTGGGTGGTCAATATCATTCCGCGCGCTATTAAAAATTTATCAACTGCGAAAGTAGTACATCTTTAAGACTTATTTAAACATGGTATTACTATTATACCACTACATATTTTCTGTTTAAGGCATTAGGATTTAGACTAAGAAATGTCTAGTCTGTAAATTTCAGATCGTTTTTTTGTAGTTTTTGATTATTTAAGTGAATAAATGTGTACCTTGATGATGATGCGGGAACTGTTGTCTCGAAACCGCTTGCTGCTGCATGAAAACATGTCGCCACTCCGGGGAGTAGGGCCGCGGATGCGGGGGGAAGGGCCGGGGTGCGGCCGCGGGCCTCCTCGCCCCGCCCACCCCCACACCTACACCACCGGGCACGCCGGCGCTGGCGAACCGTGCCTTGTACTCCGGCGGTGGAGGCCGCATCTGCTGCTGAGCTCGTAGCATCTGCTGCTGCTGTTGCTGCAGCATCTTAGCTTGTTGTTCCCGCGATATGCCGGCTGCTACTACACCTGTGGATTGAGATCATAATTCGATTTATCATCTAGAATTAGATTAGCTTAGGGTCTGTTTCACCACTTTTGGATAAGTTCTTGTTAGCTTATCTGACAGCTGGTTTGATTTATTTTGTATGAAAAATATGTTAAACGATCTGTCAAATAGAATATAAAGATATCAACAACTTATTCAGAAGCATTGAAACAGGCCTCAAATCAAATTTTAATTTGGTTTAGGTGTAGCTTTGGCTGGCGTTTCTTTGCCATGAGATCAGTCTATCTTTTCAGCTTAAAGAACAAAATGATTAACCTAGTTTCTATTTTTGTATGTGTGGATGTGTGGGATAGTTGATTTATTGCAACTTTTCGTGTCATGCGTGTCACAGTCATTTTTACGTATACGACTAGCTAAATTAGCTCCCTAGGCATCGTTATATGTGTTTTCCTCAAATTGTCATTTAATAAGATCAGACTACAGACGTAGTAATGGAGTGACACGATCCTATGGACCATACGGGCAAGATAATAATCATGTGTATATCAAATAAATTGTCATGATCCCAAATGCAAGCTACTTGGCTTTTTATTATGGAAACCATACAACGACGACAAACATATAAGATGCATGACCGAACCGGGATTCGAGCCCAGGCAGTGGTAACAATTATACCAAACGGGTCGTCAATGTAAGGTAAATGCAATGGTAAATGAAAGTATAACAAACCGAGAGGAGGTGCAGGACCAGGGCCTGGCGGGGCTGACTGCGGCGCGGGACCCTGCGCTCGCGCGCGCATCGCCTGCGAGAAGTTGATGCTCTGCGACTGCGACACCGAGTACGAATCGCATCCGCTGCCTGCAAACAACACTCTCATTAACAACTCATCAACATCAACCTGCATACGTCTCACTGCAAGACACATCACGAAAAAGATTGAGAAGGGAGCGGATCACACTTGACCACGCGGTCCCAGTGCAGAGGCCGTCTCAATCTGACCTGACTTACGAATAGGTAGTGTTATTGTCATTTAACGGAACTATCCGGAACCAATATAGCGTGTCTTTTGAAGCATGGAGACAGTTACCCATCCAAAGAGTTACCTGAGCGATTGGTGCTTAACTTCAGTGACGTATACAATGCGGAAGCTCCACCACAACCAGTAGTGGAGTCTATAATCACATAATTATATCAAGAGAAATGCCCTTGATTGATTGACCGATCAGTCATTACATCAGGGTCTTATATAGGCTATAAGCAAGATATCAACAACCCTCTGATTTTGTAAGACATTAAAAACTACAAGGCGAACATGAGCTGAGAAGAATTTACAATTACAAATAGGTTTGGACCTACATTTCAGAACGAAGTTCTTGAAACCGTTGGTCCTAAATAGATTCCAGTCAGGTACTAGGTGCATAAAGAAAAACAATTTGTATAGTCGTTGCAATAAAGACGTCAATCTATGTCATGTCATCCCCGAGGTGCGCGACTTGGCGCATTCTCGCCGATCGTCAACCTCGCTCGCCCTCCCTTCGTCCTCCCGCGCGCCCCCGCCCCGCACCCAGCTGCGGCAAACCACCAACTTATCTCAACGCTTGTTATCATACTTAACTCAACGATATAAAGGTGGTATTCGAGTTTTAACAACCAAGCTAGATTACGCATACACTGTACCAACAAAGCGTGTGTTATTATGAAAAATAAACTCGACACGCGATGTTTCTTTGTTTTTTATTGCAATAACGTAAGGCAGGAATATCTTTCTCTTTGAAATTGTTTAGCGCGATGATTACGCGTCTTTGTTGACGAATTAGCCGATTCAGAGAGGAACAATTCCCGGGCCGGAATTGAATCATCAGTTTGGCGTTCCGATGGAATACTACGAATACATCTACATCGATCTGTATATGAGTTGTATTATATTATAAATTATCTATCATACATGCATTCACTCTACACTACAGTTATGACATTACTGTTACGTCATCAGTACCTAACGATTGCATAGCCGTGTATTCGATCATCATTTCATTAATAAAACAATAGCAACATAACATGGCTTCTACTTTTAATTCTTTTGCAGAACAATTTTAAACTTTACTTTAAAGCTATACGCAAAGATAGTAACATGTATTATAGATACATAACTAAAAACAATACCTACCTACCCAACTTTATCTTTAACAAAAATAGTTATCTCTAACACCGGAAGGTGACTTGGTGCGACGGATATTAGGTAAAGCCGAGGTTAAGAGTCAAAATAACGATAAATAATTACAAAAACTCAGCAGAATAACGGCTTACCTTGATGATGCTGCGGCGAAGGAGTGTTCTGATGATGGAAGCTCGCATACATGCCCTGCTGGGCGGCCACGGACACATGTCCGCCGCTGCCCGCGCCTCCACTCACTTGCATGTGCTGCGCCGCCGATACCTGATAAACAGACTAATTGTTAGCTCCCGATATATTACACATCATACCAAGCTTCAAACTCAAGATCTTTCAGGTTAATTGGAAATATCGTTAGTTAACTTCAAACCCGTAATTTAGATTTCAATGGACTGAGCAAATATTGATTTATCAAGATCAAAGCTTTAGTTTGATTAATCGTTAATATTAGATATAAATCTTCAGATTACAGCGAACCTTGTTATTTTTGATGCTGTATCATTTCCCTAAAAAAAATGTATATGTTAGTCGGCATTTTTTTGTTACAGCTTTCAAGCTACTAAAATCAGCAAAATTGCATGCCATATACCTGGAAAAGTATTGGCATATAATCTTGCGGCATTCGTTCTTGTTTTTCATGAAACAAAGTCATTCGACGGCCATGGCAACCATAAGGAACATAACCCTGACTTGAGCTGAGCGGCTACCCGTTATAAGTATTTTAATACAATACGCAACGTGATTCAACTTTCAAGGGCTTCTTGCACGTTATTAATTATAGAAGCCGGTGGCCAGAACTTTGTTTGGTGGAAATTTACCACCGTGTTATGGTGGACTTTTAAAATGTTTGGAGGACCAACATCGATAGAGAGCCAAATATTTTACAGGCAACCCTCAAAACAACTGCGATGCGATTAAAGTAAACCTCAGAAAAGAAATAACTAAAGTGTTAGACAAAACCCGTTTGGTTAATCGAACAATTAAGTCGAGCCTGGCTTTGATTCAAAGAATTTTTATGCTTTCGCATATTTCGCGGTACGGTACGCATAGCGCTTAGCAAAACCAGTTCCAAACTATAAATACTATCATGCAGATAATTTCAAAATCATTTGATATGGATGTCATACATAGCTAGAGAAAAATAGAGATTACCATAAAACTCGATGTTATAAGTTTTGTAAAAAATGTGTCATATGAGGTCTCTATTATATAAGATTATGCCTGCCGATGCCGATGCCGTGCCGGTACGATATGACAAAACATGTGACAGATGCCAATCGGCCGGAGAGCGAGCCTATCACGGCTGGCGAGCCTCAAACCAGTTCTCGACTCGTCTCCGCAACGATGCCATATACCCTCCGCCCGCTATACCCGCAATTTTTGTTGCTCGCGTCAATAATATGCGTGCTAAAGCCGCTAAGTTGCAAGCTCGAGCGCGACGCACGCCCCCCCTGTTCGTCTCGCCGCGGCGGCCGCGCTGCTGCCCCGTTTTAGTGATGGATGCAGGATGACGATGAACATCAATCTTTGTATTGATTGGCTCATTTAAATTTGGTTCAATTTGATAGTACGGTTAAAATAGTATTTGCTATACAGGTTCTAAACGAGATATCGTTCAAGTTTCACGTTGTCACACTATCTAATCTAAAACATTCAGAGTGCGATTTCCATACAAGTGACAATGTTTGTAATTTTTATGCAATTCGATTCAATTATCCAACCAAAACAAAATATACATTTGAATAAAGATACAATATTAAGAAATATTATTATTAATATTGTTAAATAGTGGTAGAGGAGGACATTTGTATCTAAAATCGACAGGATGCACTAATCCTGGCATAATATAAGTGCTTACGAAAATGACAAAAAATAAAATCCTGGTTATTTTGACAATTTTGTACACGAATTAGAATGTGGTGGAATTAAAAATAGCACTCCAGTCAGATTCCAGTTCATGAACTGAGTTGTATCATATCGATGAGATGAGACACAAACCTACACGTATTGTAAAGCCAGACGGCCTAACCTAACGGCATCTCTTATCTAGTCGCACATCGCCTTTAGAAACGACCCAAGGATTGGAATCACGAAGCAGGTAAGGAAGGAGCGCTCCGTCACCACTCGGCAGTGGCTTCCCTGTGACCGTTTACTTTCTGTTTAATGGTTGCATTTAAAAACATCAAATCACAAAATTTACAACATATTTGCATCGAGAGTCACTTGGTAAACAGTGAAAGTGGTAACGTTATGGCGTTCGTATGCTAAAATAAATCATGTTTGGGTCGCACCATGACATTATTAAAACTAATGTTAATACAATAAATTCTAGGTACATTATTATTAAAATTCATATTTCTAGAGCTGAGCATTTATATCCAATTGGCAATTGAACGCCAATTTTTGATATGTATATTATGTTATTAAATTGTCTATCTGATATCGATCTTGCGTTAATTTGCTACTTGTAAATAGTGGTTGGTAGTTATATAAAAAATCCTAATCACCCCGAAATGACATACTAATCGAGACCATTTGTAAAACTGGTACAGTCAGCAGAAAGTTATGTACGGTGATATAGTCAGCATGATAAATAAATTATATTAATTTAAATAATAAAGCTGATTATCATGGACTGGTCCTACACAATGCATAATGAATGTAATGTAACCCATAGGGAAATAAAAGTGAAAATCCAGAATACTCTACCTCGGATAGCACACTCGACAACACATCAAGTGTTACATTACCATTTCAATTTCAACTCTTATGGCTCCGAGACAAAAAGTCCAGTCTTACACTCGACGTGATATCGACTGTACGTTACTCCTACTCTACCATTCTTCGAAATTCTATGCATAGAATGTCATACTCGAAAAGAATCAGGGAAAGGTTTCTTCTACAGTTATTCAACGGACCAAACCAGCCCAGGACCTAGGGGGACGGCATACCGGGGCCCACACCCCGGGCGGCAGGTTGAGGGGGCGCCAAAATCATGTGTTTGAAAAAATATATGTTTCTCTGAAGCTTAATAACTTAATAACGATGCAAGAAAAACTCGAGCGCGCTTCGCTCGCTCCTGATTTTAGATCGTATTACATTTGCAGTAATTTCACTATATCGCAGTCAAATCTCGTGCTCGCTTCGCTCGCTCCTATACTTCATTCCAAATATGGACGACGAGAATTTCCGATTCCTATTTAGCTTTCTGGCCAAATCTGATTCGCTAATGTAATTAATTTATTGGATACATATACTATCCGACATATCTTGGACGTTACTTAAGCTTTTCTAAGAATAAGTAAGGGGAAGTGTTTCAAATCTCTGTTTCTGTAATGCAAAATAGCCTTAAAATTTCGTTGCTATTTTGAATGGAGTAAAGTTATAATAATATCGCAAAAGCCTAGCCGCATTGGGTTTAGATCGTATTGCAGGTTTGTAGTGACCTAATAATATTTAAGTAAAATTTGTTGCATTACAAGTCGCTCTAGGTTTTAGATCATAAATTGTGATGAGCTAATCATATTGCAGTAAAATCTCGAGCTCGAAAAAGTAATTGCTACGTCCATGGAGGAGGGGCGCCAATGTCAAGTTTTTGCCCCGGGTCGGAAAAATCGTAGATCCGGGGTTGGGCCAAATAGGAATAGCACTTCAAAACTTAGCCGGAAGCCGTAACAAAGTTTCAGATCACCCCGAAATAGTTAATGTAATATGCTGACGGTTTTAGAGGATGATCAGGCCATCAAACTGAACAACTTTCTCTATGGGACCAACATTGAAATCGCGAGAAAAAAATCAGCTGTCCCATACATTTGAGTACAGTAGGATCGCAGTTTTGTAAGGAACAGCTGATTTATTTTTCGCTATTTCGACATTGGTTTCATATAGAAAGTTTTTCAGTTTGGTTGTCTGATCATCCCCTTAAAAAGTGTCAGCATATTAAGAAGGACCCTGTATAAGTATTTTATTAATTAAATAAATGAGTTCCGTCGTTCGCATGCGAAAATGTAAATGAAAACAAATAGATACAAGGTACAGATAGAGATAAGATTGGTGCGGCAAGGGTACGAGGGAATCGACCGTGCTGCCTCGCGATGTTCCGCCCGCCCACGGCATTCGAGTCTACTATCGACTCACGAAGTCTTCACAATCAAGCCATTTTCGTATTTACACTTTAGGCATTCGAATCCTATCAGAGGACTTCATATAGAGAATGAATTATTTTAGTTCGATCGCCTTACTACACTGTGATAAGGTTTACATTATTATGAAGTTAGTTTGACTGTATCTAGTAGGGGAGGCTACGCGCCTAGTTAATTGCTGTAAATTGTACTACGTCACAAATTGTCACTGTATACTCACTTACAAACAAGTATGAATATCGATACTCGTTTAGGGTTCCGTGCCCGAACTCTAATAAACGCACATAAGTTTGTCTATCACTTCACATACTTCTATTTCTATAGCTTCTACTTAAAGTCAGGTGAGATGTAGAAACATTACTTGACTCTATATTTGTTGGATTCCACGTAGGGTAAAACTAGCTGGATTTTCGTGATTTGCTACAAAAGTCCTAAACTATGCTCCACGCCAATCACAAGGAATTGAGTTTAAAAATTATTTTTAGCGAGCACACAAAAAAAAAAGGTTTCTGCAAATTTCTGAATGATTGAGTAGATTTGCCTTTTATAGACTACTTTAAATTATATAATAATGATATAGATTTAGATGTAGGTAGAGAAACTGAAGCTTGACAATAAGGACGAGGTTCGGATCCCTTAAAACGTTAGCCTGCCTCGACCTTGGCTAGTTAAATTATCTAATTTTAGCAACAATGGCAATTATCAGCAATAATGTGAGAATCATAAAGACAAATACTTCTAAAGATACTCGTACTTGTAATAGTGATATATTAATTTTAGCTTTAAACTCATGAAAATAACTACTTAAAGATCTATCCGAAAATGTTTTTAATTTCAAATATTGCTATCAGCCAGCCTTAAGATCGGCTAATGACATCGACGATATACCATTTGTTATGTACTGTAATCAAAATATTAGCATTTATGACAAACTTTTAAACGACGTTTATTAGCATGTCTTATCTGTGACATAGTTATTTAACAAATTGGTTATAAAATTAGCTTGAGATAATAATAATTGTAGAAGCTTTTGTTTATCAGAAACGTATCGTTTTGTGAATACAACACCATTTAATATCCTTGTTATAATCGGGAAATTATTGCAACACTTGAATTTTCATTTTGGAAGAATACTTTTGCCTCACCGAATGGAAGCGATGACAATATCAGTTTTTTGAAGGCGATGAGCAGATCGTCAAATTGAACAACTTTCTCTATGGGACCAACATCGAAATCACGAAAAAAAATCAGCTGTCCCATACATTTGACTCGAGTAGATTTGCAGTTTTGAAGCGGCTTTTTTTCACGATTTCGATGTTGGTCCTATAGAGAAAGTTGTTCAGATTGACGGTCTGGTCATCCTCTTAAAAAACTGTCAGCATATTAAGAAGAAACCTGTATATTACACGCGCCTTAAGGAACGTTTCATTCATCGATCTTTGAAGGAGCGGGGCGTAGGATCCGCTCTGTGACGTCAAGATCCTTATCAGTAGCAAGGCAGCAAAAATAGCACCACCTACGCTCTTCTATACACCTACGTCATCATTAACCATAGGAAGCAGGGTCAAAGGTGAAGCTTTACTCGGGAAATCGTTGGAAAAATTTATTCTGTGACGTAAGACCATGCGATTTGAACGCTCCTACGTCACAGAAAACGAACGTAGGATTATGCGATGGTTTTCCCTTGAATACCATCAACAACTAACGGCTCTATACACCCATACATAAACTCACGACCGTAATATCTTTCAGGGTCAGAAACATTGCTACAACTAACAACTTTCTGTTTAAGAATGTTGTTGTAGCAATTTAAGGGAATATAATTTGGGGCGCGCTCCATATAAATGAGGTCTGGTGATATTTTCAATACTAACCAATTAAAGTCAATGAAATTTTTCATAAACAATCTCTGTTTGTATGAAGTCAGAAATTCGTTAAAATACACGTGTTAATGAATTAACGCAAAACTAGAAAGTAGTTTGTTTAGAATCGAGAGTAGAATCGAATTATAATGGTTTCAACATAGTTTTTTTTTCCAAATTTTAAATAATTTCTTTGTAAAATTACAAATTCGATCTCAAACCACCGCTCGGGCACTCTCACTCTACTTACTACCAAAACAAGATTCTGAAAATGTATCCATGAGCACGTTAGCGTTCATTAATTGCTGAAATGATAACAAATCATTTTTGCCTGAAAAAATAAAATGCGAATAACTTTAAATTTTAACTACCAAAATAATTAAATTATTGTTTCAATATAATTATTTTGTTATAAACCAGTTGGGGTGTTTGAGGTTTTGCGCTTATTCATTAACACGTTGTATACATAGTTTTTAAGTTACAGTGCCTCAAAGATTTCCATACAAATCTTAAATTAATCCTAGCATTAAAACTGTATATTTTAACGAAAATCTGACTTCATACAAACATAGAGATTAGTTTCTACATTGTTTCTGAAAAATTTCATTAACTTTAATTGGTTAGTATTTAAAATATCACCAGACTTCGATTGTGCGCATTTACGCATTCGGAATAAACAGCTCTTAAGTTTCAGGATGGAATGACGCGTCATGTCGTGAGAGGTGGCTAGTCTTTCGCCAATATAAACACTGCATAAGAAACCTGTAATCCCTTAGTCGCCTCTTACGACACCCACGAGAAAAAATTGAGTTGGTCCATTATAAGCTGGAACAACACAGCTCAAAAAAAAAAAAAAAACATTATGAATAGATAGATATAGGTAGTTCCGTCTCGATTTACTGGCAAGTAAATAATAACGAAGCACTTTGAGCCCGTCCTCTGATTTTTAATCGGTTGACTTGAGAACATAATAACATTCGCAAGGTCTTGCCTAACTTTGTTGCTGCTAAGGAGAATATAGGTATTGTTCGGTTTTAATTCGCTCTGTGAGTATATTTTCTATCTATCTATAGATATAAATAACTGAAAGACATCGCACAGCCTAAACCACTGATATTAGAAACATGCAATTTGGAATACATATTCGACAGCATCTAGGGATGCACTGAGAAAGGATTTTTTTTTAAATTAATCCCAAAAATGTAACGGGATGTTAAATTTTTCCGAAATCCACGAGGACGAAATATCACATAAAGTTCAGAAAAATTTCCAGAAAAATGTTTATGTAAGTATGTTTTAATACAAATAAATGTTATTCAAAAAGAAACAATAAAAATTATAGTCATCCCAACAGTTTTGATACGGTAAAAAGACATGCCAAGTGCGTGTCGGAACGCATAGAGAAGGGTTATGCAATAATTGAATATATAAATTGAAAATATGTATATAAAAAGAATAGGTCAGTGTCAGAAGGTACGCTTAATATTTAAAAAAACATTTGTCAACAAACAAACAACAAAAAATCTTTGTCGAGCGCCCGTAATAATATTACCTAGATGAAAGTACCTATATCTATGTCGAGCTTATATTAAAATGTTCCTAATAAAGGGTTTTTGTACAAGATTCCATAGATTTTGGTTTATAAACCCATAGAAAATACTATGCTGTGACATACTGGGATGGAAGAACGAACATGACGATTTAATAAAGGGTAATTGTTGAATCGTCCAGTTCCTTAGAACTGAACTCTATAAACAAATTGCGTTTAGAATAAAAGGCGAAACCCTAAAATTGAGTAGCAAGTATGAGCCAAGTTGGAACAGTAAAACAATATATTTAAGGTTATGTATAGAAATCGCAGCTTGAAGTTCAAATGAGCAGGATCCTTTGTGCTATATGCCCTATATGAGGAGCCCTTTCCATACATACGTGGAAAGGGCGAACATACATTCATACGTAGCAATGTATGTTTGCGAAGTGCTCGAAAACAATCTAACATATTTTGATTATTCTTCTTTTTTTTACCCCCGATGCTAAAAGAGGGGCGTGTTATAAGTTTGACGCCAATGTCTGTGTGTCTGTCTGTGGCATCGTAGCTCCCAAACGGGTGGACCGATGCGTTTTTAATAAAATGAAAGCTTATTTTTGCGAGAGTGTTCTTAGCTTTGTTTCATGAAAATCGGTTCAGTAGTTATCATGTAACTTTAAAATTTATGAAATAATATTAAATTACAAATTTAAAAACCCCAACGCCAAAAACAAACATTTAAAAAGTAAACGATAATTCGGTCACAATATTTTTGATAGCTCTCTTTAATATATTATGTTAGGTCAATTAATGTGTCGAGGACCGCAAGTGATTGTAAAAAAAATCAATGGTCATTTCATAGCGGTCCCCTACGCATTATTTGACCTAAGATATCTTAAAGAGATCACAAATAATAGGTGACCGAATTATTGTTTACATTTTAAATGTTTGTTTTTTGCGTTGAGGGTTTTTTAAATTTGTAATTTAAGTCGTATGTGTATTATATTATAATACAATTCCATATACATAAATTAAATATAATCATAAAATCGTTTCACTAATGTTAATAAAATTACTAATGAGTTAATGACACTAAACAGGCGGGAAAAAAGGCAAACATGAAATTATTGTTATTTTTTTAGGTTTTTGACATCTTGTACTGAAAGAATATTAGGATTCTACTCATCAAACTGAACAACTTTTACTATATGACCATGATAAAATCGCAATATCCTATTTTAGTTCTTGAGCGTATCATTTAAGCGTGGTATACATAAACATAACACAGTGTTATTTCCCTTCAAATAATATGTTAGTTACAAAGTTACAAAATAGTTTTTAATTACGGTATCGTCGAGATAAGAGTGTGGGGAGGCGCGGGACACGTGGTCTCGGTACAGGAAGCAATCGACCCGGTGACTACTCTTTTTTATCCCATTCAAACACTTCTAATGTCATCGCCCGTCTCGTCCTGCCAAGCTGCTACTTTCTCAACGAACCGTGATTTGAATTGTTTTATTTTACTCTCATTTATGTCGCGTTTGATGGTTCGTCTTAGGCGTCGTTCTAATAGGCCATCGCTCGCGCGAGCGTGCGATGGTCGGAAGTCGAATTAGGACATTCAATAGTGATCAGTATGTTTGAACGCACAGTCGTGCGAGCAGTGTGATTCTTTCTCTTATCGTGTGGGGGGGACAAGCCAAGCCTGGTGTCAGAGTTTTTTCAGACCGCCTTACGGCCTGTGACGTGGTTTTTATGTATCGACTACAACCACCAGAGATAGTAGCCGGGACCAACGGCTTAACGTGCCATCCGAAACACGGAATCATGATTCTTTTCCAGACTTTTCTTTTTCAGGTGATTCAGAATGCAATGTCCTAACCAACTGGGGAAAAATGCACAAAGTGACATATCACTAGGTGTCCCCCGTGGGAAACGCACCCACGACCTCCCAATGCTTGCCCAATGCTCTTAACCATTAGACCACGGAGGTAGTATTAGACCACAGAGGTAGTGCAGGGCGATGGTCGCATCGAACGATCGTGCGAGCGATGGCCAATTAGGAAGACGCCTAATTGGCCAGCGATCGCGCGAGCGTGCGACGATGGGTCGAAAGTCCAATTAGGACTTAAAATTGTGATCAGTGTGTTTTGACGCACGGTCATGCGAGCAGTGCGATGGCAATTTTAGGACGACGCTTTACCATCCGTAAATAGTAATCCTTATGAGCAAGAAATCAAGAATAGCCAGGACTGAACAATTAATTCAGAAGACGTATTGAGGTTTGTTTACATGTTTACAAGGGCATAGTTTTAATAAAGGCAAACATGTGGCTTGCACATATGTGTGTTCGCGAAACTGATGGACGCACGTGTTTAATTATGCCCGAGCCAATGTTCTGTACGATATGCTAATTTCGTCTCTTCAAATTAAAAATTGAACATTATGGTTCGGCGGTGGAGTTGCGAATTCAAGAGACGTTAGGTGAGCTGTGAAAGCAATACTTGTAACATCGAATCATTCTTGCTTGATTAAGTCAGAAAACAATACTTGTCTGACACGCTAAAGAGTTCGGGTTCAATTACGGTAAATAGTATAACAATGAATTATCATCAGTCCGTATCCACCTACTGCAGGGTATAAGCCTCCTCCCCATTTTATCGTCCTTTCATCCATTGAAAATAATTAATTCGAATTTGTAAATCAATGAATAAATAATTCGACATTTTAATATGACTTTAACAAAGAGACTTTTAACTAGTAAATGGATAATGGAGTTTTCAAAATATCTCTGACTACCCCCTCGGGAAATGTAGTTGTTAACATATGCTATGCTGTAATAATCGAGTTTCCTTTACAAGAAAAAGCGTTAAACATAGTTTTGATGAAAATATTTTATTCGTACAAGTAGAATCTGATGTATCTGCATCGAAGATTGCAAGTCGTGGACGATGGGGACTGCAGACTAATACGATAGCCTTTCCTCTTACTATGAAATCTCGATTCGAATCACAAATGTCATCAAATTTATGTGTTTCTATGTAGAGCGGTGAGTTAGAGGGAGCTAGCAGGCGACTCGAGTCGTCGCATTCGAGTAGATGTGCCCGTGGTAATGGCTGGGTAGCCGGCAGCGCGCGCAAGCTGCCCCGGTCGATACTACACCAGACTCCCATGTTTTTTATGTCCTTTCACGTCACGAATTACCCAATAAAGAAGACTTCCAATTACTAAACGCAATTCACCGACTACATTTTACGACGTGGCGAGGAAGTAATAAGAGAATTTTCAAAAAGTTGTCGTAATACAAAACCCTTTATACGCTAGCTAGAGCTCAATAAATATTTCATCAGAGAGAGAGAGCTATCTTTTCTTGCAAACTACCTGTCTGCAGTTTGGGTTTTGGCGCGAAACGGCATGAATTGCATTAGCTGCAAGTCGGTTTGCTATTCAAAGGCAAACATATTAAACTGGTTATAAACTTAGCTGGGAGTGTGAATTTCACTTAACATTATGACTGCTATTAAACATGGAACAAAATTAATTACTCAGTAAATTACCTTTATGGAAGGGGTTCCGAAGCATTGTATTCGCCGAATTTGTAAGAAACTTGGAAAAAAACCGCAAAAATGCTTTTCTTGACGAAGCTCTGATAAATTAGAAAGTCCGGTCTATTCATTGTAAGGAAATAGCATAGCATAGCATAGCATATGCTCACGACTATATTCCCCGAGGTGGTAATCAGAGATATTCTGAAAAACTCAGAACATCCACGTTTCACTAGTAGTACCGAAACTCTGTCCAGTGTGATAGGGAGTGAGCCCGTCGCCACTTGTAATGGACAGTGGGTACAATAAATGCCTCGAAATTGAAGCATGCAGATTTCCTCACGATGTTTTCCTTCACCGAAAAGCCAGTGGTGTTACAAATCGTACATACCTAAATTCCGAAAAATTCATTGGTACGAGTTGGCACAGTTGGGGATCGAACCATCGCCTCCTGCACGGCAGGCAAGGTTACTCACCAATGAACCACCACGGCTTTTGTTAAGAAATATTCATTGCAAATCTTCCCCACATCACCAACAAGTTAATAACTAAAAGAAAGTATTACCTGCAGGTTGTGATGGGGCTGGGTGAGATGCAGCTGCTGTTGCTGTGACATGTGGAGGTGGTCGATGGTGGGGGGCGCGGGGCGCGGGCGGTAGGCGCCGTAGCCGCGGTAGCGCCAATCGCCGCCCGTGGCCTGCTGGTGCTGCTCCGCCATGTGCTTCAGCGTCTGCGCCGCGGGCGACATCTCCCCCGCCCCGTACGGCCGCGGCGCCGGCTCACCCTCCGGGGGCTCCACGCTACCACCGTTCAACTTGCCCCCGTCCAAATCGAAGTCCTTCATCAACTCAGGGTACCCGGAAATCTCCGTCATTAGGTACTCGAACGCGTCGTCGTTGTCATCCTCGCCGATAAGATCGGCTAGGCCGGGGAAGGCCGACGCGGCGTCCCGCTCTAAAGCGGCTGCGCACTCATCCAGGCCGACGAATTCGTCGTCGGCCACCTCAGATTTACATTCGGCCTTGCATTCGCGTTCACAGTCTAGCGGAGTGGGTACTCGAGGTGGTTGCTGCGGCGGAGGCGAGCCGGAGGTCTTCACCGCGTTGGCGAGCGCCTTCACGGTGACGTTGGTGGAGATCTGTTGGGGCTGGGAATCGGCGGCGGACGTGGTGAACTCCAGCTGCTGCACGATCTCCACGGAGAACTTGGTGAGCGACTCGCCGGCGCCTCCGCCGCCTCCTCCGCATTGTAACTTCGCTGGTGGCTCATAGTCACCGCAACCAAACTTTTGTTGCTGCAACAAATAACCATTGGTTAGAATCTCATCTTATGAAATGGGCACAGGATAAAGTCAATCTAAACTATTATAAAACTGTAACAGAAGTGCCTGTACATTGAAGATATTTACAAGAAAATTATTACGATATGATTTTTAGGTGTCCCTGATTCCAAATTAACCTTTTTTAGACTTTTAGTTTGTCTGTTTGTTCGAGGATCTCGCAAAAACTACTGAACCGATTTTGATGAAACTTTTTGTTTGATAGCTTATGATTTGACTTAAAATCTGATATATAATTTGTGCGGATGAAGTCGCGAGCAATTAACAACACAGTAAGTAATAAGGAGAAGTTTCTCTGCAAATCATGTCAATGTAAGTAGAAAACGTGACATAACTGTCGAGCTGATAGTTAATACTATCGAAATGAGTTACAGCTGTCCCAACATTGTATAACAATTTCTATATGTCTGCATAATAATTACAAACAGCTGATGCGTGTCACTTCATTTTGGTATGCTACACATTGATTTTATTTTAACAGATCTGTAGATACATGGTTCGTTCGTTCGCTTAGTAAATGAATATACCTCTATACCTCTACATAGATAGTATACAAAGTGTTATGTAGCGCGACGCGAGCGGTGCGGAGGGAATCCACGTAAACGGTTAATATCCGGACGAGCGAACTCTTCCGCCTTCGAGATATTTATAAAATGTTGATTTAAATAATCTAATCAAGTACCTATCAAATCGGTTAATTAAATATTCGAAATAGCGACATTAGCAGTGATAATAATGTAAGTAATGTTCGAAGATCGATCTGTAGGCCTACCATGAGCTGACACTGCAGCACATCCTAAACACTTCATACGTTACCCTCCTTCTGGAGCAGTCGGGTAAGAAGGGCTCGCACTGACAACAAGAGGCACATATTGTATGCCGAATGATTGTGAGTGAGAGAGGAATACACCACTGCTTACTGTCGTCTACTTCCCGTACCACCGAGGTCGAAATTTTTTGGGGGGCAGGGAATGTCTGTACGTAGGTTCTAATAGTACTCTTTCTTATAATGTGCTTTTGTGGTCTAGTGGCTAGTAGCCTTCCGCGGCCGGCGGTTCTATTCCAGCCTGGATCAGACCCGGCGGGGTGCGATTTTTGAATGTCACCGGTGAGCTTGAACGGTTTTTAAATCTCATAAAAAAGGCTTCTCATACCCATGAGCTCAATACGAGTGGGTAGGAGGACTCGTATTGAACTGAAAGGTATGAGAATTTAGTCACCGGTGAGATTCAAAAATCAGAACTTTGGGAAATCGGTGAATACCGGTCATTTTACTCAGCCGGTGACTTTTGAAAAATCGCACTCCTGTACCAATGCGTCTTTAGGGTCTTAGGGTATGTATATTAAAAATAGGAAGTAAGCGATATCGTATAGATAGCGTATGTTCTAATATGACTAATCTAGTCCATATAATGAGCAAATTGACAATGAAGTTAATAGAACTCCAAACAAACATTTTGGTCATTTTATTTCTTTGTCGATATGTAAATTTTTGGTGCTAACGTTATACTTAAACCACGCTTAAGATCGCGCGAGCACCTGAGATTGATTTATTATCCTATTACTTATTTCATAAGTGACAACCCTAGGGTTGGAGAAACCGGATTTCACAGATTTCACATATTACTTGAATAGTCCACGGAATTATAACGCGATATTTTATGCGGTGTAGAAGAGTTACCTAAGTTAACGCATGTGCAAAAATCATTGTATAATATCCAGGACTTATAGAGAAAAATAAAGAAAACTAAAATCAAATATTCCTCAATAACATCGAAAGAAATTGACTTATATCTGCCTTGATTGCACATACATATACGTGAATAATTGATAGCTTAACATATTTTCTCTAAACAATGTTAAAATATATTTTATGGTTTATTAGTTATTTCGTGTTTTCCAAAAAAATAGGTTATATCATTTCATAAAACTATAATTTCTGGCACATGGGAGTTTAATTCGTGCATTTATAATAATATAGACTATCAAATTTTAGAATAAAAAGGCGATGCCATTTTTTGAGGCTCTAAATCATACTGTGCCTTGAGAAAGTCTGCGATATTTTGCACGTCTAGAGGGTACTTAAATGTTAGCTCGTGTACAGCACTCGCCTGTGGCTCGTGCTGCAATCCAGCCTCGATTAAGTATAGAAATAAGACAAATTCAACATTAATAGGCCGGGCAGAAGGTGTAAACCTATGAAACCGTAATTCTTGCAAAGCCTATGAGACTCCGCGTTCATACTTGAATGTTAATCACGCCTTGGTTTACGGAAATCAACAATGTGGATAGCGTAAATATAAGCAATAAAAACAATATATCAGATCATTAGGAACGAATGCAGTCCACCTTGTAATACTAATCACGTGCAGTAATCATCATCATCACGTGTCGGAGCGAGTATCATTACATTACCTACAGTTTGTGGTCTGGAAGGTTACTATTCTAGGAAATTTTGCATCTTGTTCAATTAATTGCAAATTTATTTTTAGGAGTTGCTCTTTTTAATCTTATAGAATTCTAATTGTAATGTGAATTACCCTCTCCTGTAAAAATGCCAGTCTCACGAAGAACTTTAATTTCACCGACATGTTGCACCAACCCCATGTAATGTGGATCTATACTGTTTGGGCCTGCCATTTTCATTTTATTTAAACCTTATACTACATACATCGTCATCACATCCTATATACGTGCCACTGCAGGGCACACGCCTACCCTCAGGGAGGGTAGGCCAATACGGATTGTTAGACTTCACATACGCATCGGAATTTCTTCTTCAGCGTATACAGGTTTCCTCACGATGTTTAACTTCACAGTTTGAGAGCAGTCGGTATTACGTACATAAGTTAGAAAAACTCATTGGCACATGGCATGTCATCCGTGCGGATTCGAACCTGGACCTCCAAATTGAGTTTCCATAGCTCTCCGCAACGCGCCACCGACGCTCCGCACCGCCGATATTGTGTTACAATGTATAAACTTTTATGTACTTACTTACACCTACTAGAAGCGCTCGTTGGCGCAGTGTAGCTCCGGTATTGGAAACGAACACCAAAGTTAAGCAACGTCAGGTCCGGCCGGCGTTTCCGTCCTTCGGAAGGCACGTTAAGCAGTTGGTTTCGGATAGTTCTGTCTGATGGCGTGTTAACTATTCGTTAAGCCAGGTTAGAGGGCTATTAAGGCGGCTTGAAAATTCTCTGAGAGCAACTTGCCTCCACCAACACGTTCTGAGCCCGCGTGGTGGAGTATGGCTCACTCCCTCTTACCCTTATTCGTGAGAGGAGGCCTTTGCCCTGCAGTGGGATTCTACAGGCTATAACTTACCTACTAGTTAGATTTCTAAGTTTTCTTGTATATTTTCAAGTCCAAGATTTAAAATCTGTTCATGTCACTAGAGACAACATACCTAACATAACATACAATGCGCATCACGATACCTTGCAGACAGACGCATTTGGCTAAATCGATAACATTCGACCGTCAATTGTCTTTAGTAATTAGTGCAAGAAATGTATAGATAAGCTTGTTTTAGACGACCGATCACGCCTTCGAGTGTGGTAATTACATGACACGATAACGTCTTTGAAAACAAGATCATTACAAACTGGCTATATTGCCGATCAAAAGATACTAGTAGGTACGATGTTTTTCCAATCAACAAATAGACTGAATAGTAAATAAAGTGACAGCTTAACATCAGCTTCAGCAACTCCCTCTCACTTATGAAGAGTGGTTGTTGTTAATTCTAAAAACCGGCAAAGAACGCCCTATTTTTGACTTTGAGCGCACATATCTCGAAACAGAATCATTATATCGATTTATTTTCTATGGGAGTTTTGTTCCATAGGACAAGACCTATCCAACGACATCTCAAAGGAATAAAAAAAAATTTTTTGTCTATTTCCATTCCTCCTCTTTCAGGTCGAAAAAAATTTGTTTCTTCATAACTATTACATTTCTGCTTTTGGGTTACTACTGCTATCATGATAAATCTGGATTCAATCGGTGCAAAAATTTGCGAATTATTGAGGCGGGGCATACAGACAGACAGAATGGACGAAAGTATAAGGGTTCCTTGTTTGACTACGGAACCCTTAAAACGACGATATGGCTCGACTGATAACTATGACTCCAAATCAACCTTTATTAGAAAATTTGTCTGTCTGTTTGTGTGTTTGTTTCTGCGAGCATCACGCAAAAACTACTGAACCGATTTTGAAGAAACTTTTTTGTTTGATAGCTTATGATCTGACTTAAAATCTGCGATATAAAGAACGCGAAGTCGCGGGTTAACTCTAGTAGTTAATTCTAAAAATCCTGTGTGAAATAAAATCGAAGTCTGAACCAATTGCTAAAGAAGTCATCTCTTCGATTGATAATTGAATCATATTTCAATACGCGATTTCAGAATAGCTTCAATAAATGTTATAAAAGTATCTTGGAATATAACTTTAATAGCTCACTTCTAGCCTTCTAACATAGGTAGGTAAGTATAATAGAAATGTGTCAGAAAACAGTGCGCAGGCGCTCGCTCGGAGGTCGTCGCGGTGAGCGGCGCGAGACAATGCGAGTCGTCTGTTGTGAAACTCGCGCAGTTTGCACAACCGCAGCCCGCCCTACCCTACCAACTAGATACTCTAACAGTGCAACCAGTGTGACAAGACATACAACATTGGGCATTTTACCCGACTTAGAAAGGAGGAAGCTCTCAAAGAAGTCAGGTAATACAATGTATGAATGATGATGATGATCGTATTTGTAAGAGTGTACTCCGGACGTGACGATGTGGTTATTTAATCAACTAACTAAGACCAATAGTTTAAAACATTACCCTCCTTCTGAGGCAGTCGGGTAAAATATAACTTCGACGAAGTCTAAGAGATCTGTGGACCCGTTTATGTCTTTTATACAGGTGAATTGTAATTCGACCTATTCCTTCAAAGAGGTCATACTAGGATTTTTGCAGTAAATTAATCCCAGTTACCTGGTGGTCGAAAATAAGTGGTTACCGAGTTAGGATGGTTTTAAGATTTTTCAGAAATTTTAGGACTTGGTCCCGAAAAAAGATAATTTTAAATAAAATACTGCAATCCTAACATAGATAGCGATTGGAAATAAAGTTGGAAAAAAATAAATGAATTGAATTGATTATTGTTTATTTATTTTAATTTCTGAAAGCAGTTTTTGAAATGAAACCTATATAACTCACTTAAAGTATTCGATTTTTAGAATTCTAACGCTCTCTAATGTTTGAAGAGTCAATTACCTACATACTAGGTACAATTACGTATTATGATGAACAACATAAACAGGAAAACTCAATCATGGTCGTTGAAGATCATTCTCTGTCGCATTTCAACCTTAATGAAGATTGTTATGATCGTGAAAAGTTGTAGTACAACAGCATGCACCTATACTCCATTTCCAATAGCACCGGAAATTTTACTGCTATTTTGAATTACAGAAACAGAAATTTGAAACACTTATTCTTATCTTATTCTTAGAACAGCTTTAGTAACGTCCAAGATATATTGGATAAAATATCTTTTTCATTAATAAATTATGTTTGCTAATCAGAATTGGTCAGAATTGGAATCGTAAAATATTTTCGTCCTTATTTGGAATGTAGGAATCGATCAAAGTTTTAGGACACAGCCAAATACCACCATTTATTCCCATTGTTTTATATGTATTTTCTTCTATAGATATGCATGATGCATTTATCGATGAATGACGCATACCATAGGTAGGTATGATTGCTGAAAAGTCATAACTGCCTTTGTAATTTAATTTATATTCCAGCGAACCAGACTAAAACCAAAGTTGAACGAACTTGAGTTTGACTGTATAAACTCTATACGTGTGTTAATTTGATCTGTCTGTAGTAATTTCTGGAGGACTCAGTGTTAGAGTTCTTTTTACGCTGGAAATTTTATACCGGTTTCTATTACTTTGCCTCAAATTGACGGCGACCTATCACTCTCAGATCCGAAGGTCACCAACAACAATATGTCGAAAATAACAATCACTTTATGTTACTGTTCTGATTGTGATTCGACTGCTAATTAATTTTACATCAAAGCGTCAAACGTCGGTTTAATTCGACTAATTGTAATTGGTTACCGCGCTAATATTTTGTTAGATGTCGCGTGCTGTGTAATCGTATGAGGCACGGGATGTGATGGCAGAGGGTCAAGTCAATTGATGTCGAGTAGCATCCGGCGACGAGCTCCTACTCCGTACACAGCACGTGCTGCCTTCATAATTATCTCTCCTCTTTACCCTACTCGTTTCCTTAACTTTATTATTAAAATTGTTTGTTTTGTAAATACTTCACAAGAGCACTATTCAGACCTAACACGTGGTGAAAAAGGCCCTAAGGATCATTAAATTGATTTGTGTTAACGACTAATAGAAAACTCCAAGTAATGTTTGATCAATGGAACCAAGGTGACAATACTATCACATTCAGAACAGCAAGCACTTCGCACGCTTGAACCCCGATTACAAACACACATCTACCGGAGTACGTAATTACAACTAAAAAAATTACTTCGCTTTCACCTTCAATGGACGCATTCAATCTATTGGGACAATATAATATAATCTCGCATATAATGTGTTATTTCTTCAATATTACATATCTGAAATGTAATCTGCTGCGTTTGACTCGTTTATTGCGATTCGAGGTACGATGAGACGAGGTCGCGACGAGGTTCCAAGGTGAAACACGCGAGCCAGGAGTTGTATGTACGCGATGAGGTTTTTAATTTTTATAAGGATCGAGTTACTTCTTTGTCTTAATCTCAATGTAGTAGGTAAGGATTTTAAGGGCTTTAAACTTCATGATATTTATCATTAAATTGTCCCCTATTGTATCTTAGATCATCTCATGACATTACGCCAAATGCCAAATAAGGAGCTCCGGACAAAAAATCTGCTGTTCCACACTAAACTGCAGTGCCTACTCGACTCAAATGTATGCAACAGCTGATTTGTCTTTTTTGCTCCGATCGGTTTGCTCCCGTAGTAAAAGTTCTTCAATTTGATGGGTAGACTCTTAGTTTAAAAGGATGCTAGTGATATCAATTTAACCCTGTATGTATACAGGAGTATATGTTTCCTCATCAACATTGCTCAGTCCGCTGTTGATTGTCCGGAGCTCCTCATTTGGCTGTAGTGCTCGACTTACCAAAAAGTTGTTAGTTGATAAGACTGTTGATTCATAATAGTTTTTATACTGAAGACCATTTACAGAAACGTAAAATTATTGTTATAAAATCTATATGTATATGCTTTTAAATGGCAAATACTTTGTTATTCTAAATACATTATATAGGTACTGTAAAAGAGGCTGTTACCATCCCGAATAATATAAAATAAAATAATAATTCGTAATAATTACGATAAATGTTGACTTACCACATGAACACTGCTATGCAAGTTGCCACTAATCGCAGGGAGATCAGGCTTGCGTTCGCTCTTCTTGGCCTGGCGCTTGGCTTTGCCTTCGATGAACCTCTTCTGCAGCGCGCTGGTCTCCAAGTTCTGCTGCTCGCAGGCTCCAGTGAACGACTGGTCGAACCTCGGCACGCATTCTGTCTGTCGCCGTCGATACGTTTCTATTCGTCGTCTGCAACAACATTCAACA
This sequence comes from Agonopterix alstromeriana, assembly GCA_963924505.1. Lineage (NCBI taxonomy): Eukaryota > Metazoa > Arthropoda > Insecta > Lepidoptera > Depressariidae > Agonopterix > Agonopterix alstromeriana. Next base: position 12,028,770 of record OZ004667.1, read on the forward strand.
AGTTTTAAAATTGATATTTTGATTCAAATGAGTGGGAATTGAACAGTCGAAAACGGTCGCCCTAGACGTACGTATGCGGACCAACTTGGTAGCGTACTTCAGAAGGGTCAGATCAAATCGTCGGTCGAAGGGTCGGATCGTAACCGATGGTGATCAATTCTCTGCCTACCCCAATGGGAAACAGGCGTGTGTGTATATATACATATGTAACATTGATAACGAATCTTTGAAAGATCTTCGAATGTTCCCTCAAGTTAGTATGTTTATCGTCATTACTTAATTCCAAGCTACTATATGTTTTTCATTTTGTGTTAAGTTTATGTTAAAGTTGTATACGCATACCAAACTATCACAAAAGAGTAAGGGGACCAATTTGTCGGTGTCAGTTAAAGTAAGTGATTCAAATAATTTGATCTCTAGTCTAGCCTAAGACTAGCTGTACTTAAGATTCAATAACCAGTTTTTGTACCAAAAAGTGATTAGTATGTTAATACATAACTCAATTGATTTAGAAACCAACAGTCTTAAGTAGTTTTAAAACACGGTGAGGTACACAGTAGGTGTACAAACAACAGTTTTTCGAGCGATGCCCAGTCAGCCGCAACTCCCGCCGCGCCGCGGTCACCTTGAGCTGATGTTAATGTGGATACTACGTCTGACATACAAAAAATCATTACAAGCTCTTCATTTATTCGTCAACACAATATCACTCGTCTGCAAAATTCGCAAGATTACTGTCAAACGCGTATACTATAGTTTAATTTCTGAAGTCATGATAAAAACACTTGTGCTGTTCAACAATATTGAAAAAGAATAAAAACCAATTAAAAGTAAATAAATAATGCACATTACTAAAACTGTAAAATTTTGATATAATTTCAAGATAACAAGGCGCCGTCGCGTCGCACCATCGAGCCAATTTGAGTTAGCAATATTTTAAGTACGAGAAGAAATATTTTGTTGAAGTAATATTTGCAGAAACGGAGGTCTCGATGCAATCTATTTTTTTGTTATGTCCATCTAAACAGCAGCTCCCGTCGCCCCGGTCGCTGGCGGAAGCCGAACAAAATACATGAGAAAGTCAGATTATTTTTTGTCACGACGCCGGAATGTCCACGTTCGGAAAACGGAATTACAATAGTAACCATTTTACTATAATTCAAAATAGAAGTTATTAACTTATGAATATAAAGTAGAGCAACAATTATCAACAATATTCCAGTTGAAATACAATAGGTTCAGACGTATATGTACATAGTATGAAATACATCGGTAGTAGGTAGCTTAGTTAGGTAATAGTTTCGGTGTGCAACTCTACATATTACATAACCGCATATCGGACGCACACGTCATGTTTCGATATCAGTTACCGTCATGTTGCCGAACGTACGTTTAGACAAATATAAACGGCATACGTGTGCATTATATGAGATGGTTGGTGGATGGATTCAAACTGGTTTTCAATTTGATTGACATTGTCTGGAGAGTCAAAGCTTGAGCGTAGACTGTACATAAATAGTTATATTTCAATTGACCAATATAATATGTGAGAGGAAGTAAATAACAAGACTTTGTCTTCAATCTATGTATTTAAACTTTGTTTTTAACTAAAGTAACTTAACTTTTTGAGGTGAAACGACTGCAAAATATTCTTCTAACGTTAATCTCACGACTGTACTAATTATTTTACATACAGGGTCCAACTTTATATGATGACGGTTTTTTAATGGGATGATCAGACCAAACTGAACAACTTTCTCTATGGAACCATCATCGAAATCACGAAAATAAAATCAGCTGTCCTATTCATTTGGGTTGAGTAGGATTCCGGATTTGTATGGAACGTTGGGACATTGGACCTATAGGAATGTCGTTCAATTTGATGATGAGATCATCCCCTTAAAAATCTTCAGCATAATTAAGTAGGACCCTATACAGGGTGTATGGAAAAGTATCATTAACCTTAAAACCATACTTTAAGCATGAAACTGAATAACTTTTACTATGGGAGCAAACCTGTCAGAACAAAAAAAAACAGCTGTCTCATACATTTTATTCGAGTAGGCAACTATGCATTGCAGTTTAGTATGGAACAGCAGTTTTTTTTTGCGCTACCAGGTTTTGTAAAAGATGTTCAGTTTGATAGGTAGGTATGTGGTTTAAAGGTTAATGATACTTTTCCTTCCACCCTGTATACATAATCCTACAAAAAACTCTGCGACAAAAAATTTCTGCTACATCAGCATTTTACAAATAAAACAACGTAAACGATCAGAATCAAAGGCCTAGAATAATATTAGCCGGATAGCAACTGGCATTTTCACTCCCGTGAAACTTGATCACCAGTCCAGAGACGTGTGTTCCGCTTCTTGCATGCTCAGTGCACTTTCCCTTAGAGAAGTGCAGTGCAATACTTATGCAGCGCAGCCCCGCCTAGCGCCTGCGCGCGCCGTGACGCCCCGCCAGCGCCAGCGCCATCCGGGGAAACTAATTACGCGCGAAACCACCCACCACTCTACTTCACTTTCTCTTATAGACAGGAAAAGTACGCAAATCAGCCAGTTGACGCTTAATTTAATTAAGTAGCTCTATTATACCTACTTCAGACCTATCCTTCCTTGCCTTATACAGGGTGTAAGTGACAGTCTAGACAATACTGAAACTCAGACCATAAAACTGAACAACTTTCACTATGGAGGCTACCTCAGGAAACGCAAAAAAAATCAGTTGTCTCATACATTTGAGTCGGGTAGATACAGCAGTTTTGTATGGGACAGCTGATTTTTTTTCGCGTTTCCTGAGGTAGGCTCCATAGCGAAAGTTGTTCTTTTTGATGGTTCGAGTTCACCGTTCCAGTATGTGCTAGGCAGTCACTTACACCCTGTATAGAACTTGAGCAATTTTTAGCAACACTTGTTTCAGAGTTATTCGACAGATTTCTTTCTGGTTGCAAAAAAGGTCTGCATATCGTAAGTACTTCGAGTCGAGAGCATTCGGGAAATTCGCAGAATTTAATAACATCTCTGATTTGATTTCAATAAAAGATTCACGTCACGGCTTGGGATCCTGAAACAGTTTATCTCTGTAGGTACCCATTAAATCATGAATGCCTTATGGCTATCCGTGTGGCAAAATACAGGGCTCAAAAATTTAAAATGACATGCTATCGACTCGATAGAAGAAGAATCCGTTGATATAGAATTTCTGTAGGTACCTACCTAATATGTAGTTATGTTTCATCCATCACATAAATGTCTCGTCGGTTCAAATATTATGACATGGATCCACAAGACAATTCTTTACTTATGTAGGTGGATACAACATAACGGAATAAAACGTCACAGATAAAGTGGCGACGATTAAGAGTTTATCGGTTTCGCAAAATTCCATAGGTAAACATGAAATGATAAGAACACAAAACATTTGAACTGAATCGGCGAGCTCGTTATACCCTTTACGTCGATACGGTAAGGTGACGTCAAAAATAGGATCGTTTATCAGCAGGAATGTTGGCATTATAACTAATTGATTTCTTATATTATTATTATTCAGAAAAAGTAATTCTTCTACAAAGTTACAAATTAATTAAGCGATTTTAGAAGAATAGTACGGGCACAGAGTACTGGTATGGAGTTCGAGCTCCAACCTCTCCGGTACAATTAGGTTAATTAGGCTAAACTTTGCATTTTGCTTATACAAACAAGACTGAGGGATACGTTGATATACAGGGTGTAAACTAAAATGCCTTACATACTTTAGGGAATGTTTCTGACCAGCAAACGAACATCTTTCACTCTGGGACCAACATAGAAATGGGAGAAAAATCAGCTGTTCCAAATTTTTCATTTGTCGTTTCAATGTTAGTCCCATAGTATGAGAATGTTGTTCATTTTTATGGCCTGAAGAACCTTCACCTTAAAATATGTAACGCATTTAAGTTTATCTCCATTGAATATTTCAATTGGAGCGTACCATGCTAGGCATGTCACTAGTGGATCCAGTACCTAAGGTCGACATTAGACGAAGAACCAAGGTCGAATACATCGCGGATCACAAAGCTGAAGTGGAGATGGGCAGGACACTTGTCTAGACGGGAAAACGGCCGGTGGACCAAGGCAATACCAGAGTGGTGGCCAAGAGAGGGACGGACGTCAGTAGGCAGACCACCAGCACGTTGGTCTGATGACATTGTGAGAGTGACGGGTTCGCATTGGATCAGATTAGTACAGGACCAGGAAAGAATGGCGCAATAGAAGGGAGGCATATGCCCAGTAGTAGGTTGATGTAGGCTGATTTGATTGATTGAATATTTCAATTAATATTATTGTGATTAGTATGATAATGAAAGTATAGTCCGTTAGTGGAGGTGAGGAGGGCGGTGTGAGGCGGTGAAAGAGGTGCGCGCGCGCGGCGCGGCGGGCACGACGACGCGGGTGCACGCGGCACGGGCACGGGACGGCCAGCCGGCCGGCGCGCGCGATGCACTGGAAAATCGTAGGTGTTTTTGTTTAGTTCATTGACCAGCGTTGTCGCGCTACGCAAACAACGCCTTCGATAAGTCCCGATTGTGTGTCACGCTATGTCACTGACACCGCTCTACACCCGATTCCTCGCCACTGCCGGGATCGCTTACTACAATTGCCTTGCTATTCTAATACGTGTTTTCTCAAGGTGCTTCTCTTCAAGTTTCAAGCAAGTCTTGTTCTGGCGAAGTACTTAGTAAGTACGAATACAAATGAAACTTACAATATGTCATCTCAGCATGGACAAGGAAAAACTAGGTAGGTACTTATGTAAAGTATGCTACTAATATTTAAATGATTTAATGCGTTCGTACAATGCTGATAAGATACCTATTTGTTTCAACGGGTACGATGAATAATTCATATGCATAGGAGAATAGGTAAGCAATCTACCGTCCGAGTAAAGTGTACCTACCTTCGAACAATGTCATTTTTAAGCTTTACGTTTTCTGAGAAATGCGAGAGCCATTAGATTGATCTTATCTACATTCCACATTTTACTACTTTCACCGCAACAGGGGCGACCGATATGGTTACACTTAACTCTCACATAGAAATCATTTTACATACTGTAGTCTACATCTAGAGCAGTTTTGCAGCTAAGTGTCATATCGGTAGCGCTGGTCTAGTAAAGAAAGCACGTAGGTACTAAGCTTAAGCTAGATTGTAAAATTCCGTTGTTGCCAACTCATTTCAAGTTTTTGTATCATTTTCAATACGCAAGTAATATATAGGTACGCTATTTATAGCGCATGAGGACCATATTCTCTATCTATCGATATCGCGAATGCCTATGCGCTAAGTCAAGCAAACATCGCCCACGCCAAGGTATGCGCAGCGAGCGATGACGACGCATGCGTTTCCACTACATCTTGTTGCATATCCATACAATACAATGCACTATAATATACACAAGCTGCTTTTGTTAATTGACCACTCTATAAACAAATAGGTTACCTAGCTATTTGATTATTGCAGAGGTACCGGAACGTCTGCTCTTCTACCTGTTTTCCAGCCAGGGGGACACAGATACGCCCCTTGCAGGTTATTTTAGGATCTGCGTTTTCGGCACGCTTATAACCAGGCCAAATGACTAGTCTAGAGTGTCCAGGTAATGTGAAGTCCTAAAGCGTAAGCTGGCTGCAAGCGGATAAGCCTCGAACTCCTGGGAGCAACGTGCGCGAATGAGACCCAAGTGGCGAAAAGCTGTCAAAGAAGGAACTGAGCACTTCGAATCTACTATAGGTTGAAAGCCCTCAACGCCAAAAGCCCAGACCGTCAGAAATCAAACTACACGTACAATTTATTAACTTTTGAAAACGGAACTATCGTAATTTTAGGTAAATAATGTGCCTTTCAGTTGTTTCCTTAGTTTGAGAATAGGTAGTACTTTTATCAAACTGTATGAATGGGAGCAACTAATTGATAACTAAAAATACACAGCAAATTAATAACTATGTTTAACAATTAACTCTTCTTCTTCTGTCGAGTTGATGACATGTATGGATAATAGAGTTTCGACTCAAATATAGGTAGGTAACTGGTAACTGTATCGTCAATATATGTTGCATACAAACAGAAACCCACTTTGACCTTTGTTTATGCCTTTCTTCTTTGCTTTCGATGAAACGTTGGTTAGAGTAGCAAAAATACTTTGAAAAGGAATCGTGAGATAGAATGGACCCTCTAAGAGACCAAATAACCTAAGTGAGAAAATTATTACACACTGCTAGCCGTTGAGCCATGGTACCTATACTAGTCAACCACATGAAGTATTTAGAAACCCGTGTCGACTATCAGGGTGTATCCCTACAAATGATCCCATTAACACGAGGGATCGTCCCTCGACTCACGCCGCCAATATTGATCGCCATCGCATGCATTAAGAGCCAACATTCTGCTACCAAGACTAGCTATAACACTCTAAAACATTCCCGAACCTCAGTCTACTCCGACATGATCGACTTACGGATCCGCATTAATAATGACTAGAAGTTATTCCGCTAGGTATTACATCACAATTCAACTCTCCAAAGATGTGTTTTGATTTAACAAGCGCGTACCAACCTAACCGGTTGCGTAATATACAACGTAAGCTAAAAATGTGTGTATAATGTATCAAGTTAGAACTGTGCAGTAATGCAAATAGAATAGCAGCGCGGCGTTTATGCACCGGCAAGCCGTTGGGTACCGTTAGCCCTAGCATAGCGCCGACATCCAGTACAGAACGGACTCTACATAATTTCGCTGAGAGCCAGCCACACTATACATATAGTACCTAGGTTCTTGCATTGCAAACTGCGATGCACTACTTGCAGAGTTTGTGAATTTTTTAATAAGCGTTATCGAATCGTATTAACTACAATTTAGGATTATAATTATTCAGATGGCATGTTCTATCGGAATGTGATGGTACTTTTCGTCAATATTTTAAGATAATTATGTCCCAGGAATTAATTATGACCTCATAAAAGGATAAATAATCAAAGCATAAAATACATTTAAGTATGTTAAATTAATTAAAATATTTAAGTACACCTATAAAAGAACGTGACACACAAACCTACGCAGTTATCACTTTAGCGAAAAGGAAAAAGAATGTATTGATTTATGCTGAATTTAATTTAATGTAATCAGGCGGAAACATTATCGTCGAATTTAAACTTGCATATCTTCATTACCACAGCCTAGGTACTTGCAAAATAAGTGCATTCTATCACATTTCAAATTTTAGGGAGACAACAATAATTTCAAAGACTGGTACCAATTTTTTAGGGTTCCGTAGTCAACGTAGAAAGACATGCCATCGACTTGATAGAAGAAGATTAAAATATTTTGAGTAAATAAATTTTTAAACAGTTTATGTTTGTCTTTCGTCTTTTTTCTATTGTTGCTATCTCCTACCTGAGGATGACTATCCGGACCCTGGAGACTGCAGCCTTGAATAGTGAAGTGGTGTTCATACCGAAAATGATCGCAATATTTGACAGATTAATTATCATCTGCATGAGCACCAACTACTGCTAACACCATCTATCTATCTTTTTCCACACCATCCTTGGAAAATTCTCGCCTAAGCATATTTTTGGCCGACAAGGGCCCTTGTCTCAAAAGACAAGATAAAAAATGTTTGTTGGTGTGAAATTTAACTACATTATATTATCACACAATACGAAAATTTAATACTCTGCAATTTAAATTGTTTTCATGCTTTGTAATAAACGCTTTAACCACATGGCAACAAAGTTCATTTAAAAAACTCGCGATGTAGATGTTTCGATAGACAATGGTCAATTTATGAGCATCGTATTTATTGAGTTACCAACTACTGGACGTCGGGTCCGCGATCAAAAGTGTCAGAACCAAAAGAGCACCAAAACGTATAAAGAGAACCAATTACGCAACAGTCTTCGTTTGACCGGCCGCCTACGCGCACGCGTACGCGTGGGGTGAATGTAAATCTACGCATGTAAAATGAAAAAGAGTTTTAGTATTTTCAATGAATATGCAACTATACACGTACTTAGGTTTGTGTAGGTTAGTCTAGGACACTTTTTTAGAGAATTTTGTAGTAGACTCGGCGTCCATTATGTTGTATGTCAATACTAAACTGACTCACACATTCTTTTAGATAAATTAATTTTTACTTTGCCTTAGTTTTTACTTTGGTATTATCTGAGTGAAATGGGCATTCGTTTTGTAATTATTTGTTATTTAGTAGTCACCTCTCTTAAACATTTTTTTTAATTTGCAAGGGAAAAGGAAAGCATGAATAGGGTATATTATGTTCATTGCGATGAATTGAATCATTTAATGAATCAATAATATGCTACAACTTTTGCCTGTGAACCACTAGGGTAATAATAATATAATGATTTTTCTAGTGTTTTATAAAGATCTAACATCAATTTCATTTCTTAATATAGATTTATTTCTTCTAAAAGAAAACATAAGCATAAGCCTTCCCCGAGGGGGTAGTCAGAGATATTCTGAAACCTCAGAACATCCACGTTTCACCAGTAGTACCGAAACTCTGTCCAGTGTGCTGGGGAGCGAGCCCGTCGCCACATATCATATCAAAGAAAAACATCATATTTAATAATGCTGCAGGATCCAATCAGATCAACCAGGCTTGACTACTGCTGCTCTGCTCTATTGTTTGCATTGTTCAATAATTTGTATACAAACAATAATACTAAAAGCTTTCAAAATAATTGAGATATCAACACTACAAGTATTAAGCCATATTATATATTTTAATAAACTCTATTTTGTGTTATTTTTTCTGACTTTAACTCAAAAATCTCGGACTGAATTGCTTATATTGACGGTGGGCAGGACACATAGCTAGGTGAAGTGATGGTAGAGTAACGCCCTAACTGAGTGGTGGCCGAGTTAGGCAAAATATGAGTGGTTCGTTCAAGTCAAGTGGGTTCATGACATTAAAAGATGTGCTTTTTTTGATAGAAAGAAAACAAAAGTCGAGTCTGCAGGATTAAAACTGTACTGAGTGGCACTGAACGAGGGGCTTTCCCGAAAATATCGCAAAATATTAATATTGGTTACATATTATTTTAACTATCAAAATAAAACATTTTTGATCATGCTGCCAACCCTAAACTGCGTCACGCGCGCGCCTCCGCTGTCCGCCCGCCTGCGATGCTAAAGTAAGGCGCGGGATAACGTTGTCGCGCACCTCGTGCTAGGCCTACTGGTATTTGATATCTGGATCTAAAGCACTATAACAGTTAGGAAATTCGATTTTGAGCTCAAATCAAATGCTTCTTTTTTATGGTATTTATTACATCCAGCATAATGAGGTTCTAATGATGATCTGTGTAGGAACTGTTTGTAGTGCAGATATAATCTTTAAGTTTGAGCTTTTTATGCTGTCATAACATTCAAAAATATGTAATTATAAAATTTACATTCATATCAAATTCAAATCTTCTTTTTGGGGTCCCAAGTCAGGTTACCTCCACATGTGCCTGCCTCCTTATCGTCCCTTTGGATGAGTCCAGAGGGACCGGCAGTAGGTATGTGCCGGTAAAAACCTGGGCATTTGTCAAGAAAACAGAAAAAGAAAATAATAATGGCGCCACAATCTTAAACATTTGAATTTGAACAAAACATCTTTTATTTCATTTCCAAATATTATTGCTTGTTATTATTAACAAGTTATAGCCCCATTTTGTGCTATTTTAAACCAAATTAAACATTGAAGTCTCTTAGCGATGAAACAGGTACTTCAAAAATCTATTAGCAGTGTCAGTCGGTAGCTCAATCGGACAAAAGGAAGCCCTGGATTGGCAGGTTCAAGTACCATCGTTACAGAATTTTTGACCATTTTGGTTCTTATTATTACAGCCTTTAATGTTGACGAGTTAAGGGTTACATTTCATTACATATTATTTCTGTTACTTTACAACTCTTTTATGTTACATTTATGTTAGATTTCACAAATCTTCTGACTCAACTACCTCTTCAATTTGTCTTCCGACATAGGCCTCTTCCAGAGACTTCCACATCGTTCTATCTCTCGCTTTCCGCATCCATTCTCCTCCTGCTATCCCCCTAATATCATCATCCCACCTGCAGCATGGTCTCCCTTTCGTTTTGGTTTTTATTACCAAACAAATCAACAACATTTTTAGTCTTAATCTGATCCTACGTGAACCTGTCACCCTCACAATGATTCCAAATAGCAAAAACTTTTTCTATCCAAAATTTGTTTAAATAATAATTAACGCTCACATGCACGTAAATAGTAGTGATACCAAATGTAAGCTACTAGGCTTTTTATTATGGAAACCATACCACAACAGCACAAACATATAATATCCATCACTAAACCGGGGATTCGAACCCAGGACCTCTGGCAGTTCGGCGTGGTAACCATTACACCTACCAGCACGTCTAGTATGATTTCTCTACATGCGTGTGATGCGTCTTTGCTCCATAGAAAATATCCTGTTTCGGAGTGTGAAAGCCGCGCCACGACCAGTAGTATGGAATAATGGCAAGTCGCACGCAAGAAGAGAAATCATGCTAGACGTACAGGTCATCAAGAGTATCTAGTACCACATTCAGTACAGATAGACCCTTCCTCCCACCAATTTCTTACTTCTTTACTTACTCTGGCAGGATCATGGCATAAAATTTAAGGAAATGCGTATTACTGTCTCGCTCGTACTCACTCAGTATCGCACATGCTTATGTCTTCTTTTCAATATTTCCCATTTGTATGAAATGACAGCTAAGTGTGAATAAGTAAGGTGTGCAGTCATGTTGCAGGTTTTGCTGCGAGCACTTGTGTATCGCATTGTGTTCGAGCGGTTTGCGTTTGAGCCTGCTTGACAGATACTCCCATAAACCACTTGACTATGGTGGTGGAAATGCAGTGCTAACGAGCAAGAGTCCATTTAATTATAATTTTAAAAAAAGTTGACCATCACGGGAAATTTCTATACAGCTATCCTGATTTAAATTTCGAAATTTCGTAACATTAAAATTTCGAACTTCCATCACACAAAAAGGCTATGGATCAGAATTTCAAAACCCACCATAAAAAGTTACACTTCATAAAAAAAAATGTCCAGTACAAACCTCAAGCGATCAACGACAGCCTGTCTCTTAGGCGGCAGGATCATCTCCTCCATGGGCTGCAGCATGTTGGGCGGGTGCGTGGCGGCCGACGCGCCGGGCAGCAGGCCGCCCGCGCCGGGCAGCAGCCCGCCCGCGCCGCCGCCTCCTCCGACCAGGTGCTCCACGGTTACTCACACACTCCTCACCTCCGCCCCCTCATACCGTCCCTCCTCTGACACCTGCCGCCTCAGGTACTGCATCTCAAGTGCGACAACACTATCAGAAACTTACTGTTCGTCCTCATCACCCTATGCACTTTCATTTTGACACTATCACTTTTCTAGTCACTCGTTTGTATTATTTCGTTTAACTACAATTTGCAGGCTCGCATTGTATTGTCCCCACGTATACGTTAGCGTAATGTCTTATATTGTATAAATATAAATTCACGTCGAGTGATAAATGTTTTGGAACAAGTTGTGAAGTCAACACAACAGTATGCCACCAATAAATGATTAGTTATCACGTTAGGAATCGTTCTGTTCGCTGCACTGTATCACAGGCACTTTATGTCCATAGTCTACTTCAACAATCACACAAAAGTTTTAATTTTCTCTATTTCTATAATAATATTTTCAAATTTTAGTCCAATAATCCCATTAGACGAGTGCTCAAACATCAAACTGACGCTTTCTCGCTTGGCTTGACTGACGCAAATGGCATCTGTCTATAGCACTGGGGCTGTCAACTTAAAACTAATATTACCCCTAAATGTTTACCCTCTTTTAGTAACACGACAAGTTCTATAACTTAGTAGCAGAAACCGAAAAAAAATAATCTGCTGTTTCATCGAGTGGGCATTACAGTTTAGTAGGAACAGCAGTTTTTTTTATTGCTTTCTAAGTAAATGTTGTTGAGTTTTATTGAGCTGAACCACCCCGGTTTGGAAAGTGTTTTGTTCACAAAATACCCAGTATGGGCTACTACTACCAAAATCGTCGTCGCCGGACAAATACATAAAAAAAAATTGTGAGCTGGCGGAGCGAGTTCTAGTTCGTGATTTTACTGCAAAATGTTGATGTTATTATAGTACGACCTAAAAACCAGGAGCGAGCGAAGCGAGCTCGAGATTTTGCTACAAAATAACACGATTGTGAAGTTTGTGCCGGTTTAATAATTTCTGTACAGATTTTTCGTATTATTAGTCTTGGAAAACGACTTATATGCCTCTACAGTTTCACAGAAATTTATAAAAATAAAGGGGTTGATGGATAAGATAATCGAAAATTACACTACCCAGTTTTTATAATAACCTATTTTTTATATTTGCACATTTCACAGTTATGTCTGTTTTGAAGAAAAACAGTGAACAAATTGCGGACCAGCGAATTATTTCGTATGAGTAGTACTAGTATTTATTCTGTGATTTCATACTCAATCATATTTTTAATTTTCTTTGTTATCTGGGTACAAATGATTCTTATATTACCATTTTTTTGGGAGTTTCTCTTTAGTAAGAACACTGGGTAAAGATTCGTTCAGAAAAATTGATTCCATTGGGGTCCGTTTAAAAACTTGAAAAATCACTCCGGGCAGACTCTGGGGCCGAGATTCAGAGACGATTTTTTTAATCTTAGGCCGAGATTCAGAGACGATTTTTAAATCATAGTTCGAACTCCCGTATTTCAAAATCCATACATTTTCGCCACGCTTAGCTCGAGCTAAGACTAAAAAAATTGTCTCTGAATCTCGGCCTTAGCTCGAGCTAAGCAAGGCGAAAATGTATGGATTTTGACATACGGGAGTTCGAACTATGACTTAAAAATCGTCTCTGAATCTTGGCCTGGGAGTCTACCATACATATTTATTGACAATGACAGGCATTCTAAGGCCGAGATTATAGATGAAAGGCCGGTTTAAAACCAATCCGTTTAAAACGAAAAAAAAAACGGTTTAAACCTGAAATAAACCATTTTTTTCGGTTTAAAACCGTTGGTGTTGGTGACTCTGTTTTTCTTAATTATAACTACACTTTCTTGATTTTACCGATAGGGATATGATATAGATGTGAAACAACCGATTTAAAACTTTTATAAAATGTTGCCGTTTTAAACTCCAAATAAATCGTTTTAAACGGTTTAAAACCAAACTCACACCCTAGCACTCTCGTTGATGAATCGACGCAACGTTGCCAGCTCACCTACCGTAGGGTAGGCACACACATGCACATAGATAAACTGCCGCGTGTAGTAAATGTTCGTGTAGTAGGTAATGTAGATAGGCTATAAACTAATTCAAACGAAACATGACGTCAGGTGACCAAAAATCGCCCTCAATGAAGTGTAAAACACAGTTCTTATATTTTTGTAGGCGAGTTTAAAAACGGTTTGTTTCGGGTTTAAAACGGCATATTTTGGTTTAAAACGTTTTAAACTGGTTTTTTTACATCTATAGCCGAGATTCAGAGACGATTTTAAGTCATAGTTCGAATGTTCGAACTCCCGTATGTCAAAATACATACATTTTCGCCCTAAATCTCGCTCTGAATCTTGGCCATAGGACAGGAAAGCTCTTGGCGCTATTTTTCTGTTCAGTTGTATTCGAAATTCGTAAAAACTCGGTAAATAAAAAAAAATTAAACATAAAATGTGATTTGTAGATGGTCTAAAGCCAAGATTTAGAGAAGATTTTTTTAGTTTTAGTTCGAGCTCAGTAGGGTGAAAATGTATGGATATGGCATACCTACGGGAGTTCGAACTATGACTTAAAATCGTCTCTGAATCTCAGCCTCAGTTTTCCAGCGCAGCGTGCGTTTCAAGATCGACCACAGGTGAAAAATGTACTGAAGACATCGGCTGTATGGACAAGATCCCTTTGCTCTAAATTTAACCCAAAAAAAAACGACAGTTTTGACTTTTTAAATGCAACATTCCTGGTTTTGACTTTTGAAGCGTTGCCATACATACGTATTTATCCGTAGATTTACGGATTTTTGGCTTGAGCTACGGATTTCAATGGTAAATCTACGGATTTTTAGAAATATTCTGAATTCAGGCCTAAAATGTCAATTTCAATAAATTATACCTAGCGGCGGAGTTTCGAAACTACTGGTGAAACGTGGATGTTCTGAGGTTTCAGAATATCTCTGACTATCCCTTCGGGGAATATAGTCGTGAGCATAATGCTTATGCTATACCTATACATACATAGCTCAAGTAGGTTTTCAGTTTTGTCCCCTTAAAAAAAATACTTAGAAGGACCCCCGTATAATTGTAACATGTAAGAGAAACACGGCTGCCTACTCAAAAATTCGATTGGGCGCTGCGCCTAAAAAAGCGCTAGATTCAGCGTTAAATTCTTATCACACAAATAAGCCTTTAAAGTTATCTAAATAGTCTTATCAGCCTTTCCGAAATTCATTCTTAAGTCAACTTAAGGCGGTCAATTCGTAGGTCCCTTGCAAAATAAATGATAACACTTCAGATAAGCGTTCTTTTTTTAATATCCCGAACACTGCACACTCTACGGACATGTTTTTACCTCAATATGCTATCAATATTTATCATATTCCAATAAAAAAACACAAAATACATCATTTAAAAACACAAATAATGTTGCTTTATTAAATGTTTAAAAAGCGCTATCTCCTGATATCGCTGATTCTCCGCTAGGAGCTAAATACTGAGATAAAGTGCTAAACATGCCAAAAAAGCGCTAGATCTAGCGCCGAAAGAGCTAAGTTGGCAGCACTGATGAGAAAAGTACTGACACAGGCACAGTGATAATGAAAATAATGAAACACAGAAAAGAAAGAGTAAATTTTATTGATTTTCATATTCTCTGGGCATTATTCTAAGTCAACCCACAGTCCATTATAAGTGGCGGCGACGGGCTCACTCCCCGTCACACTGGACAGAATTCCGCTACTACTATTGAAACGTGGATGTTCTGAGGTTTCAGAATATCTCTGACTACCCCCCTCGGGGATATAGTCGTGAGCATATGGTTATTATTCTAAGTTTCCAATTTCTTCCCAAAGTGGAGATCTATAGTTTCTGCCTACCCCTCTGGGAAAAAGGCGTGAGTTTATGTATGTATGTATGTGTCCAATTTTCTTCGCCAATTTAGAGCGATGTTTTGGGTCAGTTCACTCCAAAATAGTCAGCATAGGTAGCATGGCACCGTGATATAGCGCTATCACACCTTCGCTCTCTTTCTATTTGCGTACGAACGAATGAGATAAAAGACGTGATGCAGCCGTATCACGTATATATCACGATGCCATTCTACCTATGCAGATAAAGCATTTAAAAAAGTCTGTAGATCTACGGATTTCTATAATTTGGATCTAGCAACACTGTTTTGACGTTTCGGTCGATTTTCGTTTCGAGAAGGCAAAGGCAAGCAATTTAATTTTCGATAGGCGGAAAAAAGCGGAAATTTCTTAAAAACAGTATAATCTATAGGGACATAATTTTAACCGTCTTCAATCATTTTCAGAGGGTAGCTATAATATAAAGTATTTTCAGATATTCGCAATGGCAGCGTTACGTGCTCGACTAGGATCTTCATCTGTTTACGCTAAGAGGTTACTTTTACAAACTGCGAATAAAAATTATAGAATTTTAGGAACAAACCGCTTCACTGCTAACAAACAAACTGGTATGTGGAGCAAAACATAATTTAGTTGTTTCTCTTAAAGTAATGAATGTTGTAACAAGTTTTCGTTTTAGGTACCTACGCGTTAAGCTCTATGTGCCAGAAATATTACAGTACCGAACCAAAGGAGCAAGCATCGGAAACTTTGAAGGGAAACTCGGAAAAGAGAGAGTTTCAAGCTGAGACCCGCATGCTACTTGATATTGTAGCCCGATCATTGTATTCAGATAAAGAAGTAAGTTGTTTTGTTCAAAAACATCAAATTCTAGACCTAAGAGTTGATCTGATAGTCTGAAGCTGGGATATTTAAAATTAAACATGACAGTGTCATAGTATCTTATCTTATCTTGTTGTGGGGGCTGGCAAGCCAGCAACACCGACCCAGTGGGATCTTTTGTGTTAGCCCCAACTTCCTTCACCCTTCAAATACATGGTCAATGAAGGAGGCAATACCATTGAGGGGAAGAAACCTAAGGTCTCCCGGTTTTGGGTATCCATCTCCGAGGAGGCACATGCGTTTTGCTGCCAAGACATCACAGTCACAAAGGATATGTTCTATGGTCTCGTCATCCTCTCCGCATGCTCGGCAGCTTGGATCTAGGGTTCGTTTCATTTTGTGCATCATCGTGCCTGTAACGTAGTGCCCAGTGAGGGCTCCGGTGATGGCACGAGCCTTGCTCCTGCTGTTGTTCAGTATGAACTTTGAGACACAGGTTGTCACATTGCTGATAAACAGTAAAGAAAGAGTATCTAGTACTACATATAGTATGGACACTCCTTGCCTCCCAGAAATGTTTTACGTACTCATTGGCGTAGTGGAGCTTCAGTATTGGAAACGATCACCGAAGTTAAGCAACGCCAGGTCCAGTCAGTCTTTGAATGGGTGACCATTTAGTGGTATTTCATCTCGAGCGTTTCCGTCCTTCGGAAGGCACGTTAACCAGTAGGTCTCTGATA